>OY979639.1:3637500-4237500 GCA_963855885.1 Coenonympha glycerion | reverse complement strand
TTCTGAAGTGAAATGTTTATAAAACTCATGACAATAGTAGGTACCTATAAACAGACGATATTGCAACCATAACATTTTTTGAGAACTGTGAAAGTGCAACCGAAAAAACGCAACATGGGCAAGAATCGTGAGATTAAATTTACGTTGCACAATAAGGTTGGGACATTGTATTCCCTACATTGAAGTACTACAGTCTACATTCATTTTACACTCTAAGCCAATTTATAAGTTGATTTTTTTATTTTATTTCTTGCTTCACCTCACTTCACTCAGCGATTGACGCTACGTGAATCACCCCCTGTGCCTTAATTGTCAAATTTTTCTGTGTGAAATTATCATTGTTGTTTGTTGCTTAAATGCCTGTTTAATCAGAATCACGTGTAAATACTTACCCACTTACTGTAAGATTTAAAGTCTGTAGCAACTTACTCTGTGTTATTTGTGGTACTCACTATTCACCATGAAATTCATTTTCAGTGCTAATTAAGTAAAAAGCTTCGGGAAATATACCTAGCCGGATCGCTTTATACGTGTCATTAATAACGTTGTTTAAAACGTGGTAAACTTGGCCGAGCGGGGTTGAATACCTAACGAGAATTAAGTATCTAAGTGTAATTAATTTGTCACACCCTTCTATTGTTTCCCTCTAGAGTAAAAACTGTTGATCGTACACCAATAGATTGAAAGTGTCTGCTGACCCACGGTGTCTCCCATACATGCGTAATACCAAAATCATTTGTAATTCGTGCAAATTCTGATCATGTTGTGGTGTTATTAGGGTTCATATAGTAATAATCTATGCACCTGGTCATATCTGGTTCCGAAATACCTTTGTTAAACGCAATTGTAAACGAAGTTAGTTTTGCTTATTTTTATGTCAAAGAGGACATGTTTGCTGCTTATTTGTTTTGTAATAAAAACAACCCTATCTCACGTCGCATTAGTTCAGGAGCATATTTTTTACTGTCCAGCTAAAGAAAAACACCAGTTAGTAAAGAAAGTTACAAGTTTTCATTCATAATTTTTGGTATTACGGAACTCGACCAAAGTAATGAAAATTTTGACCAAAATTGATTATTATTTCGTTTTAAAGAAGTTTTTGCGAACCAAATATAGCCATATGCACGAATTACAAATGATTTGGTATTTTGTATGAATGGAGATATCGTGGGTCGGTAGACTCTTAAGCGAATGCAACAACTACATGCAAACTCTCAAACAACCTACCAGCAACAGTGTTCTCTCAAAACTATAACATGTAGTTATTCAAGGGGCGGATAATCAAATTTTTTAAAAGCCTGCAACGCATTTGCAGTTCCTCTGGTGTTGCAAATGTCCATGGGCGGCGGTGATCGCTTACCATCAGGTGACCGTTGCTTGTTTGCTCGCGTTAACTATAAAAAAAAAAAACTTTGGAATAATAAAGGTACTTATACGAGTATAATTTCTAAATTGACTCAGGTCTGGTCTGGTGGGAGGTTTTGGCCGCGACTAGCTACCAGTTGTGATGCTGTGTAGAAACCGTTAGGGTTAATTTACCCCCTCTAAGTATTTACGACATCTTCGGCTCTAAAATCTGTGTTCGGCTCTATAGTCACTTGACCACGATTAGCCAAAGGTTTGCCACTTACAATCAAGTGAGATTGCAGTAGAGTTGGTAGTTGTTACTTACCTACTAAATTGTAATGTGTAAAAAAGTTCCCCAAAACTTTTTTACCTAAAAATATGTATATTTTCGTATTATTTTTGTATGTAGAACTAACCTAACTTAAAACAAAACCGTGAAAAAAGTACGTGAAAAAACAGAAAATACTTTTTCAGAAAAACAAAAAAAAAACATAAATCAACTCTTACAACAATGCTTCAAAACTAAGTGCAGTTTACAGATAAAACATTACGGCGAAAAAGAGTGATGAACAAAACACTCATTCACGTTTAAAAGCAAAATAGTCGGAATAAAAATATGCTTTTGCTACTTTCGTCTATTGCAAAAGAGAAATGTGTACGTTTACATAAGTTTTAAATGGGGCTCCGTACCAAAACGACAAAAATGGAACCCTTATGGGCGACTTCACCCGTTTGTCTGTCTGTCGGTCACATTCAAAGCAATCTACTGCATCTATTATTGTATAATTAATGGTAGCCCAATTTCGTTGAATTTTTTCAATTAAATTAATCCCTCCAAGAGTCCAAAATTTAATAAAAAATATTTAGGTATGTTCAACTGTGCAGTGCTTCCAAATTACGAAATTTTCGAAAATTTGGTTTAATTTTCCAATCAATTATTCATCTTTTCCTATTTTTTTAACTCTACAAAGAAAACTCTTATCTGGAATACTCGTACAAATGTAAAATGATCGATCCAGCTGTTCATATACTTATTTCAATTTTTACTTGAATGAATACGAGTAAGTTACATTACAAACTGTAAAAAAATATTGTGACTTCCCTCACTAATTGGATTAAAGCTGCGAACATTTGGCAGTTCGATACGTAAAGATATCTATATAGATTACACATAGTTCGATATAGACGGCGCGACCTAGTATCCCTGATACCCATCCGGGTTGTACAGCGAGTCAAGCAAGCTGCTCATAATTCAAACGAGATCACGTCCGACCTCAATCAACCCTGATTTGCATGCTGTACGGCGGCCCGCGGACCCGATTTTCAAATCCATTTCAAAGACCTGCGCTTAATTTTTTAGTCTCAAAGCCCCTGAAAAGGTCGGATTTATTCCAGAACGCCGCACTAAAACATTCGATCATATATACTCACTAGACGCAAAGGAGAAAGCCTCAAAATGGGCCTACCGAGATACTTTTGAGGTAGGTTCTTTATCAGGGGGCACGGCAGTGCCCCCGCCAATCTGTTTTACAGTAATGTAAATAGGTGTAGTTAAGGCTGTAGGAATAATTATAGCTATATGCATTGAATCCAGGGCTCCATGGTAATAATAATATAATCATTGTGGGCAAAAATACCGATAGTGCGCGAAAACAACTAAGCTAACCTCAGAATATCTGAAAAATAAGATTACTCCATATTCCCGGTTTATATCTTACTGATTTCTTTACGTAATATTGGGGATATTTCTAATGTTTTACCGATGATTTGGTTAAGACGCAATAGGACGCAAGTATAGCCCAATTTTCATACAAGGATCGGCAATGTCCTTTGTTGTCTTTGTCCATCCAGCAGTCTGCAGTAACGTTGGCCACATGTGGGAAAGGGGAAGGGTTTTAATTGAACTCACTTAAGAGTCTTCTGACCCACGGTGTCTCCCATACATTCGTAATACCAAAATCATTTGTAATTCGTGCAAATTTCGATCATGTTGTGGTGTTATTCGGGTTCATATAGTAATAATCTATGCTCCTAGCCATATCTGGTTCCGAAATACTTTTGTTAATCGAAATTGTAAACGAATTTAGTTTTGATTAATTTTGTGTCAAAGAGGACATGTTTTCTGCTTATTTGTCTTGTAATAAAAACAACACTATCACACGTCGCATTAGTTCAGGAGCACAGTTTTTATTGTCCAACTAAAGAAAAACACCAGTTAATAAAGAAAGTTACAAGTTTTCATTCATAATTTTTGGTATTACGGAACTCGACCAAAGTTATAAAAATTTTGAGCAAAATTGATTATTATTTCGTTTTAAAGAAGTATTTCCGAACCAAATATGGCCTGGAGCATAGATTATTACTATATAAATCCGAATAACACCACAACATGATCCAAATATGCACGAATTACTTATGATTTGGTATTTTGAATGAATGGAGACATTGTAGTTCACAGCCCTCTTATGTAATCAGCTAATAGAAGTAGAATAGAAGAGGTCACCCCTCAGTAAGATGGGTAAAATCCAGCTGGGATAAACTCTGGATGGGTAGAGACTGGCTGTAATATGTAACCATTTGCAGCGTGGCTGATTTAGTCTCACAATTTTTTTACACTTATTAATTTAAATTATAGTCCATGTGGAAACGCGCGAGCGGACTAATACGGATAGTTTGTGGCATAAACCGCGGTCTATAAACAATACTGCGGTCGGCTTACTATTTTTGACACCAGTAAACTGGCGTCATTTTTTTGCGCGGTTCGCCGCGTCCTGTGTATATGTCTATTATTATGATACATGAAATGAAGTCACTGAAAGTGCGCGGACTTTTAGGAGTCTATTTAGTACGAGGTCGTCGTAAACCGTACACGTGGCTCGGTGGTTGCGCGCAATTGAAAAGGAATTTACGGTTGACATTTTGGAAGTAATTTCGCCCTTTGTGCCGCTTTAAAAACAGGTACATAACGCGGGTTAATTTGTTTAAATTGACAACTAAAGTAGGTACGAGTAGAAGATTGCGTTCACGTTACTTCTACTTCATTTTGACCAATTTAAACCCAAAATTCTAATGGCTACATTGTAAGGCTCACATTCGATTATACGCTTCAAAATTAGTGCAGTCGTTTCGAAGACGACTTCTTTCATAAAGACCATCTGATAAAAATATGTTTTCAGTAAATTTAGAAGTAGCATATAGACACTATTTGTATTTTGTACAGAGTACAGACTTAATTATACAGTATATATACACTGTAAGAAGCTAAACATCTACAGATACCTATCTACTTAGGGACGCCAAACAACAATGGATGTGCCACTTTACGATAAATCAAATCTCTAACAGACCGTGATATAGAATAAGGTTCAATGCGCTTATAATGATTGTCTCCAATAGGTAAAACGTTTATGTAGATGATTTCATTATGTATCAAACGTGAATCATCAATTAAATATGTTTCACGACTTAGAAACTAAGTTTACGAGGGTTCTAACGTTTTCTAAACTAAGAAGAAGCCGAAACAAATCCAGCCTGGTATCGTTTTCTAACCGCAATACCAATGCAGAAGTAATAATAACTGGATCACATTTTTGAAGTAGACGTGTAGGCGCCGATGCCGACAATCGATGGTCGATAACTCGCTTGTCGCCTCACAATGTGTTTTGCCGATAATGCCGTCAACTCATATGGAATTTATCCAACACTTTTATTTATTGCATGCCCTTTAAGACCGATTATGAGAAATACCCCTATAGTCTTTATTACAGAAAATCGAAACATGTAAATAATTTAAAAATTAAATACACGACTACCCTGTGGCAAAACTATTTTTTCAAACAAAATATAGCCTGTGTTTCTCGGAACAATGTAAGGATTCTAACGATACATAATATGTCCAAATCTGTTGAGCCGTTCAGAAATTATGGTGGAATAAATAAACTCACATACATACATGAACCCTAAAAACATTACACTCCTTTTTTGGGCAGTCGTGTAATAAAATAAGTAAGTACCTCAGTAGATACATTGGCTGCATCCCATATTCAGGCGACCTGCTCCAAGGCAGGTGCGGCGGCGACCAGCGCTGAACGGACCAAAAGGGGCAAGTATGAAGCTCTCAATGGAAGCTTCATATTTGTGCCTTTTGGAGTTGAGACCCTGGGGCCGTGGGGCCCCGGTGCTCGTTCCCTTTTTGATGAAATTTCAAAAAGGGTAATTGAGTCTACCGGGGATCCAAGAGCTGGCAGCTACCTTGGCCAAAAAATAAGTTTGACTATCCAAAGGGGCAATGCTGCCAGCATCTTGGGTTCAATGCCTCGCTGCCTTGGCTTCGATGAGGCTTTAGTTTAAATTTTTATTTCAATTTTATTTATTTTCTTTTATTGTAAAATTATTGGTACAAAATTAAATGAAGTACCTCAGTACACATGTTTTTACAACTATTTCGTCTTGAAAACTTAAGTTCCATATTCATAAGATAAGACGCCCGAGGAAGAAAAATGTGTCGGAACTCGGAGCGTAACCCACTTCCGCAAATGAGATTTTTTATTGAAATAAAAAGACTTCCGGTGCGAGAGACCGACACCTCATAAATTTTGTGGGGTAAGGAAAGTACATTTGAGTTTATTAACTTTTGTGATTCGAATAAAATTACTGTTAGGCCTTAAATACTTTTTTACACGACTGCCCATAAAAGGAGTGTAATTATTTTTAGGGTTCATGTATGTATGTATGTGAGTTTCTTTATTCCACCATAACTTCTGAATGGCTGAATAAGTACGAGTAGATTGGACATAAAATGGAGTATCGTTAGAATCCTTACATCATTCCGAGTAACATAGGCTAATTTTTTTTGGAAAAAATTATTTTACCACAGGGCACTCATGTTTTTTAATTTTTTAATTATTATTTGTTTTTATTTATAATTTAGAGAAAGTGAGGGACTTTCTTTTTATGAATTCCATTGGTATAGCTTCGAGCACCTTTTTATTAGGTGTAGTATTAGCTACGTATATTGAAATGTCGTAGCCAGATCACTTCATGATGTGGCCAATCATTTCATGAAATGGTATACAATATACATATACATTATATCTACGTATAAGGAATTGTTTTAAAAATACATAACTTCACATTTCGTAGCACATTCGTAGCTTGTCTACGATTGTGCTACGGTTTCAATCCTAAAAACAAGCTGTGGAAAAAAATATTTTAGTGAGATATGATGATCCTGATAAATAATATATTAATGTCGTCAGTCATAAAAAAGTGTAGTAAGAGAAATACTATGGGGTTAGTACTATCTCAGGGTACCGTTTCCGAAAATCATCATCTATATCTATATTTTTGGAAGCACCCTGTTTATATACTTTTATATGTACACATTTGCACTGGAATTTGCACAAATGCGTCGCGGGTTTATTTATCCCCCCTCATGATAAAAGCATAATAAATCTTTGAGGATTGGATTGCCAGCCATTTAGGTGGCATGGATCATATTATACCTATGAATTGTACGCACAGAGAAAGTTAAAGTTGGAATCATTTCAAACAACTCCTCAGAGCACTCTTCATTACACTGATAGAACACACATAGACACAGACAGCTCTAACGTCTCTATATTACGAACGAATAAAATATTATAATGTTACGGTCCCATTTTGACCCATAGACTATAGACTGGGGTCCCTGATAAATAGACACTGTTAAAACAAGTGAGTTTCAAACCAGACCTCAGATTGTCGTCAAACCAAAAAGTATTTAAAAAAACATAAGCGTGGAATTGAGAACCTCCTCCTTTTTTTGAAGTCAGTTAAAAATGCCGACCCTACCGTGGCATATCTCCGTGAAACTAACTTTTTAGCAAAGATAATGGGGCTTGATTCCTCTCCAGCTGCTATGAGTGCAAGCTGCATACATTTTTCTTTTTAAGCGCTTGCAGCTGAAATGTCTGAGTTTCAAAGCTTTTAATTTAAAAACATAATTGTTACATAATTTATGTCTTTGTATGGAGGTTTTACGAATAGATTACATGCCATTCATACTCTTTTCGTAATCTATTCGTAAAACCTTGTAACCTCCGACATATGTGGAGACACTTCGGAGGTTAAAAACATTCTTCATAATATAAGTTTGTGTCCGTGCGTACACACATATCTGAGTGATTTTGTATCGATATTACTTTTCTTTATGGCGTAGACACTCACTTGACGATTTGTTCCAGCTGTTCGACAGCGATGCTGTGCGCTGCCATCATGACGGAGCACTGGGAGCACGTGTCGTGGGAACGCGCCGCGCTCGCCGCTCTCGCCAACGCCTCCAACACGGCGCTGCATTGGCTGCTCGATGAGAAGGTCGCGAAGGTGAGCATCGTTCCAGCTGCTCGACAGCGATGCTGTGCGCTGCCATCATGACGGAGCACTGGGAGCACGTGTCGTGGGAACGCGCCGCGCTCGCCGCTCTCGCCAACGCCTCCAACACGGCGCTGCATTGGCTGCTCGATGAGAAGGTCGCGAAGGTGAGCATCGTTCCAGCTGCTCGACAGCGATGCTGTGCGCTGCCATCATGACGGAGCACTGGGAGCACGTGTCGTGGGAACGCGCCGCGCTCGCCGCTCTCGCCAACGCCTCCAACACGGCGCTGCATTGGCTGCTCGATGAGAAGGTCGCGAAGGTGAGCATCGTTCCAGCTGCTCGACAGCGATGCTGTGCGCTGCCATCATGACGGAGCACTGGGAGCACGTGTCGTGGGAACGCGCCGCGCTCGCCGCTCTCGCCAACGCCTCCAACACGGCGCTGCATTGGCTGCTCGATGAGAAGGTCGCGAAGGTGAGCATCGTTCCAGCTGCTCGACAGCGATGCTGTGCGCTGCCATCATGACGGAGCACTGGGAGCACGTGTCGTGGGAACGCGCCGCGCTCGCCGCTCTCGCCAACGCCTCCAACACGGCGCTGCATTGGCTGCTCGATGAGAAGGTCGCGAAGGTGAGCATCGTTCCAGCTGCTCGACAGCGATGCTGTGCGCTGCCATCATGACGGAGCACTGGGAGCACGTGTCGTGGGAACGCGCCGCGCTCGCCGCTCTCGCCAACGCCTCCAACACGGCGCTGCATTGGCTGCTCGATGAGAAGATCGCGAAGGTGAGCATCGTTCCAGCTGCTCGACAGCGATGCTGTGCGCTGCCATCATGACGGAGCACTGGGAGCACGTGTCGTGGGAACGCGCCGCGCTCGCCGCTCTCGCCAACGCCTCCAACACGGCGCTGCATTGGCTGCTCGATGAGAAGGTCGCGAAGGTGAGCATCGTTCCAGCTGCTCGACAGCGATGCTGTGCGCTGCCATCATGACGGAGCACTGGGAGCACGTGTCGTGGGAACGCGCCGCGCTCGCCGCTCTCGCCAACGCCTCCAACACGGCGCTGCATTGGCTGCTCGATGAGAAGGTCGCGAAGGTGAGCATCGTTCCAGCTGCTCGACAGCGATGCTGTGCGCTGCCATCATGACGGAGCACTGGGAGCACGTGTCGTGGAAACACACCAGGCTCGCAGCTCTCACTTACTGTGGTACATTACTTTCAGTGCCAAACTATTAAGTTTGACCATTGATTTATTAACCAAGTTTGACACAGAAAGTTACTATTTCGTAGCAAATCCGTAGCTTGTCTACGAATAACTAAGTAGCTGCTACAAAGTACAAACTGAACAACTTACGTTCGCAAAAAAGCTGGTTATAGCTGTTAGTCTTCATTTATGGGTACGTATTTGAGAAGTCCGATCAACGCAAACCATGAGTATGAGTCCTAGAGTTTCGACTTGTTATAAAAACAAATTAAGCATAAAAAAAGTTAGGCATGTATAAGTATAAATAATAAATATTTTTATTTATATGTTCAATCACTAAATACTTCTTAGGCTCGGTTGCTTGACTTGACTTTAACCGAAACGTTATAGTTAATTATGGCGGCCTGACTCTTATTTCGAAAGACATAAGAGTCAGACCGCCATATTTAACTATAACGTTTTGGTTAAAGTCAAGTCAAGCAACCGAGCCTTAATTAAGTTAAGTTTAACGATCGTTTATAATCACAGATCAGAGAATAAGTTTATAGACGAACTAGCTGTTGCCCGCGGCTCCGCCCGCGTGCAGTTCGTTTTTTTACAAAAATGTTTCCCGTGGAATTTCTTAATTTTTCCCAAGATAAATGAGTGGTCCCTGGGTTCGATGGACCCGTAAAGGAGTCTTCTTCCAATCTCTCCTGTCAACGTGCTTTCTTCTTTCACACAATTTACCTATATCTTCTTTGGTCTTCCTCTACTTATACACTCTGTCGAAATCGCTTATGTTACTCAATTCGCATGGAGTAAGACAGAGTGGGGCGTGTCATCGTGGATTGTAATATCTGTACTAACCAAACTTATCTTATTCTGAGATGATACCAACGCCCAGATATTGTAATTAAGCATTCTGATGCGCTGCTGTGTACGTAGCAACCCGTTCCTGCTACGTACGGGTTATCTTGTATAGTTATTCCTAGTTGCACGATCATAAGGACGATTTAAACTGTCGATATTTCGACCCCGTTTTGATTGTGCTACGTAGATAAGTAGCTATAGGTTTTTTTAAATATCCCACGGGTGCTCTCAAATTTTTCAGGATGAAAAGTATCTTAAATGTTGACCGGGCATATATATAAAGTAGGATCATAAAATTTCATTTAAATCCGTTACTTAAAAGACTAACTGTTTTTGTAATGATTTCTTTCCCGCGGGAACTCGATTGGATTAATAAGTTTTACTATATATATATATATATATATTTTTTGTTAAAGAGGCAACATAAGGTGTCAGCATAACAAATTTTACTAAATGAAGTTCATTAGTTGTTGTTTACAAAGCTGTTAAATTAATTGCAGTTTTTTTTCTATCCCAGGGGAACTCTTTATTTTACCGAGATGAAAAGTATCCTATATGTTGACCAGGGACATAAGCTACCACCACACAAAATTTCATTGGAATCGGTCCGCCCGTTTCAAAGATTAGCCCGTATAAACAGACAGACAAACAGACAAACAGACAAACAGACAAACAGATAAACAGACAAACAGAGAAAAAAAAAAATTGAAAAACATTTAAATTAGTTCTATTTCACTTCTTACATCCCCCTGACTCCGTTTTTAGCATTTTTTTATTTGTACAGAAATTCGACCTCTACAGATTTATTATATGTATTGATGATAAATAAAAAAGTATATGTGGAGTGGATTCCGCTGTTTCCTTATAGATACGGATTTCGATATAAGAGAGTTAGGTTTTTATTGTTATAAATCAGGATTGTTAGAAGATTGGAGTAATTTATCAATGTCCACGGCTCATTTTAAAATAAGTTAAAATATAATTTGTAGCAAAAACTGCCATACGATCGCCAACTTCAGAAGGGAGCTTTGTTTACAGAATTTATTAATGCTTGCAGGATTTATGTTGAAACTGAGTTTATAATAATTAAATTTGCTATTAATGTAAATTTATTAAAGATGATACTATAATTACAGGTAGGTACCAAAACTGTAGTAAATCGACACTATCTAATAGCACTAAACAGAAAGTAAATCTTCAAGAAGTAGATAATGATTTAGATTTTCAGGTGACTATAGAATATTGTAAAATAATGGTGTGTGTAATCTTAAAAAGTCTATAAAAATATAAAAAATAATAGGCAGCTTCGTAGGAAATTGTACCTTTATTAATCAGGTAGGTGACCTAGAGACATTAATATAGGTAACTAGCAAACACGGCGAACTCCGTTTCGCCACCAGATGGCTTCGTTTTATGTAACATTTTTTTTTTTTAATTTCTCCTGAATTTTCTTTGCTACAAATCTCACGGAGACCGAGACCTTTCTAACGAATGCAAAACCGTGGAAATCGGTTCGTGCGTTCTGGAGTTATAGCGTCAGGAAGGAAAACCCGACTTATTTTTAACCGACTTCAAAAAAAGGTTCTCAATTCGTCGGAATCTTTTTTTTTTTTTCTATGTATGTTCACCGATTACTCGAAGACGCGTGGACCGATTTGAAAAATTATTTTTTTGTTTAAGAGAGTTTTGTTTCCAGATGGTCCCATTTTAATCAGGTCAGGATCTGATGATGTGATCCTGGAGAAATCGAGGGAACTTTTAATTTTATATGGACACATGAAACTATTTGAGTATTGTTAGAAAGAGTAATATTTTCCAAGTTGTCCTATGGTCATCAGGTCAGGATCTGATCATGGGATCTTAGTGAAATCGAGGGAACTCTTCAAATTTTGCTAGTATACTTAAAGCGAGTTGGGTATTTTTTATAGTTACTGGTGCATATGCTAGCAGATACTGATTTGATGACTAAAGTCATCAAGTCAGGGTCTGATGATGGGATCTTGGTGAAATCGAGGGAACTCTTCAAATTTTGCTAGTATACTTGAAGCGAGGTGGGTATTTTTTATAGTTACTGGTGCATTTCCTAGCAGATACTGATTTGATGACTTTGTCTGATGATGGGATCTTGGTGAATTTGAGGTATCTCTTCAGATTTTATGAACACACCTCAAGCAATTTGGGTATTTTTACAACGCCTTGTGCATTTTATTGTTTTCCACTAAAAAGTATAAAATAAAAATGGGAAATGCTTTCCAAAAAACCAACTTCAAATGCCACTACAAAGAGTGAAATAATTTTTATTTAAATTTTTGGTACCTACACCAATTCGAAGTCGGGCGATTGTCTATGATTTCGTCATTTCTTCGCACATCAAGTAAGTAAGAAGGACTATTAGGGATTGTATGAAACATTGCCCGACTTCGAATTGGTGTACCGTGTAGGTACCAAAAATTTAAATAAAAATTATTTCACTCTTTGTAGTGGCATTTGAAGTTGGTTTTTTGGAAAGCATTTCCCATTTTTAGAAGATCTGTTAGATAAATCAAACTATCTGCTTACTGAAATACAAGTCAGTACGTATAATATTAATAAAATAATCTATGCTGAAAAGTTTGTGGATATAATTAAAAATAACTTGTATTTTTCACGAAGTAGCCCTGACACAATATTCAACTCACATAAGGTTCTAATTATTTTCCCTTGCACGCAAAAGACTAATTAGAATAACACACTTTATTTCATGTACTTGGGTTAAAATATATTATTATATTTAGTTAGCATCGATAACAAAATCACATATTCATACAACTTTTGCCGGGCGCTGCTTGGCCACTACAGCAATTTCGATTTATCTCGAATAAAAATAATAATGAAAATTTAATTCCAAGCATTTTTGAGAAAAGTTCATTCTTTTATTTTCAAAACAATCTAATAGAAACTTTAACAATGTTTCTTAAAATAGAAATAACAATAAGAAATAAGAAAATTTCTTATTGTTAGCCTTCAAAATTACCAGTTTTAATGTCTGAAATAATTGAAAAAGAACAAAAGAGAAATATCTGTAGCTGTATTGTGTAGTAGTTCACAATAGAATGATGGCCAAGTGCATGGGCAAGGCTGGGCACTCTGATTAAAGAAAGCATTGTTCTATATTGCTTCTGGCAGATTGGTTCCTTGGCCTTCAGTTTTATAACGTACTTACTCGACTTTACGACACTTTCGATGGCGTATGACGCTTGAATTTTATGTTCTTTTTAGGCTTAAGGCCTGTTTCACAATCACCAGATAAACTTTATCTAGCTTAGGGCCGATTTATTAATCGCCAGATAAACTTAGGAATTAATATGACATTTTAACAGATTTTGTATGGCATATGTTCAAATTTATACCTCAGATTTATTGGGAATTTTTTTATTGAGTTTATTGGGAATCTGTCAAAATGTCCGCTTATTCGTTTACTTTAATTTACTCATTAGATAAAGCTTATCTGGTGATTGTAAAACAGGCAAAATCATTTTTGTTTTTGCAGCGAAAGTACGCAAAACTTTTGTTAATTCGCTGTATGTTTTTTTGCATATATTTATTAGTTATTACAGAACATTAAAGAAGCTTAGGGAAATTAAGTTTCCGCTGTAGCCTTGAGAAATTTTTCGCTAAGCACGCGATATTACAGAGTACGGGTAATAAATTAGAAATCACGGACTTATAAATTGAGCGCTGTATTAACTACTGGAAAGTAAGTTCACGGTCACTTGATATTAAGGAGCACACCACGGGTGTGCCCGCGAAATTCAAATTTTTCGTGGTTTTTCGCGATTTTTAACCCAATAAGACATAATAGGCTTATGCTTATGGCCGTCAAATTGCGATAATCTCAATATCTTCTTCACGTGTTTATATAAAAATATCTGCTTGAAAGTGTCGAGTTAAAGAAATTAGTCCGAGATTTGCGAGTTACTCACATAAAACTCGATACTCGGACTAATTTCCTAGGATACACATTTTTATGCAAAGATTTTGATATAATCATGTAAAGATTATACTGCCATTCTCGCAAATTGATCGCCATAAGCCTATCATGTCTAATTAGCGTACAAATTGCAAAAAACCACGAAAATTTTGAATTTCGCGGGCAGACCCGTTGATTTCACGTTAATGGGAAAAATTTAATGGGGTTATTTTTTATGCGTAAAAATTTGCGTAAGCAGGTTTTATACTATTTCTGCATGTATTAATTTATGAGCTTGACTTTATTTTTAAATAAATATTTTAAGAATAGGTATGAGTATTATAGATAAAACCTAAGATCTACTTGCTTGAAGATTCGTTGTAGAGTAGCACGGGTATTGTTATTCATTATAGGTAGGTAAGGTAAACTAGTAAACATTAACAAATTGTGAGTAAGAAGTTGTAAGAAGACTGGATAAGACTTATGTGTCAAGGAGGTTACTTAATCCTACATTCCTAACTATGCACCTAGAGTCCAAGAAAGTTTCGTTTTATCCAAGATATAGGTACCTTAATAAAATCCGTGTTATCCGGTAACGCCATGTAGTACTAATCCTAATAAAACTATATTAAACTTTTAGTAAGTAGGTGGAACCTAAGTGATGGAGTTCGTATATGTATAAGTAAAAAAAAATCATCATCATCAAACTCTGCTGTTTCATCTCGATTTGACTTTCGAAGTTTCACGCTCTTTTTTGGCGCTCATCGTGGGCTATCTCACCGCCTATTAAAATACTTAGATATTTAAACAGTAGATACCTAGGTACCTACCTAACCGTAAACCTTTGATTCTTCTTCGGTTTCGCAAAGTCGGACAAAAAGTTAGGTAGTCGCAACTCTCAACAAAATATAAAAGTAGCAAAGGCTGACATTTCAGAATAATATCTCCCGGGGATTCGGTTCACATGCAGAAAATACAATTTTTGCAACAACGAACTTTGTAAGAACTAAGAAAAAAAGGCTACCGCAATATTTTATATGCGACGTTTCGTTCTTTTTATTCGCAATACTTGTTTAGAAACTCTTTTTATCTTATTGTTGCTATGTATTGTTGGTTTGTAAATGTGGCTTAGGATTTATGAACGCAGATATAAATTACATAGATACTTACTTACTTACATGTTTTGTGAAAAACCTAAAACAGATACGAGTACTCGTAGTTTTGGAGGTTTTGTATCAAGTGACGTATCATCACGGTTCAATAATCGTAAGAGAATCCTTACATGAGACCGGATTACGCAGCAACCTATTTGTTCTCACAACTTATTACAATGTAACTATAGAATGAAGCTGAGGAATGAAGTAATTCGAAGATTTGACTGATTTATCTTGTACCACTATGCCATTCTGTCTAAGAATATAAACTCTACTTAATCCAGCCTATGGAGCATGCGCACAAGTCTCTTAATTCTCTCTTCTTTTGTTGATCTTTTTTTTCTGTATATTAATATGGATCGGAAAGAGAAAAGAGAGCGACAAAAGTAGAGAGACATATCTCTACGCGCACATCCTTCTTATCCCGGCAGGACTTTCTCACTTAATATATTTTGCTGAATTTTTTATTATTCCTCGTATTGTCCTACTAATATAAACGCGAAAGTTTGTAAGTATGGATGGATGGATCTTAGTTACTCTTTCACGCCGCAACTACTAAGCCGATTTGGCTGAAATTTAGAACATAGATATCTTATAGCCCGGATTATGCCCGGATTAAAACATATAAGCTACTTTTCATCCCGGAAAAATATATCGTTCCCACGGGATTAACGAAACCGAAATTCACGCGGGTGGAGCCGCGGACAACAGCTAGTTATTTATTTATTTATTTATTTATTTATTTTACATTGCATCATGTGTACTAGTACATGCAATACAGTGCACATAGAACCCTGTCAGGGCATAGCAATACAAATTTTGATCCCCTGCCATCACAATTTTATACATTTATTTCAAAACGTTATTGTCTATACATTACAAAAATAATAATAATAAAATATCTAATTTTCAAGTAAAAAAATTTAAATTAAATAGCTGTGTTAATATAAATGTCATATATATATAAGTTTAAAATAAGATTATATTAAGATCAGATTAAGATTGAATTTAAAATGTCATTTATAAATTTATAAAAGAAGAAACTGACTTATTGACATTCTATCATCAGCCTAAACCACTGGGTCTAGAGACTCCAAATTTGGTAGGTACATGAATTCCTTATGAGGTCTAAGAATGCACTAAGGAAGGAGTTTTCAAACGGTGGTCCAAGTTTTGTATGGAGAAATCATTGATATAAATGGGACAAATACTCCTTCACGCCCCAACTGTTTGACCGATTTGGTTGTTTTATATTTTGGATTAAAAATAGGCTACTTTATATCCCGGAAAAATCCATGGTTCCCGCATTTTTAAGACATTTTGTATTTGTGTTTATCCGTTCATTCTGACAGGGAATGTATTCTGCTTTTCAGATCGAAGACGCGAACTCCAGAAAAGGCGGTGGCACCTTTTTGGTTCCAATGAACGGTGGGATTTGGACAATGTGCGTGTCTTTAGAAGGTAGTTCCACATTTCCCTTTTTTAACGTTTGAAAGTGAGGTAATAAAGAGGGTAAAGTTGCATCGCAGCCTAATGTCGGGTGGGTATTTTCGAAATACAAATAAATTTATATTTTAAATCTTATCTTTTTATTACCTTTTAAACGAGCAATTCTTGTAAATATATATCTATGTAATCTGAGTCTTGGAAATGGTTCCGCCGATTTTCATGAAATTTAGTATACAGGGGGTCTCGGGGGCGATAAATCGATCTAGCTAGGATTCATTTCTAGAAAATGTCATCCAGACCAGAATAGACCCTAAAATAATCCTAATCCTCTTATTGTACTTAAAATTACTTATCTATATAATACAACTAGTAGGGCGCGTGGGAGCGCGGGCCACATGTGGCCCGCGGGCTGTCTTCTCACCTATAAAAGAATCGCCGTCATCTCCATCGCCAATTGGAATCCGATTGGCAATGGGCTAAAAGAATTAACTCGGAGCACGGTCATGGATTTAAAGATAGTTAAGGGCTGTTTGAATAAAAAATACACTGAACCTCATCTGATGCGGTTCAGTGTATTTTTTATTCAAACAGCCCTTAACTATCTTTAAATCCATGACCGTGCTCCTCAATCATCAGCCAAATCGTAGACCATCATCTCTTCTCATACTTTTCATAGTTTTTCATAGGCCTTTGGGTTTGTTGTAGCATTCACATTTTCCATGGAAAAATAAATTCAACTACTTTGAATTTTTTTCATTCATCCCGTAGACCTTGAGATTCTAATCACGTCTTGCAAAGAAACCACTCTCTTATCTTTTATACTTTCCGAGATAGAAAAACAGGAAATTTGTATGGCGGCCATCTTGAATCCGCCATTTTGAATTTTTTTTCAGCTAACTGCCAATTGGATGACGTTTCGAGTTACATTTGGTCGAGCACCCCCCACCTATCTTCGATACCCTGGCTGTGCTCTTCACCCGTCTCCGAAATCCTCAATCATCAGCTCTCTCCATATTTTTCTCTAGTAAATCTCCAAAAACCGCTTCACAACCTTGCATAATTACCAACTGTTAGTCTCTTCAACATTCCCCGTACATTTTCTATGGAAAAATATATTCCGCCATTTTGAATTTTTTTTTCTATCCATCAAATAGACCTTCGGGTTCTGATCACTTCTTGTCAAGAAAACATTCTTCCATCTTTTATACTTTCCGAGATATCGGCGAAATTCGTATGGCGGCCATTTTGAATCCGCCATTTTGAATTTTTTTTCAGCTCACTGGTAGTTGGATGCCATTTCAAATGACATTTGGTCGAACACCCCCCACCTATCTGCAATACCCTTGGCTGTGCTCTTCACCCGTCTTCGAAATCCTCAATCATCAGCTCTCTCCGTATTTTTCCTCCGAATGAATTTTTCTCTTATATACGAAGTGATCATTAAAAAAAATTTTTTTCATACAAAATTGTTCAGGAGAGGTGATCAATGAGTCAGTCAGTGAATCAGCACGAGTAGCTATATATATATTAATATTTAATTTTCAGAGGAAGAAGTATCAATGTTGTCAAGGGTCGGATTTCCAAAGGAGCCGCTGTGCACAAATTATTTGGCTGATGACGAAGATGAGGAGCAGAGGGGAGACTGGCAACACCGTAAGTCCAATAAATTACTTAAACTTTTGCGACAAATATTATTTGGCGTTAAAACTAAAGATAAATCATGCCAGCGCGAGCGATGAAATTTATAAATGTATGGATCATGCCTAGCAAAAAGAACATAGGATACGCAATTTTCACTCAATATTAGCTCATTTTAAAGATATTATCATAATTAGTAATTATGCTAAGGTAGTAGGTATCTTAATAAGTATTCATAGTTACTAATTTTATTTATTGACTCGCACTTGTAGCAAGTGACTTGTAAATTAGTTTTTAAATTATTTATTGACTCGCACTTGTAGCAAGTGACTTGTAAATTAGTTTTTAAATTATTTATTGACTCGCACTTGTAGCAAATGACTTGTAAATTAGTTTTAAATTATTTATTGACTCGCACTCCTAGCAAGTGACTTAGAAATTAGTTTTTAAATTATTTATTGACTCGTTCTTGCAGCAAGTGACTTGTAAATTAGTTTTTAAATTATTTATTGATTCGCACTTCTAGCAAGTGACTTGTAAATTAGTTTTTAAATAATTTATTGACTCGTACTTGTAGCAAGTGACTTGTAAATTAGTTTTTAAATTATTTATTGACTCGTTCTTGCAGCAAGTAACTTGTAAATTAGTTTTTAAATTATTTATTGACTCGTACTTGTAGCAAGAGACTTGTAAATAAGTTTTTAAATAGAGAATATTGGAAATATTATATGTATACTTATAGGTTAGTTTTTGGATAACAAGAGTACCAAAATACCCACGGGCTGTAGGCAATTTTTCCATGATGATAAGGCCGAATCAATATTAATTGTTTTTATAGGCATGCAAAACCTGTCCATCTCGTGCGCACTGGTGTGTCTGATCGTACTGGGCAGCGCGGCTCTGGTCGGCGCGTTCGGCGTGTGCAAACACCAAATCAGCGCCGTGCTCGTTACCGGCGTCATGTATCTATTAGCCGGTAAGGTTTTTTATACTTAACTACACAATATACACTTACCACATCTGTCCATCTCGTGCGCGCTGGTGTGCCTGATCGTGCTGGGCAGCGCGGCACTGGTCGGCGCGTTCGGCGTGTGCAAACACCAAATCAGCGCCGTGCTCGTTACCGGCGTCATGTATCTATTAGCCGGTAAGGTTTTTTATACTTAACTACACAATATACACTTACCACATCTGTCCATCTCGTGCGCGCTGGTGTGCCTGATCGTGCTGGGCAGCGCGGCACTGGTCGGCGCGTTCGGCGTGTGCAAACACCAAATCAGCGCCGTGCTCGTTACCGGCGTCATGTATCTATTAGCCGGTAAGGTTTTTTATACTTAACTACACAATATACACTTACCACATCTGTCCATCTCGTGCGCGCTGGTGTGCCTGATCGTGCTGGGCAGCGCGGCACTGGTCGGCGCGTTCGGCGTGTGCAAACACCAAATCAGCGCCGTGCTCGTTACCGGCGTCATGTATCTATTAGCCGGTAAGGTTTTTTATACTTAACTACACAATATACACTTACCACATCTGTCCATCTCGTGCGCGCTGGTGTGCCTGATCGTGCTGGGCAGCGCGGCACTGGTCGGCGCGTTCGGCGTGTGCAAACACCAAATCAGCGCCGTGCTCGTTACCGGCGTCATGTATCTATTAGCCGGTAAGGTTTTTTATACTTAACTACACAATATACACTTACCACATCTGTCCATCTCGTGCGCGCTGGTGTGCCTGATCGTGCTGGGCAGCGCGGCACTGGTCGGCGCGTTCGGCGTGTGCAAACACCAAATCAGCGCCGTGCTCGTTACCGGCGTCATGTATCTATTAGCCGGTAAGCTTATTTATACTTAGTAACTTAGTAAGAGAATCTTAACTATAAATATCTTAATAACTCGCTGCACGTAGGAAAATACAATAGGGAAACGGTACGCCTGTTGAGCTCTTTCGCACTTACGGGTCTGACAATCGGTCTAAGAGACCAACACGCAGCATTCTGCTTCCTGATGTTATTGCCTCACGGGCAACGAGATACGAGTATTATGCCGCTGAGTATGGTGATATTATTATTACGTTCCACAGTCAGTACATATATATCTATGGTTCAACATTACGATTGTAACAAAATTTACTAATTCATTGTAAAAATCTTTAAAAAATAGTTCAACAAAACCAATTTACTTGTCCACAGGACCGTTGACAATCGTATTAAATTATCTACCATAAGTACAAACTCGCCTAATCGCATTAACTTTTACGTCCTAAATTTTAACCACGAAATTTTACACGAGTGTCCTACGTAGAATCTATGCAGGTCTGTAATCTGTATAAAATAAAGAAAAACTTTGCTAGGCCAGCTTGCAATGCAATGTATCAAAATTTTGATACATTGAGTAGGCGTTTTCTAATAGATAGGTACCATTATCAGAACTGGACTAAATTGAAATGGGACCACACGGAAAGCGTCAGCTTTTTAATAAAAACAAGAATCATCAAAATAGATTCACCCAATCCAAAGTTATGATGTAACATAAAAAAAATACAGTCGAATTGAGAACTTCCACCTTTTTTTAAAGTCGTTTGAAAAGATACATGTGTATGATATTGTCCAAAAAACTATTTGGGTTCTGATTGCAGGTCTGTTCGCAATGTTCACGCTGATGATAATCCACTTCAAGCGGGTGCAGAGGGTCTCCACGCGCGGCAGCTCGCACGGAGACGACACCGCCGACGGAGTCATCGGCCCGCGCTTCCCGGCGCTGCCGCTGCTGTCGGCGCGGGAGTTCACCACGTCCTGGTCGCTGGAGCTGGGCTGGGGCGGCGTGGCGCTGGCGACCACCACCTCCCTCTTGTGGATACTGCTGTCCAAAATAATGAGATACAACCCTATATCCACTATGCTGTTGTGAATCTGGTTATCAGTATATTGTCCATGCTACTCAACACTCATTTTTATCCGGGGGTTCAAAGCCTGCCGCTGCTGTCAGCGCGGTAGTTCACCACTTCTTGGTCACTGGAGCTGGGCTGGGGCAGCATGGCGCTGGCGACCACCACTTCCCTCTTGTGGATACTGCTGTCCAAAATAATGAGATACAACCCTATATCCACTATGCTGTTGTGAATTTGGCTATCAGTATATTGTCCATGCTACTCAACACTCATTTTAATCTGTGGGGTCAAAGCCTGCTGCTGCTATCAGAGCGGTAGTTCACCACTTCTTGGTCGCTGGAGCTGGACTGGGGCGGCGTGGCGCTGGCGACCACCACCTCCCTCTTGTGGATACTGCTGTCCAAAATAATGAGATACAACCCTATATCCACTATGCTGTTGTGAACTTGTTTATCAGTATATTGTCCATGCTACTCAACACTCATTTTTATCCGGGGGTTCAAAGCCTGCTGCTGCTGTCAGCGCGGTAGTTCACCACTTCTTGGTCACTGGAGCTGGGCTGGGGCAGCATGGCGCTGACGACCACCACCTCCCTCTTGTGGATACTGCTGTCCAAAATTATGAGATACAACCCTATATCCACTATGTTGTTGTGAATTTGGCTATCAGTATATTGTCCATGCTACTCAACACTCATTTTAATCTGTGGGGTCAAAGCCTGCTGCTGCTATCAGAGCGGTAGTTCACCACTTCTTGGTCGCTGGAGCTGGACTGGGGCGGCGTGGCGCTGGCGACCACCACCTCCCTCTTGTGGATACTGCTGTCCAAAATAATGAGATACAACCCTATATCCACTATGCTGTTGTGAATCTGGTTATCAGTATATTGTCCATGCTACTCAACACTCATTTTTATCCGGGGGTTCAAAGCCTGCCGCTGCCGTCAGCGCGGTAGTTCACCACTTCTTGGTCACTGGAGCTGGGCTGGGGCAGCATGGCGCTGGCAACCACCACCTCCCTCTTGTGGATACTGCTGTCCAAAATAATGAGATACAACCCTATATCCACTATGCTGTTGTGAACTTGTTTATCAGTATATTGTCCATGCTACTCAACACTCATTTTTATCCGGGGGTTCAAAGCCTGCCGCTGCTATCAGCGCGGTAGTTCACCACTACTTGGTCAGTGGAGCTGGGCTGGGGCAGCATGGCGCTGGCGACCACCACCTCCCTCTTGTGGATACTGCTGTCCAAAATAATGAGATACAACCCTATATCCACTATGCTGTTGTGAATCTGGTTATCAGTATATTGTCCATGCTACTCAACACTCATTTTTATCCGGGGGTTCAAAGCCTGCCACTGCTGTCAGCGCGGTAGTTCACCACTTCTTGGTCACTGGAGCTGGGCTAGGGCAGCATAGCGCTGGCGACCACCACCTCCCTCTTGTGGATACTGCTGTCCAAAATAATGAGATACAACCCTATATCCACTATGCTGTTGTGAACTTGTTTATCAGTATATTGTCCATGCTACTCAACACTCATTTTTATCCGGGGGTTCAAAGCCTGCCGCTGCTATCAGCGCGGTAGTTCACCACTACTTGGTCACTGGAGCTGGGCTGGGGCAGCATGGCGCTGGCGACCACCACCTCCCTCTTGTGGATACTGCTGTCCAAAATAATGAGATACAACCCTATATCCACTATGCTGTTGTGAATCTGGTTATCAGTATATTGTCCATGCTACTCAACACTCATTTTTATCCGGGGGTTCAAAGCCTGCCGCTGCTGTCAGCGCGGTAGTTCACCACTTCTTGGTCACTGGAGCTGGGCTGGGGCAGCATGGCGCTGGCGACCACCACCTCCCTCTTGTGGATACTGCTGTCCAAAATAATGAGATACAACCCTATATCCACTATGCTGTTGTGAATCTGGTTATCAGTATATTGTCCATGCTACTCAACACTCATTTTTATCCGGGGGTTCAAAGCCTGCCGCTGCTATCAGCGCGGTAGTTCACCACTACTTGGTCACTGGAGCTGGGCTGGGGCAGCATGGCGCTGGCGACCACCACCTCCCTCTTGTGGATACTGCTGTCCAAAATAATGAGATACAACCCTATATCCACTATGCTGTTGTGAATCTGGTTATCAGTATATTGTCCATGCTACTCAACACTCATTTTTATCCGGGGGTTCAAAGCCTGCCGCTGCTGTCAGCGCGGTAGTTCACCACTTCTTGGTCACTGGAGCTGGGCTGGGGCAGCATGGCGCTGGCGACCACCACCTCCCTCTTGTGGATACTGCTGTCCAAAATAATGAGATACAACCCTATATCCACTATGCTGTTGTGAACTTGTTTATCAGTATATTGTCCATGCTACTCAACACTCATTTTTATCCGGGGGTTCAAAGCCTGCCGCTGCTATCAGCGCGGTAGTTCACCACTACTTGGTCGCTGGAGCTGGACTGGGGCGGCGTGGCGCTGGCGACCAGCACCTCCCTCTTGTGGATACTGCTGTCCAAAATTATGAGATACAACCCTATATCCACTATGCTGTTGTGAATTTGGCTATCAGTATATTGTCCATGCTACTCAACACTCATTTTAATCTGTGGGGTCAAAGCCTGCTGCTGCTATCAGAGCGGTAGTTCACCACTTCTTGGTCGCTGGAGCTGGACTGGGGCGGCGTGGCGCTGGCGACCACCACCTCCCTCTTGTGGATACTGCTGTCCAAAATAATGAGATACAACCCTATATCCACTATGCTGTTGTGAACTTGTTTATCAGTATATTGTCCATGCTACTCAACACTCATTTTAATCTGTGGGGTCAAAGCCTGCTGCTGCTATCAGAGCGGTAGTTCACCACTTCTTGGTCGCTGGAGCTGGACTGGGGCGGCGTGGCGCTGGCGACCACCACCTCCCTCTTGTGGATACTGCTGTCCAAAATAATGAGATACAACCCTATATCCACTATGCTGAGAGTGAATTTATTCATCAGTGCCTATTGTCCATGCTACTCAAGTCTAATTTGTTATCTGTGTAGTAAAATTCACCATTAATCTATGCCATATTTTTCTTTGGTGAGCAATGACCATTTTTTACTCAGTCATTTTCATGTCTATGAATTCAAACTACCCATGAGTCATGACTAACTACTATTTAACTATGAAAGCAAACTACTTAAAAAGAAAGTCATGGATTTTATTTTTAGGTTTAGTTTTTATAATTAATACGAAATTGAGGTCATAATTGTATGAACGATTCAAAATTAATCACTTCTTGATCTTAATTTACATAAACAAAATTATCGCCCGAATAAACTTTAAGTCAATTACCTTTTTAATCTCAGCTATGTAAATATTTACCTACTAACTAATAAAATCGGCGATTTTTACCGCTCCATAAAATAATTGAATCACAAATATTTAACAACATGATAGTAAAATAAGCCGCTGTAATAGACGCTAAAAGTTAATAAGCCTGCTCATTTCGCCAATGTTTAAGTTTATCCTCACCACTTTTCTATCCCACTTATGTCTTTATAAAAAAAAGATATTTTTTCAATTATATTCAAAACTACTTAACTGGCTGACGCCGAGATATTTGCCGTCCATTTAAAAAATCTTCGTGCATTTTTATCAAAACTTCAATTATTTACGACCAATTTTAAGCGCGAGCTTTTTAAAGACATTCGTACTTACCTATATTTTTTGATTCTTTAGTAATTAAGTAAATGCGCGAATTGCATTCTAATGCGACATATTTTTGCACTTCCGCCACGTTTGAGCTTGAAAATATTTTTTATAACTGTCTATTTTGCACTATTCTTACTATATGTACCTTTACCTAATATATTATATCTACTTAGGTATCTATTACCTGCTATTGATAGTATCCATTATACAAGCTTAGTTCAAACATGTTTAACATTAAAATATTAGAAAATAGCTTAAAAGTACCTACCTAATTTTACAGGCCTAATAATTCTACAATGATCAGAAAAATAAAATAGTATATGCTGAGAATCAATAAAACTAATCTATATGCCTAACTCACTATTTGTACACTCACTAACTTACTTACCTACTTTCTTATAAATTATTGTAGCATTGATAAAAGTGAACAACCTTTCAAGCTATAAAATTTTTCCTAAGTATTTTTCAAAATTCGGATTGATAGACACTAATAATTTTTATCAGTTTTCTAATAAGTAATTGTTATTTCGAATCCAAATAACAATTACTAGTTTCGATTCCAAATAACAATTAAGTATTATTCTCTATCAACGATCAAATAAGTAAGTATTAGGTACAGTCGAATCTGAGTAATTGAGAACCTGGGTGAGCGAGAAAGCTCTATTGAGAGTATTTTCTAGGTAAAACCCGTCTCACTCTGAGACTCGATTTAGTGAGAGAAAAGAAAAAGATATTTCGGTCCCTTGAGCTCTCACTTCACCAGATTTTACTGTATAACAATAACCTTTACTAAATACTTACCTAAGCTTTCGAGGAATTAAAGATTGTTTTTTCTAAGATATAAGTACCTAACTACTACACTATTCATTCAATACGCTTAGCTTGTCATTTTTAATTAAATTATTGTACACGAAACTTCTACTTATAAACTAAACTAAATTTTAAGTCGTCCTTTTGCGTAGGTATATTTCAAAGAATGCAAACTAAAAGAATGGGAATATTTTGAATGGGAATTTTAGTTGATTTTGCTGCTTTTGTTAGTCAATGTTATGTAATAAAAAAAGTTGTGCGTTGTTTGAAAGTTGGTGCTGTGAGTTTAGTACTAATAATATAATAATTAGTTAAGTACTTATGATACGTAGTTTATATTTTAAATGTTTCAAATAGTTGACATAGCAATGTTGAATATTCAAAGTTATGGAAATAAAATAATATATAATTTATATTGACTAAAAATAGGTACCTAGCTAATAAACAAAATGCTTAAAAATAAAATAAATTAGCCAATAAATTCTCTTTAGAAATCTATAGTTTCGAAAGTAATAGCATTGATTTTACTTACTTATGTAGCTGATATTAAGTTTTAGTTATTCTTTTTTGTACCTACCCTACATATTTTGCTTAAAATTAAGTATCATAGCTTAATTTAGGTAGGTAAATTATGATTATAATAATTTATCATAATTATGTGTATTGTTATGTGAGAAGAACTTATTTTATTAATTAAGTTAGAGGTTTATTAAATCACTGTTTGTTGTAAATACAAAGGGACTTGTAATTTATTATGTATCTTACCTATGTTGTATCTAAATAGTTACTTTTAATATTTTATTATTTGCTTTAGCAGTTATAGCATAAGTAAGTTAGGTAGGTATTCTCGCTATAAAATAATAATAAAGTGATCAGGAAAATAAGCTGCTGCTTTTGCATGTCCAAAGTGTATAAAAAATGCTTATTTTCCGCAACGAGGCAAGATTTTTATTGTTTTCTTGATCAAGCTACCTATAATAAAACTGCAGTACCTACTTAGGTTTATGACTAGAGACCGTTAAAACAATAGTTACTTAAACTGAATATTATGTAATTATGAAAATTCAAATGAACTCTTTTTAAGCTCAAAATACATAATAATAATTATTATTATGTCTAATTACGTTGCGTTAAACTAACAGAGAAACTAACACAATGTACGCCGTTCGGTTTTAGATAATCAAAGCACTATTTTGTAAATCTAGGTACCAAGTTTAGATTTTGTAAAACAGTGGGTACCTACTTAGGCAGCAATAGTTAGGATGCTTTGCTTTCGCTTCCAATCTAGGTAGGTATATTTTTAAGCTTTACTGAAATGAATGATATTTAGATATGTTAAAAGCTTTTAAGCACCCTCGTAAAAGGCATTTGTTTAAAGTTTTAATTAGGTATTGTGATGTATTTATAGTTTTATCATAACGATAAAAATGAATGTTGTTATAATTAATTGTGTTAAATAATTTTTGTAACGCATAAAGCAATATTATTTTCTTTAAAAATTGTTTTTTATTGTTCGCTACCTCCCAATTATTTAATCCATCAAATCAAATATACTTTATTTCAATAAGCCTAGCACATAGGTAGGTACCTAATTATGACGAATCATTTTACAATATTCCGATAATAGTGATAACTATTTCAGGGGCCTTATTCTGTATCGTTCACTTAGTTAGTTAGTAACCCAAACTGGGTTATTAACTAAGAAAACGAAGGCAAAAATCCTATTTTTGCACAAATTACCAACCTAGGTCGGTATGGTATCATACTCGTATCAGTATACCATGCTAGTTGCTATCTTGTACAAAAAGAATACAAAAATAGGATTTTTGCCTCCGTTTTCTTAGTTAATAACCCAGTTTGGGTTACTAACTAACTAAGTGAACGATACAGAATCAGCACACAAGACTGAAAACTAGTTTACGAAGGTTCGCAAACTCGCCTCCGCAACAAACTCAGCCGGGTATTTTTTTATGTTATCACTATTTTAACAACAATTGAAAGTCTAAGGTAGAATTCGGTAGCCTAGGCCTATTCACTTTTGATTTTATGACAACATCAAAGAATAATTATAAACATATTTATTTACAAATCAACACATAACATATATGTACAAAAATATTTAAGCTTTTAACAAATGAAAATTATTCCTCAGTATCTTTGAGCAGTTCGTCTTCAATGTCCATATCTTCCGCTTTTCGTTTCTTGGCTCGCGGCCTCTTTCCGTGGAGCATTTCTAATTTTATCTTCTTGGCTTGCTTCTTCTTTTCTTTCATCTGGAGTTTACGCTTGGCAGCCTTCTCTGGGTTGTTGACTTTTTCTTGTAGTATTAACTAGAAAAAAAAAATATCAATTAATGCCAGGCAATCATTGGCTATCTAACCAAATAACATCGTTTTGCCATAAACGTTGAGAAATATGTAACATACCTACTCGTATATAAATAATATTTTTCCTGTCAGGAGTTACTTTCTGTTATCCACCCCTTAAAATTTAATAAGACGCCATTTGCTGTACTCAATATTCCCCACTTTCAACCCACGTACTCCAGCTATCGAGCGTGGGTGCTCTCTTTGGTAATTTCATCGTGATGAAATCATCCATCCATCCAATTCAGATGCATATTGCTTCCTTGTTCTCTCTTCTTCCCAACTTTATTCCTAAACACAAACTAAGCTTCTTTCTCTCCGCCCCTTACCATTCATCCTCGACTGTACATCAGCGGCCATTTTGCTGTACTCAATCTCTCCCACTTTCCTCCTCAACTTCTTGCCCAGTCTTCCCGCTAGCTGCTTGGCGACTGAAGACGGTCCGTCGCCGGTGGACTATAATGATCGCTGGTAGTAAATAGGGGAGAATACAAACTTACCTTCTTTCTCTCCGCCCGCTTAACATTCAACCTCGACTGTATATCAGCGGCCATTTTGCTGTACTCAATCTCTCCCACTTTCCTCCTCAACTTCTTGCCCAGTCTCCCCGCTAGCTGCTTGGCGACTGAAGACGGTCCGTCGCCGGTGGACAGTTCTCGAACGATCGCCGGTAGTATGACGTCGATTATACTGTTAATTTCATCGCTCTCGAGAGAACTTATCACGTGAAGCCACATCGTGAATATTGCTGTTCTCTGCGAAGGTAATCCATATACAGAATTATTAATTTTATTGGTCTTTTTCAAAAATATGCGAAAAATAATAAGATTTCAACAGGTAATTCAGATAATTTCAAAAGGGTAATCATAATAATTAAAAAAAAAATCCGGCCAAGTGCGAGTCGGACTCGCGCACCGAGGATTCCATACCATAAAAGAAGTAAAACATTAAAAGAATCACTTTGGTTCTTGAATTTACGAGTATATAATTTACATGTAGGTACTTTTGTTGGCAAACCGCAAACATAACTTTGTTTTTGCCGGTTTATTGTTATTATCAAAAAAAGTATAATAGTTAGAGAGTTGATTTTATTTTTCCTGTAAAATAAACGTTTACTTCTATTGACCATAATTATTTCAGATTTTTCGATTGGTAAACTTCGGGGATAAGGGGGAGAACGGTATTTTTTTCGACAGTTTGCCCAATAAATCGAAAACTATCTGGCATAAAAATAAATAAAAATCGGTTTTAGAATACACAAGTAACGCCCTTTCATATGATACCCTACTCAATATTGTTATCTCATTTTGAAATTTTGACGACCCGGTTTTCCCCCCTTTTCAAATAAAAATAAAAAAGATTTTCAATTTTTTTATGATTGCAATAACGTCGCGCCGCAATTACCTACAACTATTCCAAATTTCAGGTCCATAGCTTTAATAGTTACTGAAATAATCGAGTGGGACGAACGGACGGACGGGCGGATGGAGAAAGTCTCACCATAAGGGTTCCATTTTTACCATTTTGGTATGGAACCCTAAAAATCATGTCTAAAATGTCTTATAGTATGGAACCCTCGGTGCGCGAGTCCGACTCGCACTTGGCCGGTTTTTTTCAATTATAAAGGTTCATACTCACAATATTCATAGAGTTGGTAGCCTTAGCAACCTCCACATTGACGGCTTTCCTTAGTTTGAACAGGATCCATCGAATGTTGACCTTAGCGTTTCTGTCTTCCTCCTTATCTTCAGTTTGAACCTTCTTTGCCAGCGCGAAACACGGCATAGAATGTACCATTTTTAGAATTTGAAACAGAACTGCAGTAACCTAAAAAGATATTTGATATGATTTTTCAACCGACTTCAAAAAAGGAGGAGGTTTTCAATTCGACTGTATGTTTTTTTATGATAACGATCCACATAACTTTTTACTGAGTGAATCGATTTTGATGATTCTTTTTTATTACAAAGCTGACGCTTCCCGTGTGGTCTGGTCTCATTTCAATTTAGTTCAGTTCTGATAATGGTATCCATGAGAAAACCATATAAGTCTTAAATTTTTAATTGGAAAGGATGTATTCAAATGATTCTGCTCCAAAAGTAAAAAAATTGGATTTACGTAAGAGATTTTTCACCATGATTTCAATTCTTAGCATGTAAAATTTCTTATCTGATGTTTGATTTTTACTATTAATATAACGTGATGGTTTTCTCAAATGGTATTTTTACTTTATTTAATAATGGTATTTATTTTAATGGTAGTTCAAACATACCTGGTCAGCCATATCTTTCGACACATTAGGAGTGTACTGCGCACACAAATCCAAGATCAGACTTCTCAAACAATTCTCAGTATCGTAATAAATGAAGCCTCTATCGCTTTCCTTTTCCTCCACATTCAATTCCTCAATATTAACACGAGACAGAATTGTCCCTAAAATTTTCGCAGCGCGCAATCTCACCCAAGCGTGAGGGTAGGCCAGCAAAACTTGACATTGTTGGGCTATGTCATCAAAATCGCTCACAAACTTTTTATTCTTCATACTATCCGCGCAATGTATCGTTATTTTATCAATTAAATTCAGTATCTGTATCAAACTGTGGTCTTTTTCTTTCTGTTTCTCTTCGTCTGATTTTTCGCCGTGGTCGAGTTTTATTTTTACGAATCTACCCTCAGCAATGTCGTTGTTGAGTAGGAGGATCTTCCCGCTGACCAGGGACAGTACGTTGTTTAGACGGTTCTGGAATTCTTCTTTTTCGACGTTCACGAAACGTATGCTTAGTTGGGCTGCTAGTTCAAAGTGCACGGGCTGGAATTTAAGTAAAACATTTGTTAAAACACATTTAATGTTGGAAAATGGTCAATAATGGTTATAAAATTCTGAAGCTCTTGCCAAAAATTAAACCCAAGACCTCCCGCTTAAATTAGAAGCATCAAAAGAACCAGGGAGGTTTTCAAATCACTAATACAAATACATGTAAGTGGGTTTACTATTTTTTTTCTTAACTGTTTCGTTTTCGATCCGTTGACTTCAGATTCAAATATAGTCTATTATAGACTATTTTCGCATAGGATAATTAGTGTTGTACAACGGCGAAAAGAATATGTAGGAAGAGGTCGTCTAATTTAAAAATGAACGCCCCTACACTATATTTTTCTTTCAACTGTGAGCGTAACACGTCGGGAGGCGTTTATTTCTAGATTATGGGATCCATACAATATTATGTCTACAGGTAGGTCGTTAGTATGCAATAGAAATAAAAGAGTGCCTAAAATGCCTCCCTGAGGAACACCTTAGGTATTTGATTAATTTTTTGATACAACCACCTCAATTTTACTCTGCAATCCGGTTTTGAATTATTGTTTTGTATGCACTAAATATGATTTTAACCAATATTTTAATTGGCCAATATTTTTTTATGATTAACAAGATCGAACGCCTTAGATATGTGAAGAAATAGAAGAGTTATCGATTTGCCACTGTTTAGCGATTCTAAAATTATTTTCACTCTGTTTTAAGGACTTAAAACACCTATGAGCTTACCTGTGTATCCTTAAAGAAAGCCAGCACCAAATCGAAAAGTTTATTCCTGTCCAGTAAAGGCAGTTTGGTCAGGATGGCCTCAATGCAGCCGGCCGCCGCCTGCCGGCACTCCGGCGCGCTGTCGTTCACCATGCACGCGCCCAGAGACAGCAACAGGTAATCCCCGTGGGGCTTTAATTGGGCCTGAAATAGAATAGATCATATTGAGAGTGTCGTGGGACACACGGTAGAAACAAAGTTTAGAATAACATTTAAAACAAAACTCCATTTTAATTTTCCGATTAGATTATCAGTCCAACGCCGCATGTCGCATACCGCAGCACTGTACGTTATGATAGCAAGACCCAGGCTTTACATCTTTTCATTACCGCTCCATGCGCTTGCCGGGCAGGTAGTGCGTGAGGTAGTTCACGAAAATCGCACGCGCTTCATCCCTTTACACAGGATTGAAGGCAGGTAACACTCACCGCTTTCAGCTTGTTGATGATCATGTCGAGGAACTTCAAGGAGGACTCGCGGCCGTGCTGCAGCTCGTAGTTGAGCTGCGTCACGAAGAACTGTATGTACCGCTCCATGCGCTTGCCGGGCTGGTAGTGCGTGAGGTAGTTCACGAAGATCGCGCGCGCTTCATCCCTTTACCAAGAGATGTTCACAGGATTAAATAAAAAAGTGAAGTTTGCCAAAATAAAACGTTATACGTGTACTAAGTATGTCAGGCATGTTGGATTACAAGGGGTGCACTGTAATATTAAAAAATAACAACTAGACTGTTTACCTGGACCTCGCCGATTCACTAAGAATGCAAATCTTAGAAACCTTCTCCATAACCTCATGTAATTCAGTGGAGACCAGTTTAGCTTCCAATATAGCTTTAAGTAGGGCGAAAGAGTTCGACTGTTTCTCATCATTTTGGCAATCTTCCTCGGCGTAGAGAAGAAGCGTTTTCAATTGCTCTTCTTCTACGTTATAGTACTTGACGTTACGTATTAAAACTGTTACCGCCTGAAAAAAATGTTTGCAGATCTTGGTTATTTTCTGGATACAATAAAAGAAACTCTGAGTTTACTATTGGCACTTTATAAATTTTTATTAAAAAAATAAGTGTTGAAATAACCAAGGCACATCATTCCACACCATGCACGACATTAATCGGCTGACGTAAATTCAACATAGCGGATGTCAAAAGGCGATTTTTTAAATTTGTCAAAATTTATTTGTGAAAAATCTTGAAATCAGAGAGTTCAATTTAGAGTATAGTCTAGATCCTAGAGTATTTATTCACGTTTTGTCTAGGAATCTGTAACAATATTGATAAAAATTAAGATAAATAATTACCTTGAACGCATTCCTCACCAAATGGTAGTTATCATTCTGGGTACTTATTTCAAAGGTTGCGTACTTATGCAGGATGGAAAATATAGTCTTAACGATATCCTTGACCATTTCTTCTAAAGTAGGAGTACTGATTCTAATAGTCCATAATGCAGCTATACATTTTAGTGCAATCGTAGATACTTTGACATGGTCGCTTTTCAATGCATCTACTAGAAGTGGTACTATGGGATCTACAAACGCCTTGCAATCCATCCGTGGAACCTTTTCTCTTTTGAGTATAACATACAAAATGTTCAGACTAAATTCCACAAGGACATGAGCATTAGTTTTTGAAGATGTCTTCACATTTTTCGCTTGGGACTCTTTATTGCGTTTTGGCGTTTCAGGAATAATGAAACAGTCTGGTTTAGCTCTTAACATCTTTTCTCTTTGTGCTTCAGTTATTTCACGTTTAGGCGCGGTCAATACAAATTCTGGTATACTCTCTGACGCTAGACCGTGGAGGAAAACAAACAAATCTTCTATTTCTATGAATTTGTTTGTCACCAATCCGCTTGATATATGCGTAAGTGCTTCTTGGACTTTAACAACAATCTTTTTGGAATGATGCTTTTGCAAAACCTCTTTAAATGGCAAAATGAGGTTGATCAAACTCTTTTTAGTTATATTCTGTGCTACGATCATGAGAGTTACATAGCTCTTTTTGCTCGGTTTAGCTTCTGGTGTCTTATAGTGTAGTTTTTCTACTTCTTTCTCTTCAGATAGTGATCCAAATAAGTCATTAGTACACACATCAAGAATGTAATGGAGATTATCATTAACTTCTCCAGATTTGAAATCTGCTTTCAAAGCATCTAGCACTGTATGAATTGTTGCTACCAGTACGTGAACTTGGAAACCTCTGGTAAGCAGCATTGTTAAATGTTCTAATAAAATGCCTAAATAGGAAGTCCCAACGGTCAACATGACTTTTTTTACTATGTCTCTCGCTGCTATTCTAATTTGCTTCAACGGTGATTTAAGGAAAGAACATAGTTTAATGATAATGCTGCAATAAAGAAACTTATTTATGTACTTCCAAGTTCCAAAACAATAATTTCAAGATTTCAAGAATATTTTTTTTTAAACATATATATAGTAAATATAGTAAATATAAATATATAGAGGACAACATCACATACATTGCTCCGATTCCATAGTAAGTAGCTTATGCACTTGTGTTATGGAAATCAGAAACAACGAAGGTACCACAACACCCAGACCCGAGACAATGTAGAAAAGTTATTTTTCTACATTGCCCCGGCCGGGAATCGAACCCGGAACCTCAGAGATGGTGGCGCCTTGAAAACCGGCACGCTAACCACTCAACCACGGAGGTCGTCAAAAAATCATTGTAAATTAATCAAACTTTTACTAATTGCGTCTTTAAATAATTATGATTAGGAATATAATTTTACCTTATGTAAGGCAAACAAAATAAAAGTAAAAAAATTCCAACTAATAACTTACCTTGGAAGCTGATGTTTTAAAATATCTCCTGGCAATTTCTGAAGGAGCTTCACTAGTGCCAACGCAATTGGTACTCGTAACATGTCTTCTTCTAACCTCGCCATGCTTGTATGGCGACGATTCAATTTGTGGGAACCTTCATGCTCTGTTAGTTTTCCGATAGACCTAAAATAATTAAAGAATAAAGATTCTAAGACTGAATTTTATAAACCACGTGAAATTTATTGTATTGGATTTGGGACATTTGGGGAGCTTCCCTTACTGCTGCTAGATAAAAAAAAAACAAAATCTCTTTACCGATTGAGTTGTGGCAATAATCCAGAAGAAAGTGATTTAATTATCCTATTAGCAACCGATGGAGATACACTTGTTATTCTTTCATAAGCTGGTATGTCGGCTTCTTTTACTTCCTGATCATCTCCATTTTTATCATCAGCTATTAATAAATCATTTTCCATTTCTTGTATTTGTTCCTCAATTTCGCCTTTAACTTTAATTTCCTCTGGTTCTTCATCGGAATCGGAGTCTGGGGTTTCCTTAGTATTTTTACTTCCACTTTGAGTATTTTTGACTTTCTTTGTTACATTTTTCTTTTCAGTTCCTATGTTAGTCGTGAGTGATTTAGGCAACTCAATATTTTGTGCTTTGGAGAAATCAAAATGGAAAGCATCTAAAACACCGGTGAGTATACGCGTAAGTTGTTTCTGATGCTCGGTCGTGTGTCGCATTTTATTTAAATACAGTTTCAATATCACTTCGTAATGATACCACGGGAGCAATCTACAGCATGTAGATATCACATCTATACAAGCATCGATTAAGGTATTTTTGTCAGAATATTGGTCATCGCAGATATAAATTGATGCTAGAGGTAATATGAAATTCGTCAGTGTTCTAGGTGTAGGACATTTCAACATTTTTTTGGCTACTTTAGTGAATTTTAATAATGCTCTAACCCGTCTGTGAAGCTGAAGGTGGCAAGAATTTTCGAAGAAGTCAACTTCTCTATCTTCATTATTTGCTAAAGGAGCTAAATCAGATAATACTACATCCGCATCAGGACATTCTCTAACTAACTCTCCCAGCAGCATTATACTTTCATTTCTTAATGTATCGTTCTTACTATCTCTTATGCCTGTCGATATTAATGATAGTACAGTGTCGCGAACTAAAAATTGTCCATCGGGTGTTGATCGGTATTTCAAAAGCAATTTGGGCAAAATATTTTTCAAACATAAACCTGCACTGTCACGTAATCCTATATCTTTTTCAGTCCGTATGAAAAAGAAACAGTTGTTGACTATCAGAATTGCTAGATCAACGTCGATTTCATTTGCGTCCAACATTTGGTATATTAACTTATAGGCGTCCAGCCGACGATCGAAATCAGGTTGCTCAATCCACCTTTTGTTAAAAGCGTTCATTTCCATTATTACATGTGCTAATTTAGTAAGTGCATCTTTATTTTCTTTCGCATTTTCTGCTATAGAAGATAACAATTTTATTAAAAGTTTTCTCACTTCGACTGGACCAACTTTGTTAAACAAAACAGCTACATTTTTAACATAACGTTGTGGATTTGAGCTATGACCAAGTAAGTTTATTATAGTGTTCACGGCATGTTCCATATTTTCTTCTGCCATATTCATGCACACTTTTTTAACGAATATAGGCAACAATAGACTGAGTAAATCATCACACATTTCTGGGGTTGTGACCATTTCTGTAACTCTCGACAGTATTAAAAGGTCTCTTCTGTTAACAGTGTTAGATTTGGCAGAGTTCGCGATTCTTCTTTTCATTACTTCAAGAATACTGGGCAAATGTGGAATCAAGATTTTGCTTCCGAAGTTAATGTCATTTCGGTCATCCTCAATAATTTCCAAAGTGCAGAATGATTCGATTTTGGGAATTTTTAGTTCTTCTTCGTCTTCCGTTAATGTTAAGAGCTTTTCTATCATGTCCAAGATCATGTTGACTACTCCAGGAGCAGTTTTAGGGGCCAGCAAAAGATTAAATATTGATGACAAAGCACTAACCGATTTGTCGTCTTCTGAACATGTTACTAATAATGTGTAATATCTTGGGTTTTCACACCAAATATTAAACAGTTTAAGCAATGCTGTTGGGGAATGGACGCCCTCAAAATATAGTCGTGGAACAAGTGGAAATATTAAAGTTTGGAATATAACGAACAACTCATCCTTGCTCCATACATATTTTTCAAATCGATCAAATAATTTGGTCAAAATAGTAATAGCAAGTACTCGGAGGTTTTTCATCGACTTGACATACCCAACGTGGACTTTGTCAACTTGTGCCAATACACTTGCCAAATTACAGCAAACCGCGTAGAATATTTTGAAAAATTGCGGGAGTAATCCATCACCCATACAGCCTGCAAAATATTCTCGTACAACATTAAACAAGTTCAAAATGCTATGCAACTTTCCTGGGCTAGTGACTGACTTAAGATTTAAGCTGTTAAAAATGTCTGTATATATTTCTTTGGGTTCCATTATCATATACTCCTTCAAATATGAGAATGCCATTTCAATGAACATTTTCAGTTCATTCTCGTTGCAACCACTTAAATATCTCATGACTAAGGATCTTCGGGTTTGACCACCGCCCTTTTTATCTGCACCTAATTTTGACGTCATTTTTCCATACAAAATGCGCAATACTATTGGTATTACATGTTCCCTATGTTCAGGTTGTATAGCTTGTGAATCTTCAGTAATTTTGAACTGTGTTAGTTCATCTTTAAATTTATTTTCATCAACTAAATTGTGCAAATTCGTTTTATATGGCGTAACAGCTTTATTCTTGTAATTAAGAACACAATCTATAGCATACTTTTGCAAGCCAGGATTTTTGTGTTTTAAAAATTCCATATACAGCTCCCAGAATACAGGTTCTTTGTGAAGAGCTCTTGGATTTTTAAACTGAGATAGAACCTGCATAATATTAATAAGTGTCTTAAATATAATTTTTCCCGAAACTGAATCCTTTTGTGTTTCTTCATCGGGAACTTCCTCCAAAAGTTCTTCTGTGTCAGATTGGGACTTTTTTTCTTCTTGTGCCGCATCTGTATCCATTGGTTCTTTGTTACGTTCCTCAATATCTAATTTTAGAACACTGCCAGTGTCATTTCTTCTGTATTCTTCATCGATGAATTTCAAAAATAAAACAACTACATCTCTGTTTTTTGTTTCACACACTTGTATGCAATTGGTCATAATTTTCAAAATCAAATTTCTGTAATTATGAACATCTGGTCTTTCGGCTATACTTGTATACTCTACATAAAGATCCTTCAAATTATCGCTTTGTAAATCCTCTTCAAATATAAAAGATTTTAGGTTATTTTTTGCATTAGAAAAAGAAAATTCGAGTGCCTTATAGAATGTAGGCCAAAACACGTCTGCGTTTAAAGCGTTGCCATAACCTGCGACCAATTCGACCACAGGCTCCCAGAGTAGTTTGAAATTAACGTACAGTATTCCTAACATATAATTTAGAGCATAAAGATGAAAATCTGTTTCTTTCGCTAGTTCGTATTGAGATGTATTGAAGGCCATCTTCTGAAGTAGATTTAGCTGTAATCTATACTCTTGTATGGACGGTGATATAGACTCTACCGTGAAACATTTACTGAAAATTGAGAATCTTTCAGTATCTCCTCCAACTTGGACAGTTTTGTTGAGTTCTTCAATGTTTTCAAATAATTTATAGATATGTGTCGTTAAAAGTCGAACCTATAAAAATAAACAGTTTATTAGCCACAACAAATATAAATTATGCTAAAAAAACCTAAGAATTGATTACTCATGTACTTACAGTGTGAAAGGGTGATGACACGTTGGGTCTCAGATAAGAATCAACTAATGATAAGAATGGATATGTCAAACCATTTTCATGTTCATAAGCTGTTAAATACAAATCAAGCAGATGTAATGCTACAACATAATTGGGATCTGCTGCACATGGCAAAATTATTGGCAGTAATGATTCTATATCACAAATATCTTTCAGTCTTTTACAACTTGATATATGGATGGCACATTCTAGAGTATTAGCTAAAAGGAACATCACTTTTCTGGCATACTTTGATAATGGGGTAACTTCACAATGTATAATCTTTTCATTAACTTCACCTTCTAGATTGTAATTAGTGAGAGTCTTTAAGAACTTTGAAACAAGTTCACTCAGCTTTTCAATACAAAAATCAACATCCAGTTTTTCAATGTGTGGCAAAGTAAATAGTAAGTTCAATAATTTATTCGGATTTTCAATAATATCCTCTAAATCAGTATTTAGAATGTTTTCAACATGCTCCATTAATTTGGGAAGTCCTTTGCCTAAGTCGATAGGGTATTTCACCCATTCAAATAGTTTCAAACCACTTTTTGATAAAGGTGACTTTGTAAGGCAGATTTTGGTTAATGTATTCATTGCATTATCATCAAAATTAGACTGTACAACATACTTGATGAATGCGGGTAGTATGTGCATATCAAATTGTGAATAATGAATGACGCTTTGTACAAAATTGATTAGGATATTTGGATATGGTAATGGTAGCAGAACTTTGACAATTATTCCAGCATGTTCCTGAGAAAGAGATATGTTACTTGAAAGGAGCATTAAAGCACCAATCTGTGAGCATACTTCTAATACTGTTTCTGATGACTGCTCACAAATGATTTTGACTAACAGCAATGCAAATTGAGGTGGATTTGTCAAATATTTTCCATGCTGATGCTCAATCACTTGACCAGCTAGTCTCAGAATTAATTCAAGTCCAATGTTATCCTGCTCTTCTTTTAATATCTCTTCAGCAAAACTTTGAACATTTGCCCAGAAAATTTTAAACTCCTTAGGCGATACAGATTGCATGCAGTCTTCAAATGTTTGTGTTAGGACCTTAAACAGAATTTCTTGCAGCCCTTTTTTTTCCTTAAGGAGTTGCATCAGCACTGGCATGTAAGTTTCTATGCAGCTGTGAAACTTGTTGCTGACGCCTCTTATAATTTCAAATATAAGATGTCCACATCCTGTGATTGCCTAAAATTAAAAAAAAATCGATGGTAACTTGAGAACAAACACCACACACAACATAGTATAATTATAAGCATACTTAAGGCCCATGTAGTCCAAAATCCATAACAATGTTTCCAGGGAGACCGGCAAATTCATTTTTCATTTGCTCTTTTGCAAATTATAAACCAACACATTGTGATTGTAGCAGTGATATTTGTGTATAGATTTTGTTATAAGCATGTTAAGATGAACTTTCAATGAGTGAATGGTTACAATTTCAGATAAGTTTAAATTTAGTGGGTTGCCTCTTTGAATGTGCCTTAGCCCTTAAGATTCAATTACATTTCTGTGTAACTTTATATTAGTGTTTCCATCATTTCAAAATTATAAAATTTTGGATTTGGGGAATGTGTCCATAATGGAATTTCATCTCAAGTACTTTTTATGTCTGGGCAAAGGTCTCCTCCCAGAAATAAATACTTATACTGGAAATTTAATTAAAATTCACGAAAAACATTTACATTTACTTACATTATCATTGGTCTGCAGATAGTTAAGAATAAGCTCAATAAACTTCTTTTTATCCCTTATATCTCTAGCAACAAATGCAAAGCTTTCTGCAGCAAAGTTGTTAATGTATTGTGGATGTGCCTCACTCAATAATGGAATAATCCTTGTCAAAACAACACCAATATCCTTCTTCAAATAGGGCTTTAACGTCTTGAATAAAAAAGCCAAACAAACTAGTGTCCATTCCAACCTTTCTGCATCTTTTGTCCTCAATAAGTCTATTAAAATGTCTAGAAATTTTGGGAAATATGGGTAGAAATCTATTCTTAAGTCCTTTGCTAGAGACACCAATATTCTGAAATAATGAAGAAATGTATGAGTAATTAAAATCTATAACTGATTCACATAAAGTTTTTTTCCACATATCTGATACAAACATGTGGAATGCTCTTGCAGCCTAGTGTTCCCAGCCATGTACAGTCTGGGTGCCTTTAAGAGTGAATAAGCATTTTCTAGGCAAGCGAGCATCAACCTAGACCTCATCACTGCATTTTCAATTTCACATCAGGTATGATTGTTGTCAAGCACAAGCCTATCCACAATGAAAAAAGAAAAGACATTGCCCAATCATCAATATCATCAATACATATAATAAATCTGTAGAGGTCGAATTTCTGTACAAATAAAAAAAATGCTAAAAACGGAGTCAGGGGGATGTAAGAAGTGAAATAGAACTAATTTAAATTTTTTTCAAATTTTTTGTTTCTCTGTATGTCTGTTTGTCTGTTTGTCTGTCTGTTTGTACGGGCTAATCTTTGTAACGGCTGGACCGATTCCAATGAAATTTTGTGTGGTGGAAGCTTATATCCCTGGTCAACATATAGGATAATTTTGATCCCGGTAAATTAAGGAGTTCCCGTGGGATAATTAAAAAACTGTAACTAATTTAACAGCTTTGTAAACAACAACTAATGATAGCTGTGCTGGTACCTTATGTTGCCGTTTAAACAAAATATATATACTGGCCTGCAAAAGTAAGTATCACACTTTTCAAATTATATTGATACAAAGTGTGATACTTTCTTTTGCAGGCCAGTGTAGTAAAACTTATTAAACCAATCGAGTTCCCGCGGGAAAGTAAAACATTACAAAAAGAATGTTTAGCAGGCGTCTTTCAAGTAACGGATTTAAATGAAACTTTATGATCGTACTTTATATTCCCGGTCAATATCTAAGATAATTTTTATCCTGAAAAATTAAAGAGTTCCCGTGGGATAGTTAAAAACCTATGACATCTACGTGGCACAATTAAAAGGACGATTTAAACTGTCGATATTTCGATCCATTGGTACAAGTCGTGGTCACGTAGTGGTCCTTTTGATCGTACAACTAGGTATAACTATACAACTACAACATAACTGAATTTCTTCTCAACCTTACAATAACTGGGCGTTGGTATCCTCTCAGAATAATATGATGAGTTTGGTTAGTACGAGTATAGATATTTCAATCCACGATGACACGCCCCACTCTGTCTAACTCCATGCGAATATAAGTGATTTTGACAGAGTGTATAAGTAGAGGAAGACCAAAGAAGAGATAGGTGAATTTTGTGAAAGATGATTGCACGTTGACAGGAGAAATTGGAAGAAGACTCCTTTACGGATCCATTGAACCCAGGGCCTTTCACTCATTTATCTTGGGAAAAATCAAGAAATTCTACGGGAAACATTTTTGTAAAAAAACGAACTGCACGCGGGCGGAGCCGCGGGCAACAGCTAGTTTGACAATAAATTAGATAAGAGAGTTGAGGTTTTTTTAGTTCCAGCCTATTTAAAACATGAAATGTGATCAAAAAATAAAGTTTTTTACACACTCTAACAATGGCTGCAAACATAACTGGTCTTCCAGCTGCAAATACTTTTCCAATAAGCCCACAATCTCATCTTTCTTGTGAATCAATTGTGGCACAGTCACAATGCCGTACACCTCTTTTTTAAACTTCTTAAAATTCTCAGTCAAGTTAAGACCGTGCCATTTCTGGATGGCCAAATGGAAATGGCTCTCATTCTCATGTGGCTGACTCGCATAGATGTGCTCAATGTGGTACAGTGCTGCATGACGGATGTCGATTGCATTTATACGTTCAGCAAACGGAACAAACTGGAAACAAAAAGTTCTTGTAAATACGCATAGTATTGTACCCTTGACTTAAAACAAATATTATAAAAATTGGCCAAGTGAGAGTCGGGCTTGCGCACTGAGGGTTCCCCACTGTCAAGCCCTATTCTCAATAGTATTACAGTGAACTAAACACCCATGCCTACCAAATTCAAAAACGAGCAAAAAAATAAAGTTAGTTGTATGGGAGCCCCCTATAGTTATATATTTTATTTTGATTGTACTATTTATTTCTACAGTAAATATATAAATAGATATTCTGTGAAAATTTTAAGCTTCTACCTGTTGCGGTTATCAATATATAGAAAAACAAGCAAAAATCACGTTTGTTGTATGGGAGCCCCCTTAAATACTTAGTTAGTTTTTAGTATTTGTTGTTATGGCGGCAACCGTAATACATCATCTGTGAAAATTTAAAGTTTGTAGCTATCACGGTTCAAGAGATACAGCCTGGTGACAGACGGACGGACAGCGAAGTCTGCGTATTAGGGTTCCTTTTTTACCCTTTGGGTACGGAACCCTAAAAAAATAGTGCTATCTAACACCTCAAGCTGAATGAGCAGATTATGTGTCTTTCATGTGGACATTATAATAATAAAACCTAGAAAATTACTTACACGAAAGGTGTTCGTTGTTTTGTGTTTCACAGGTTTACTTTTCATGGTTAATAATTTGTTGTTAAACACAGAAACATAAAAACCAGTTACAATAGCGGATTTATAATCATTATTCAAACCATTTAATTACGTTTTTATTAATTAATTTACCGATATTCCGGCAAAAGTGCAATTCAAAGCAAAGGTAAACACGTGTGCTTGACATTGACATAAATGTTCAAAATTCAAATACCTACCTACAATAGGTAGGCACCTAGTTGTGGTCTGTGTATGACAAATCGTGGACAAATCATAGACAGTCACAGATCACTATAATGGTTACTACGTATTGACACTAGCGATGAACAAATTACGTTTGTTTCTCTCTGGCCTTCGCTATTGCTAAAAATATCTATCTCATGTGTCACAACGTAAATACAGTCCTACAAGGCTCTCTTGGAGGAGGGCGCTGTTGCAAAACAAAGGCAGCCATAAAATAAAATCTCTTCAATTTTACTTCAATTTTAGTTTAAAATAGTTAATAGTAAGCAAAAACAACAAAACATACAATAGTGATATTTACTGACAGAGCGAATTATCAAACACAAGAGTTTGGCGTTAGTTCAAACTTTGGCCACGCGCCAAAATAGCCTTGTCGCACTGTATAACATTCAATGTACTCTGTGAATAATAGCGAGAGATATTTTTAAGTTCATTAAAATCTGTGGTGGTGACATCATAAATATGTCATAAATATACAAAGTGAATGTATTTTGCTTTGATTAGGTACCTATATATTTTGTAGATATTTTGTTGTTGAAATAATATAATTTTTGGATATAAACAGAGATCTTTGGATTAGATACAGTATTTGTAATCTGTGGTTACTCTAGTTTTCACAGCTAGTTGCTGCTAGTCACAGACCAGGAACCGAATGCTAGTTTTGTGGTCTGTGCTCTGCAGTCGGTGATTTTGACGTGATTTTGACTTTTGTAATTTGTAAACAAAAGTTACAAAAACAATATTTTTTCTATTTTCTTGTGGCACAATCCACCTAATATCAATTTTCATTTCACCTTTACAATACCTTCTTACTGCTTCTTACTGATAACACTGATAAGATCACAGTTTGTATAGAGTTGCGTTATATTTAACATATATTTAATCGTTTATATGTATTGTACAATCGAGACTGCTGACGACTGAAAATAAAGATTTTCCGGCTGTTCAATGCAGTCGATGATCGCAAGGTTCGTGAACTCTCTGCCGCAGGGACTCTCGAACCGCATTACAAAGTTTTACTTTCAATGTAAGTACTAATTAATCGTCTAAATTTTCACCAAGCATTGGCCATAGCATTGAGGTGACCTGTAAACAATAAACATGCAACTCGTGCGCGCAAACTGAGCTGAGTTACGAGTAGAATGCAACGCATTGGAATATTTTCTATCTTGGATATCGAATAGCATAAGTAGGTTTTTTTTGTGTTCCGGCACGATGCTGTGTAAAATAACATTTTCGGCTGCATCACCACCATTGACATTGCAGTCAAGTACTAACTTGTAGAGTGTAAAAATATGTATGAACAGGAGAGTAGTTATAGAGAGTAGTCACTGCAGAACCCCGTCAGTTGATCAGGCGAAAGTATTCTGAATATTCCGTTTTTTAAGTCCCTTACCAAACTTGATTTTCCAGTTTCAATTTCTCTTTCACTCTCTGTACTTATTTCAAATTTCAGTGAAATCTTCATTCATGGTGTGAAGAAATAGTAAATCATCTGAAAACGACCTTAATTTATTTTCCAGCTTTGGTCGCCAACCAGCGCGGATCCCACAGTTTACAAGAGAGCATCAACTATAGAACAATGGACGTCAAGATATTACCAGCTCTCCAAGACAATTACATGTATCTGATAGTAGACAAGGCGACTAAGGAGGCAGCTATAGTGGACCCTGTTGAGCCTAAGACTGTACTGCAGGCCGTTGAGGACCATGGAGTCAAGCTCACTACTGTGTTGACTACACATCATCATTGGTAAGCTATTTTATTACCTAAATACTAATAATAAACCATATGCACCAAATTGAGAATATCCTTTTTCATTTGTTTTTTGAAGTCAGTGATTGTGAATAAACGGAGGTCAGAAGAAATGGAAACGCTCAGGATCGAGAGAAAATTATAATTGTGCGGTTACAACACGTTACTTAGATTGACAATGGTTGACAAAAGTTAATGGTAACTGTCAAAATGAAAAAAACATATGATTAGTGTCCATTAGCAACGCGCCCACTGCCGATTTGCTCTTCACATACGATAAGGCGCAAACATGCCCCCGGGCGTTGAAGGCTGTGCATTCAACCGGAGTTCAAACTACCCACTTAATGGGAGTGGACATATTTTGCTGAAAGACCTCTTCACTATACCGTTGGCTGTCCGGATCTCTGCGACGCGAGCGATCCCATCTTGGCCAGGAAAGAGGGCAACGACACGACCCAACTTCCACTTTAACGGTGGCAAATTATCTTCCTTTATAAGGACCAACGAGTTGAGTTCCAGCGGTTTGGATGGAGTCTGCCATTTAGTACGTATTTGAAGTTCAGAAATATATTCCTTGCTCCATCGTGCCCAAAAATGTTGACGGAGTTGTTCAATACGTTGGTATCTCGTAAGATGAGGCTCCATTTTTAAAGTTTGATAATCCTTGGTAGGAATGGCTGTCATCGGACGTCCAATCAAAAAATGGCCGGGGGTCAGTGGGGTCAAATCTTCTGGATGCGATGATAACGGAGTGAGTGGTCGAGAGTTTAAAATTGCCTCTATTTGCGTTAAAGTTGTATACAATTCTTCATAAGTTAAATGACAGTTGCCTAGCACTCTTAACAAATGAAACTTGGTAGATTTTACACCTGCCTCCCAAATTCCACTGAAATTTGGTGAATATGCCGGTATAAAATGAAAATCCACACCTTCATTTGCGAAATCACTGGATAGTGAGTCAGAATTTTCTTTAAGAAATTTAGCTAGATCATTGTACGCTCCAACAAATGATTTTCCGTTATCAGAGTAAATATGGAGGGGTTTGCCGCGGCGCGCTATGAATTTTCGTAGAGCTAGAATGAAACAGTTGCTAGTTAAATCACCTACTAATTCCAAATGTATGGCCTTAGTAGTGAAACATACAAAAATGGCTATATAAACCTTCACAATGCGGCAACCACGACCTTGACGACTGGCGGAAGCTATAGGACCCGCATAGTCAACGCCAACGGTTTCAAATGGGTAACCACCAGGAGTAATCCGTCGCTGTGGTAAATCACCCATAATTGGAGCTACAACATTTCCTTTCATTCGAGCGCATTTAATGCAATTACGATAAGAAGCTCTTGCTAAATTACGGCCACCTATTGGCCAGTAAACCTCTCTAATTGAGGCTAACAATAATTGAGGCCCAGCATGACAGAGTTTCGTATGTTCATATTTAAACAATAATTGTGTAAATCGATGAGTGGACTGTAATAATAAAGGATGTTTTTTATCATACGGAAACTCTGCATTTCTGATACGACCGCCGACGCGCATTAAATTATTTTCATCTAGAAACACGTTAAATTTTAACAAGGAACTTTTCGCAGGCAAGGGTTTCTTATGAAGCAAATTATTATACTCAGGAAATGATTCCTTTTGAGAAGTCCGAACTATAACGTTTAACGAATTTTGTAATTCAGTTTCAGTGAGAAAATTAGTTGTCGCACGTCGACCTTTACATGCTTCAATAAAACGTAGCACATATGCTAAAGCACGTCTGAGCCTGTTAAAATTTGAAAAACGATCAAATTGAATAAAATCTGGAGTATTTTCGGTTTTAACTAAACATGATACTTCAGTACGCGTTTCAGGTAGCGATTCGGAACGTACGTTGATAGAAGGCCATTTACATGCAGGTTCCTTCAAAAAATTTGGTCCTGACCACCATAAATCTAGAGACTGAATTGTGTCAGCATTGACCCCGCGTGATACATAATCCGCTGGGTTTTGTTCTGTAGGAACATGTCGCCAAACGCAATCACCGGTTTTTTCTAAAATATCTCCGACACGATTACGAACAAATGTGTGTAACTTACTTGGCAACATCTTAAGCCAACCCAACACAATGGTGGAATCAGTCCAAAAAATAGTACACGCTACCTTAACTCTTAATGAACTACTGGCCTTTTCATACAGTTTGGCAGCTACTTGAGCACCACACAGCTCAAGTCTAGGGATAGTCGTGGCTTTAATGGGTGCCACTCTGCTTTTTGCAAAAAGTAATCTTACTGAAATATTGCCGCTAGAATCAATGCTACGGACGTATAAGCTCGCACCGTAAGCCTTTTCAGAGGCATCCGAGAATACGTGAAATTCCAAACGCCCATAATCTATCATAACTCGACGTGGTACACGTAGATTAGAAAGAACATTAATATTTTTAATTAAGTCCAACCAGGTCCTTTGGATCTCTGGTGGCAATGGGTCATCCCAAGACAAATTTTGTAACCACAATGTTTGCAGGAAGATTTTAAATGTAATTACTACAGGGGATAAAAGACCCAAAGGATCAAAGATCTGTGAAATTACCGACAGGATTTTACGTTTTGAATTTGCAGTTGGCATTGATTTTTCCGACTTTGATGAGTCGTGTTTTTCAATTGGAAAGTAGAGCTCGTCAGGTTCTGGCTGCCACCCTAGACCTAAAGTTTTGCTTGGCTCACTACCACCTATATTTAAATTATGTGTAGATCCAGTGAACTCTGACACTAATTGAGGCTCGTTAGATTTCCATTTCCTGAGTGGAAACTGAGCAGAAGCGAGGGTAGCCGTTACTTTACTACGAATGTCCCGCACTACATTTATATCATCCCCGCCACTCAACAGATCGTCAACATAAAAATCATGAAGGATAATTTCAGCGATCTGATTGTCATCACATTCGAGTCCTAGCTGGTTAAGGCATCTGGTAGCAAGGAACGGTGCACTTGCAGTACCGTAGGTAACTGTATTTAGCTCAAAAGCCTTAAGTTGTTCAGATGGGTTATCACGCCATATTATTCGCTGCAAATACCTGTCATCGGGATGCACAAGTATTTGCCGGTACATCTTCTCCACGTCAGCTAAAATAACGTACTTGTGTTGCCTGAATCGCAAGAGAATGGACAATAGATCGTCCTGTACTGTCGGACCTACCATCTGAATGCTGTTTAAGCTGACCTGAGAAGATGTGGCAAAAGAACTTGCGTTGAACACCGCTCTTAATTTCGTAGTAGTGCTCTCGCGCAACACGCCGTGATGAGGGATAAAATGTGCATCCGACATCATCTCACATTCCGACATGTGACCTAATGAATGGTACTCCGACATAAACTCTCTATACATTTTATAAAGTTTTGGTTGTCTCAGAAGCCTACGTTCTAAAGACAGAAAGCACCGCTTAGCTCGTTGTAGAGACTCCCCTAAAACGCTAGGATCTTCCTTTAATGGAATTCTTACGCAGAAGCGACCATCTTCTAAGCGAGTAGTATTTTTTATAAAATGCTCTTCGCATAATTTCTGTTTCGGAGAATAACTAGAAGATTTTACATTATTCACTTCTTCTAAGTTCCAAAACCGTGTTAGCTGACTCTGAATATCAGAAATGTCAGTTGTCGGGTGACCATTAACATAATTACATTGAATAGGATCGGGTGGTGATGATGATTTTACTTTATTATTCATCGGACCAGAAATTATCCACCCTAACCTAGTGTCGCAAAGAATGGGCTTATCAACACCTAAATGAATTCTTTGTGATCCTACAAGATCCCAAAATATATCAGCGCCTAATAAAACATCCACTGATGCAGGCGTATAAAAATAAGGATCCGCTAAGCAAACGTTAATAGGTATATTAAGGTTTGAAATATTGACTGTGCGAGACGGAACGTTGTCTGTCAATGAAGGTAGAACAAAACAATTTAATTTACACACAAATGTTTCATCTAATGATTTCAAACTTAACTGACACATTTTATTAATGTGTGTCGTTGCATTATTAATACCAAGTACAGATTGATCTATGCGGTTATAAGGCAGATTTAACTGACGAAACATTTTCTCCGACAGTATACTGGATGTGCTACCAGAATCCAAAATCACTCGTCCGATATGTTCGCGATTGTTTGAATCATATAACTTAACTAGCGCAGTTGATAATAATATAACGTCTCCACGGCGACCTTTCAAATCAAGACTCGCGGATGACACACTCGCTGATAATGCTAAGTTATCTTGATCAACGGTGGAGGGAGTCGCGCTGATGTTATTATCATTGCGCTCACCATGCACAACCGGTTTCTGCTTATCTGCAACATGGATTAAAACAGAATGCTTGCGTTTACAAATTCGACATCCCTGCTTTTTACAACTATTAGAAAAGTGGGATTTTGAAAAACAGTTAAAACAAACTTTAAGAGTAGGTAATAAATGCAGTCGCGCTTCATTGCTTAAAGCTAAAAACTGAGGGCATGCACTCAATTTGTGTTCAGCGCTGCATTTAGGACATGAGTCCTTAGTACTAACATTATTTGATTTATTATTAGTCTGTGTTGTAACCATAGCCTTTACCTTTGAATTTTTGTTATTGTTATTTTGTTGAGAATGGCGGGAAAATTCAATAGTGTCCAAAAGAGTAGTTCTATTTTTCATAAATTCCAGGAAATGTTGTAGCTCGACGCGCTGATCACTATGTAAATTCCCCTTGTATTCTTCCCATTCCCTAAATGTTTTATTATCAAGTTTCTGAGTAATCATATAAATTAATAAAGTGTCCCAATGTTTGGTGGGCTCACCTAATGATTCCAGGGCACGAATATTTTTATTTAATTCGTCAAGGATACGTTTTAAGTTAGTAGCGGATTCACGTGTGACAGGTTCGATATTAAATAAAGCTGCTACATGATTTTGAATTAATAATCTTTTGTTATCATACCTGTCACACAAGAGCTTCCATGCCACATGATAATTGCTTGATGAAAAATCTATTGATGAAATTACCACCGCAGCGGGCCCCTCCAATGATGTCCTTAAATAATGAAACTTATTAATGTCATCAAGATCATCGTTCCCATCAATTAGACTAGAGAAAACATCACGGAATTCAATCCAGCACGTATATGATCCGCTAAATTTGGGAATTTGTATGGTCGGGAGTTTTACGGGGTTCCGTTTACTGCAGGGTGATTTTTTATGATTCTGCAGTATGTCCTGCCCTTGGCTTAAAACTTTGTAGTATCTACTTTCAAATTCATCACGCTCAGCCAGCTGTAGGTCCAAATTATCCGAAATGCATTCTAAACGGGTTTGTGTTTCATCGAATTGAGCGTACAATGAATCTAACTTAGAAATACGCAATTCTAACTCACCAATCTCTTTAGAACTCGGCGAAGCGTTTTCTAATGATTTTAAATATCCCGCAAAAATTGTAAGTCTACCTTTGTAGACTTGTTACTGCGTTGTTTGCTGCGTTTCTTTGTTAGTTCAGATATTTCCTTTGTAATCTCACTTTTTTCCGACATATTTAGTTGGGAGGCAGTTGCAAAGTCCTGAAATTTGATACAAAACAAATGTTTATACAAAGCTATAACTATTACAAAGTTGTAACTAATAACTATTTAGCATAACTAAATTAACTATTACACAAGTTTACTCACAACTGGACTCAAAAGGAAAAGAGGAATTTATCTATTGCACCAACAACTAATTTACATTACTGTTCACAAGCTAAATATTTGATTAATTGAATCTCTAAATTTACAATAAGGCAAGATTCTGACTTTAGAATATAGAAAATATGATAATTTTGAAAACTAAACAAGTTTAAGATCACTAAATTTATACAAATTTATTATTAAATTCAGTTAAAAAAGGAATGGAGAATACCCTTTGTTGCTAATTTAAGTGAAAAGTTTAGAATAATTTAAATGTACATTGAATTAGTACCACTTACCTATTACAACATAGATATTTCAACACATATTTTGTTGATTAGTGACATTGTTTTTAAACTATAACATTATTACATTGTAACATTGTTATTAAACTAGCTTATTGAAACATTAACTTTCATAATAATCTCCAAATTAAACATAGAATTTTGAGTTACTTTTTGTCACAAACTTAATCAAATATTGTACTAACTTCTTAACAAGTTTCAATAAAACAATTAGGTTATGAATGCTTGTTTTACATGTAATTCAAGTAGCAAGTTCTATTGAAATAGTAGATTAGAATAAATAATAATTATGTTTGTCAATAATTATCCAAAGATCAATCAAGGGCGTTACTTTTTATAACTAATTATGATTATGGAATACCTAATTTTACTAGGTTATTTGCTTATATTGAGCAATAAAACTTCTAAAGTTATAATCAATTTAAGAGGCTAAGGCACAATTATACAAAAATATACTAGAATATACAGACTTTTTCTCGATCCACTCGTAAATCCTTTGTCCTCGAACATAACCTCCACGTTTGACCTCCACGACCGTGGCGAATTTCACACAAGAATCTTATCCGAATTCCGGTAATTTTCCTTTAAACCGCTGATTTCTAGCGACAATCCGGCTCGAAGGACCAATGATTGTGAATAAACGGAGGTCAGAAGAAATGGAAACGCTCAGGATCGAGAGAAAATTATAATTGTGCGGTTACAACACGTTACTTAGATTGACAATGGTTGACAAAAGTTAATGGTAACTGTCAAAATGAAAAAAACATATGATTAGTGTCCATTAGCAACGCGCCCACTGCCGATTTGCTCTTCACATACGATAAGGCGCAAACAGTCAGTTATAAAGAAGTTGTTTCATTGATTAAACATGTTAATCTCAGGAACTACTAGCTTTGCTTGCATTAAAAAATATATATTAAAAAAATGTCCAATTATCAAGGTAACTCAAGAGGACGAAGATAACATCACACTAAGACCATTAGGAGCAGAACATCAATAAAACATTTAAAACAGGAGAAATTATATTTTCAAAAATCATATTATGTGATGGAGACATTCCCCTTTCTCCTCGATTATCATTCTTGATGACTAAAGATCATGTTCCCTTAAGAAGTTCCACAAAGGACTAAAAGTATGTGTTAATGTCTACAGGGACCATGCAGGTGGCAATGAAGATCTAGTGAAATTACATCCAGGCCTGGAAGTGTACGGTGGAGACGACCGCATTGGAGCACTCACCACCAAAGTGCAGCACAACACTATGTTCAACATTGGCAAACTCAATGTCCAATGTTTGTTCACGCCATGCCACACTTCAGGGCACATATGCTATTTTGTTACTGCTCCACATGAGGGTAATGACTCTGCAGTGTTCACAGGTTAGTTTTGACAGTTTCACTGTATGCTTCCCAAATAGTCATCGTACCCATGTTTTTCCCTTGACTTGTATCTGCTAGCTATTTTTGATATATAAATATCTGGTAGGTAAACTTAGCACGGCTGCATATTATGCAGTCAGTAAAATTCAACAATTCACCAATGTTGAAATAGCTATGCTTCTTATTTTCACAGTCATGTCCTATGGGATCCTACTCTGGGGCAATGCTGCTGATTCAAACGATCTTTGTATCTATATTAATTAGTCTGGAGAATCCTTACATGAATAATTCCCATCAAAAGATGTCACAAGATGTTTATTAAATTTTTTTTAATGTGGCAGTAGAGTCTGACAAAAACCTGTGCCTGTGGCCTATTCTTAATGAATATTTCACTACCAATTTGCAGGAGACACACTCTTCCTCGGAGGCTGTGGCAGGTTCTTTGAAGGCACAGCTGAGCAGATGCATACAGCACTTATAGACATCCTGAGTAACCTACCCGACCACACCAAGGTGTTCTGTGGCCATGAGTACAGTTTGGCCAACCTCAAGTTTGGCGCACATGTGGAACCGGATAATCAGGAGATAAAGAAAAAAATTGAGTGGTCCAAGACTCAGAGGGATGAAAAGAAGCCCACGGTATGTGTTTCTTTGATATATATTTGTTTAAAAGGTAAAAGCCCTGGATTAATGCATGTTCTACATCGTACAGTTCTACATCTTTGACAGTAATTGCTTAGTTTTTATCTCGTGTGATCGTAGTTACAGTTGTGGGCATATAACTTTTTTTAACACATATTGCAACAGAGGTTACTTACTCCTTCCAAGTTAGAGTGCCATGCCACCCAAGAAAAGCAGTCAGTCTTAGTACAATAATATCTTCAGATGCAACATTACTTACCGTCACAGTCAAGTACTAACTTCGTATATTTCAGGTTCCATCAACAATATCTGAAGAAAAACTCATCAATCCATTCATGCGAGTGATGCAACCGTCAGTTATGCAGCATGCAAAGAAAACAGATCCCATAGAAACCATGAGGGCGATTAGACTGGAAAAAGACTCTTTTAAAGGATAAAAATACACTCACTAGTAGTAAAATCCGCACAATATTGATCTTTTGAGCAAGTTTTGCATCAAGACACTAGTGTATAGAAATGTCATTACGTACAAATAGTTGCATCATAATGTGCCAGTTCACTTCACTATTAGGGTCAACTTACACCGCGTCGGAATGGAATAGAAGCAACTTTTTTTACTTTGTCCAAACTAAATACTTCCGGGGAATCCTCGCACATCCTTAATAATTATTTATTTTGTATGTAAAATTGTCATAAAGTTCATTATACTATGTAAAAAGCTTTCATTCCATTCCACCGCAGTGTACATTACCCTTAGTTATCGCGTATTGGTCTTATTTGGCTGATCATTCCTATTTGCCAAAAAGTAACTAATCTATGCTATTTGCCGTATAAGACAAGGGGGTAAGGGGGAAGAGTATTTTGCACTGAGTTAGCAAAATAAGAAGGGAACTACTTTGTATTATTTTTATGTTATTCAACTTAATACATATTTTTTTGAAAACTGTTTTTTTTTGTCTACAATCTCCTGCATTTTTTATTTGGTACCTTTCCACAATGCATTAAAGTGGATGCATGATGATGCAGTAAGCAAATGATCTGTTCGATCTAGACCTTTTATCACCATTTTTTCATCACTGCAAAGCAGCTTTTATCCCTATGTCGTCGATATAATAACAAACAGCTCTTAATAACCTTCTTATAATATGCATCAGCATGGCTAAGTTGAAGGAGTGAATAATATCTTATAGGTAAGCACGTTCCGTCTTTGATTTCAATTTCCATCTTGAGAGAAAAATCCACAGTAATTTTAACACCTGAATCAATTTCAATGCATCTCGTATTGAGAGAATTCTAAGCAGTAAGCTTATTGTGTAAGTTGTGCGTACTTAGGTGTCACACTATTATTTTTTTAATTGTTTAAAAGAAATTAAGTGAAAAACAAATAAGTACAGCACTTAATTAAACCATTTATTTTACATTAAATTCTAGGTATAATAATATGTTAACATTAAAGCTAGTGATCACAAAAGAATTAACTGCTAGGTACCATCCAAGGTGCACATCTGTCATTGCTCCTTTTTGATGTTATATGCGGTCAGTTCTTCTGCATATTTCTCTTTTGATCTTTCAAACATTGCTACATAAACCTGAAAAAGAGAAAGTAAGTATAATATTAAAATAGGAATTATGTGAGAAAAACATTATGTACGGTGAGGTGAGCAAAGAAGACTGGGCAAAATTAGACTTAAAAGCTGAGATGTCAGGATGAACACAGCAGTGCTATTCTACAAAATGCCCATCTCTGAAACAGCTGCCAGACAGCTGCCAAGCCGAAGATGGCATGCAAAACTGTACTCTATTACACCTGACGAATTCATAGATGCATAGATGTACGCTCATCGCTGCTTTAACTATTTTTGCAGAATAGCACGGTGTGCAGTGTTGTTTGATATTGCAGTGCAAAGCAAAAACAGCAAAACTGCTTTCTGTAAGTTGTAGAGCTCCACATTTCGCAAGTGCCTCTAAGTTAGGCCTATGTGAAAGAATAAACACATTTTGTTGTGTTAATCCAGCAGGGCATGCAAGTCTAGTGCCGAAAAAACTGTGAAGGGGATAGCTGTGAATTGGTAGTGTCATGCAGAAATCTGTATGTGACAGTTGAGCCAATTCAGAATTTGGAATGAAAAGCACAACCTACCCCACAACTCTTTTGACTACCCCATGATACATTTTTATTACTTCTGTGCAGTAATGGTCACCGCTAGTCATTCAGCTCCTACCATTATAGTATTACAAGTTCCATTATAGTAGTACCCTTACTGTACATGCATACATTCCATGTGTTAGGCCTATGAGAATACTGACGCTGCAACCGGCCAGGCGAAAAATAACAATATGATAGTGAACGATGTATAATAAGATCATACCCTTTTCTCTTCATTACTAAGTGCTCTCCATCGTGAAGCCAACTGCCGTGTAACCTCCTGCTTTGAAGGCTCTGAACCCATTTCTGTGGCAGTTTCTGCCACAACCACCGGTCGTTGCTCTTGGCAGAATTGGAAGAATGCATTACAGGGTTTCTTAGGGGCATTTGGATCTCTTTCCGGCTAGAATAAACCAAGGCTAGATTAACTCAAACGTAAAAGTGATTATAACTATTGAATATCAATAATCATAGGTCTCTTAGATTGGGGGTTACCATTAAGAGGTTTAGATTAGCAATAAAACTTGCAGAAATTGACTTCTGAAAGCAATCTAATCTCAGTCTCGCAAGCTATTAAATAAAGGAGGTCGCAAATTAAACCTTGCTTTATAATCTCTACCAGTTAACAGCACTAGCAGGTAAGGTCGTGCTATTTCAGTATTGTGCATTGGTTAAATGCATATTTCCAAACATGATGCTGTTTGTAAGAATGGCACTGACTAATATAATATATTTGTGAGGTAAAGTTATAATTAGTTACCATTGTTTTTATGACCAAATTAATATTTGTTTTTTTTTTTTATTTTTACACAATATTTACGCTAACACAGATTGTACCCTTTTCCGAAATAATTTCGTGGAGGTTTTCCAAAACTTGTTCAAAAGCCTTTTCGTTTCAATACAATGAAATCCTTGATTTACCTTATCTGCTTTGCTTTTCCTCTTCGGCGCAGGTTTTTTAACGCCACTCGCATTCTGTTTGTCTGTCTGTTTGCCTCCCGCTTGCGTCTTGGCCCCTGCTCTGGGCGGAAGCTTGGCCGTACCTTCTTGTTTGACTTCGACTGTATCAACAGCCGTCGATCGAAACCCATCCCCATGTTTGTCCAACCTTTCGACCAACAACCTTATATCTTTTTTATACCGCCTTGATATTTTCTTCACTTCGTGTATTCTGAAACGGATATAACACTACTATCGCCCGATTATGATTAACAAACAGAATTAAGCCACTCTAAGTCATAAATAGCGAAATAAACAAAGCGTTAGCGCACCTATTCACAATACGTTCGTTATCCTGCTGTAGCACTTCACATCTTTCTAACAACAATTGGTATTTTCTCCTGTAAATTTCCTCCTCCGATGGTAAACTAACCATATCATCCGAGTCGTCAGAAATATTTGAGCTGAGCTGTTGGACTGTCATTTTAATTTATTTCACGGCTTCAAAGTTCAACACAACCAATTTTCTTTTTATAAATTTGACGCTTGACGGCTGTCATTTGGAAATGGATTTTTTTTTCGATAGGTTGGTACTTGAAATAACGATAATCGGATGCGCGTATCAAATTATGACTTCCGGTTACAATTTTATGTTTGTATAAGATTTTTATTACGCATAAAATAATAAAGTACTTAAAATTTATCAAAAAAATTGAAAATCTTATATTAAATACAAAATAATTCAGTGTGTACATATTTTAAGTGGCAGTTATTTTGTTCCCAAAAAGAATCCAAACAAGAGGTAAAGGAACGTCGACTAAGGTGTATTTCCGGAAAATGACAAAAATGCGCGCGCAAGTGCAGAATATTTCGCTATTTATATTTGGCGCGAACCAAAGGAATGTGGAGCTGCTCCTAGATATTTTTCCCGTCCACCGTGTCCGAGCGCGATTGCGCAGTGCGTTTACTGATGCAGATCAGGTGTGCAGTAGATTTTCTTAAAATTAACCGCGTGGTGCCGTATTGTATTGACAAAGGTGTTGTTTTTTCTACAACAATCGTAAATTGATTCATACAAATGTCTACTATAAAAGTTACTTTTAAATCTAACTGTTTGCATGTAATAAAATGCTAAAAATGGTGATTATTTAATATAAAAATATATTTAAAAGAAAAAGCAAATTGTATTTCTATACAAATGAATTCCAAAAATAGCAATGAAATGGATTCCGGCTCTTTCGAAGCGAACTATGTTTACATATTTCATATTATTATTTCTATTATATTTATTTTATGTTTTGAATACCTGTTTAGTTGACGAAAGAAAGGTTAGTATCATTATATTGAATTAAAGTAATTAGGTAAATATTAATTTAATTAATTTTTAGGTCTTTATTTACACTGTTCAGAATAGCCGGTTTATGTTTTATGTTAAATATAGAATTCATAAAATATATGCCGGTTTTTATTTAATGCGCTTCTTTACTTCTGAATTAAAATTAGAACTTAGAATGCAGTCGCAGAAATATTTCGAATTTGATTTTAAATATTCATAAAAATAAAATTAACTATGTAAATATTTTATTCAGTAATTATAATAAGCTACTAAAAATAAAAACGTAATTTATTAAATGGTTGTTGGTTGCTTGGTAGAGATCGCTGTATAACGATAATACCGATATTTGTCGATGAATTTAGTAATTATCCACTATTTATATTGTTTTTGTCACGTTTGTGGTGTGTGATAGATTTTTCTATCTACCATCTTATTTAGGGTACCGGGAAAATGAAGTTTCTTGTCAGTAATTCTTCGCGGTATGAATTAGTTTCCCAAACATACTCGTACTACACAGTCAGATATATTATCTACTGGACATAAAGTAACTATGTATAGAGAAAATAGAATTTTTAAGGCCTATGTGGAAAAATATCGAAGTTTAATTATCAATTTACAGTTTTCCTTCAAATATTTCTCACTAAAGCATCATGTTTCAAACTACAAAAGTGTGAGTCGTCGGTTTGCTGCGTTACTAGGCTTTAGCTTCAACGGCCATACATACATGCGGCTTCACAAACCGAACCTGGTCCCAACCAAGAGACTACCGGATGCCTTAATCATAGGGGTTAAGAAATGTGGTACGAGGGCACTTTTGGAGTTTTTAAGGTAATTTGATAAAATTATATTACTCTTGTTATCTGCTATACAAGATGTGAGTAGAGTTATTTTAGTTAATGTAACAAAACTTTGAAGTAGAGGACGATATAGATACATGAAGAAATGACATCTCGCGTCGGGGATTTCAAGGAACACTATTGGCCTAATATGACATTTTATAACGCTGTGTAGTACCTACGCATCATTAAGGGTAGAGTAAGTGATTCTTATACAACATACTCGTATTATTCAAACTGAGCCAATAAAGAAATCACAAAATCCTTTTTGGCACGTAGCGTGGAGATACACAACTGCCGACATCATCAAACATAACCCAATTGAAGTGGATTGTAAAAAAATATTTAATAATAATTTAATAATCGATAGAGACTACCGTAAAATTTTATGTGGTATTGCAATTAAAAAAAATGTTTCATCCAGCCAAGGATTTTATGATCAACTGATCTGATGTTTCAGGTTGCACCCAGATGTAAGGGCAGCCGGATCAGAAGTACATTTCTTCGATAAATACTATCACAAGGGCTTCGAATGGTATAGGTCTGAAATTTTGGAGCACGTAACAAGTAAAAAGCTCGATAAAATGAGCCGACTGAAACCTTGAAACCGTTTCAGGGACAAAATGCCTCCGACATTAGAAGGGCAGATAACAATGGAGAAGACTCCATCTTATTGGGTGACGAGGTCTGCGCCGAGGCGGGTCTACGCAATGAATCCTTCGGTCAAATTGCTGGTAGTGGTCAGAGATCCTGTTACTAGAGCCATAAGCGACTACACTCAATCTGCCAGGTATTAAGTTTTAATTCTCAATTCTTTAATATTCGTTCAGAAACTATAATTTCTTTCATCTTAATTAATTTGCTGCCTTATTCAGACTTGGTCTCAGATATATCATTAGCTACTGTTAAGTTGGAAATCGATCATTAACGCATAACGCCTCGGCTTAATTGGATTTGATATGTTGCGAGTTTACTTACACAAACTTTCTCTTTATATAACTTTAAATTTGGTTCACACAAATTTTATTTGCCAATGTCGCAAGAAGGTCGAAGGTTATGCGCTCTTTCGGTGGATTGTGCAAACTTAACCCATTTCTAGCACAAAAGTTCATTCTTGAACAATACCTGAAGGGGACAAATTTTCTCCGCGAGTCATTGTGTGCTTCAACAATTTTATAATACGAGTGGTGGATTCTTTTGGTTTATATACGTATGTATGAACTATGCCATGCCAGTTATAAAGGATAAAAATGACTTGTTACACAAAGATTTCAAAAATTGAGCTAGGTAGACTTGCTACCACTTAGTAGGGGTTATCAAGATTTTTAAAGTCAAGAAAACGCTTTTGAATTCAACGAGAAATGAAAACTAATCATGACCGACAAACTTCGGTTTAAATATGACACAATATGATGAACATTTTTTTCAAAAATGAGTATGTAATCAAATGTAGTACTATAACGAAATGTGTTAAATTTATTAAAATGTGTAGAATTTATGGGTTGGAATTGTTTACAGTAAAAGACCTTCTCTGCCACGTTTCGAGGATCTTGCATTAGTTAACAGCACAGTGAACTGGGGCGGCGTGTGGTCTGTTGTAGACTCATCTTGGCCGCCTGTGAGGCTAGGCATCTATGCTCGCCCTCTACGACGCTGGTTGAGACGATTTCCGAGATCCAGGCTTCGATTCATCAGCGGGGAGCGATTGGTTGTTGATCCAGCCTTTGAGATGGCTAGAGTTCAGGTACATAATACCTATCAAAAGACAATCATTATTTTCATCGGACCAAGGACTAATATTTTTGCAGGTTTATTTGACATCAATCCGTGTGTTGGTGTTAGTTTTCCAATAGCCACAGAAGAAATTACATAATCTCTCATGCTCATTTTTAAATTTTTATTCTAATCAAGCGTTTAATTTTGTTTCAGGAATTCCTTGGCCTAAAACTCGTTATCACAGAAAAGCATTTCTACTTCAACTCAACTAAAGGCTTTCCCTGTCTCCTTAAATCGGAAAGTCGGCCCACTCCCCACTGCCTCGGCAAAACGAAAGGCAGAAATCATCCATATATTGTTCCCGTGGCGATAGAGAGGTTGAGGGAATTTTATAGGCCGTACAATGAAAAATTTTACGAGCTATCAGGCATGAATTTTGAATGGCCGTAACAACTGTAATAGTCCTTGCATTAACAAACTTGTCATCAAACAGTAAGTTTAAAAAAAGCAGTCACTATTAATAATGTCATGATACGTATCTTGATTATAAAAGTTGAATATCAGTAATACCAACATAAAAATAAAATTAATTTTTACTTTAGAAAATATTGGCGCGTAAAAGCCGCGTCGTAGCAAAACTTTAAGTGTAACTAAAAATAATTAAAAATGCAATTAGAAAGTAATAAATATGGGGTTGTGGTCGTAAACGATTAGCTATAAATTATAATATCTAAATTACACAATTATTATACCTACGCATTGATTAATTATTATTTTTGGTGGATTGTTGTTTTACAGGTACCTAATCTATAGCTCTAATATTGAACGACGAAGCCGCAGTGCATCCATTTAATTTAGTATACCTAGCAAATACCTAGATTAAGTTTCTTAAAATGCTCGGCCAAAACATACACTTGGGTATCTAGGTAATTTAAATGAAAAAATATTTCGCAACTGTATTTATGATGAAGGATGAAGGATCTCTACAATTCAGCGTGTTTCATTCGATCGGTGTAAATACACTATAAAAGTAATATCTTTAGTAATTATAAATGCGAAAGTGTAAGTATTCGTTTATTTGTATACCTACAAGGCTCTACCGCAGAACCTACCTAAAGTTTGACCGCTCTAAACTCTACTAAACTAAACATTTTTTTGCGCGGTCCACTGGGTCCTACGAACATTGTACATGGTCTATTCTGGGGTTCGAAAATATCGTGGATCCGTGACTATACCTACCTTACTTAGATCAATGGGGATCCGGGCGCAAAGCTCATTGCAGAGGGCGCTAGTGCGGCAGCGTGTTTTATTTAAAAAAACCGGCCAAGTGCGAGTCGGACTCGCGCACCGAGGGTTCCATACCATAAAAGAAGTAAAACATTGAAAGAATATCTTTTATTCATGAATTTACGAGTATAATTTACATGTAGGTACTTTTGTTGGCAAACCGCAAACGTAACTTTGTTTTTGGCGGATTATTGTTATTATCAAAAAAAGTATATAAGTCAGCGAGTTGACTTTATTTTTCCTGTAAAATATACGTTAACTTCTATTGATCATAATTATTTCAGATTTTACGATTGGTAAACTTCGGAGATAAGGGGGGGGGGGGGACGGTATTTTTTTTCGACAGTTTGTCCAATAAATCAAAAACTATCAGACATAAAAATAAATAAAAATTAGTTTTAGAATACATACATAAGTAACGCCCTTTCATATTATGATACCCCACTCAATATTGTTATATCATTTTGAAATTTTATCGACCCGGGTTTTCCCCCCTTTTTAAATAAAAATAAAAGCAATTTTCAAATTTTTACGATTGTTATGACGTCGGGTCACTATAACCTATAACTATTCTAAATTTCAAGTCGATAGCTTGAATAGTTACTGAAATAATCGAGTGTGACAGACGGACGGACGGACGGACGGACGGACGGAGAAAGTCTCAACTCTCAACATAAGGGTTCCATTTTTACCATTTTGGTATGGAACCCTAAAAACATTTTGCACCGAGTACCGACGTATATTATTTTGATTAGGTACAAGTGGTTTATGCTAACCTTGTGTTAAAATCTATCGACTATCGTTGTTAATTATAACGTAAAACATTACCATTACCTACATTCATTATCGAAAGGTTATACAAAATTTAAATGTCTATGATATTGACAGTTTTCAAACGCTAAGGCGACGATACGCCATCTGGTGATAACATGACAGTAGGGTCCCCATTGCAGTATTAGAATACAAATCATAAACGGCCAGATCCACGACCACACTACCGCACGCTGGCCGAAGGGACCTGCTCCCGAGCTCACTCCGGGACATGCTGAAGAAGAAACGCGCCCTACGAAAGCTTTGGGCGCGCACTCGATGTCCGAGGGTCAGGCGTGACCTCAACCGTCTTGCACAGGAAGTGTCGCAAGCTCTCGGCGCCCGCGATGACCTGGACTGGGAGAACATCATCGACGGGGCGTCCGAGAACGAAACATCGCTGTACCACCTGTGCAAGACACTCACCACGACAACACCACCCGTCTACCCACTGCTAGACAGCGAGGGTAGGCGAAGATACTCCGCCAGAGACCGGGCGGAGATCCTGGCGGAGTATATGGAAGGACAATTTACCCCAAACCCACCGGCCAACGACGAGACGACGTGCAGACACCACGCGGCGATACTACGACAAGTGGAGGAATTCCTGTCGGCCCCCACACCTCCGCTCCGGGGAGAGGACTTCATTTCCCCGTCCGAGCTATGGAGGGTCGTCTTTCGTCTCCCAAAGCGAAAGGCACCGGGACCCGACGGGATCACGATCGCCGCAATCCAACAGCTGCCAAGGAGAGTCCTCGTAGCACTCACGAGACTCTTCAATGGGATACTCCGCACGGGCCACTTCCCGGAGGCCTGGAAACAAGGGAAGGTCATCACCCTCCCCAAACCAGGCAAGGACCGCCGCCTACCAGGAAACCACCGCCCCATCACTCTCTTGCCGCACCTCGCCAAGCTGTTCGAGCGCCTGCTGCTGCGAAGACTCGCCGCCCACATCCAACTGCGCGGAGAGCAGTTCGGGTTTCGCAGCGGCCATTCAACGACGCTCCAGCTGGCAAGGGGTCTTCACCACATCGCCAGTGAGAAAAACATGGGCCATTGCACGGTGGGGGTCTTCCTCGATATCGAGAAGGCCTTCGACCGTGTGTGGCACGACGGTCTCCTGGCGAAACTTCTGACTACCACCTTGCCACCCGCGATGGTGCGGTTGGTGGCCTCTTTCCTGGAGGGCCGGTCCTTCTTCATCTCCGTGGAGGGCGCTGACTCCCGGCCGCGTCCCATCCGTGCTGGGGTGCCCCAAGGCAGCTGCCTATCACCGTGTCTGTACGCCGTCTACACCAACGACATCCCCACCCTCGCCGACCACCTGCGCGAGGGGGAAAGAGACGTGCTGTTGTCGCTGTATGCCGACGACAGCGCGTACCTCGCGTCGTCGCACCACCAAATCGTCTCCGTCAACCGCATGCAACGCGTGCTGGACCTGCTGCCGGAGTGGCTGGACAAATGGAGGATGGCCGTCAACGTGGGCAAGACGGCCGCCATCATTTTCGGCAGGTGGAAACCGCTGCGTCAGCTACGCCTCCGAGGACAGGACCTACAGTGGCAGACCTCGGTGTGCTACTTGGGATGCCGCATCGACCGGAGCATGACCATGGAGCTCACGGTCGGGCACGCCGTGAACCAGGCGAAGGCCGCCGTGTCGATGCTACACCAAGTCCTGACCTCCAGTCTCACACCGAGGACCAAGCTCCGTATCTACGGGGCGTACGTCCGTTCTCGGCTGACGTATGCGGCACCTGCCTGGTACGCATTGTGTTCAGCCACCCAGAGGCGCCGGCTGCAGGTCGTGCAGAACAAGTGCCTGCGCCTGATCGTGGGAGCTCCGAGGTACGTCAGAAATGATGTCATCCATCGGGACACCAGGACGCCCACCGTGGAGGAGTTTGTCCGCGCCCTTGCGCGGAGTCTGTTCGCGCGCGCGGACAACGGGCCATACGAGCACCTCCACGGCATCGCACCGCCTGAAGACCGACCACCAACGGGGCGTCCGCTGCCTCGTGAGCTCCTGCTTTCCCCGTCCCCTGAGCGCATGCGCGCGGGAGATGACGGAGACGACAGCGACGACGCGGGGTTTGAAATAACGGACCCCACCATCCCCGCGCAGGGCGGCGATGAAATCGCTGACCGCGCGGGGCATAACGTACAAACAGACCAACGGGCCTCCAGCCAACAGGCGAGGCCTTAGCCCCTTACCGGGGCTAGAAGAGCAACACCGGGGGAGCAAGGCTCCCCTGCGACACATCGCCCGGGTAAGGAGGCATGCCTCGAGGCCCGTACCCCCATGGGGACTAGTCCCCACGGAGAAGACCACGCGACACAGAATACAAGATAATATTACATTCGCCAGAGATCTATATATATTTTCAGTTAAAACCAAAGACTTAAATCGCAAGATGGGCCCTATAAGCCTACATTGCGCATAATAGGCTATTTGACTAAATTTTGAAAATGATTTTAAAGAATTTATTACTACCTATTAAGCACATTACATTGATATTTCGCGGAAATTTAATGTAATTCCCTTTAAAAACCACTTTTAAAATTTTAATTTTAAAAACCGCGCCAAAAACGCCAATTTTGTAATGGCGCTTGTCATCTGACTCGTGACGTCACACATTGTCAAACGCATATAAACAGACTACAGTACCGTACAGTTTAGTTGAATTTCTTCGCTTTTCTTTAAATTTAAAAGAAATTAATATATTTTAACAGAAAGAATGGTGTACAAATGCTGTGTAGTATACCATTATGTACAAATACCTCCATAAATTGCCCTCAAAAAGTGTTTGTGTCTGTACCATGATAAACCGAACTCCCATGAACTTCCTGAGTATTTGTCAACATAAACTAAAAAAAACCGGCCAAGTGCGAGTCGGACTCGCGCACCGAGGGTTCCATACCATAAAAGAAGTAAAACATTGAAAGAATCACTTTTGTTTATGAATTTACGAGTATAATTCACATGTAGGTACTTTTGTTGGCAAACCGCAAACGTAACTTTGTTTTTGGCGGATTATTGTTATTATCAGTTATTTCAAGTCGATAGCTTTGATGGTTACTGAAATAATCGCGTGTGACAGACGGACGGACGGACGGACGGACGGACGGACGGAAAAAGTCTCACCATAAGGGTTCCATTTTTACCAAATTGGTATGGAACCCTAATGAGATAATGATTAATGATTATAATAAATAAAGGAAGGACTAATATGTTCGACGCGGTAGGTACTTACATTGCTGCTTTTATGTTTTTCAGTTCCGCGCCATAATAATCAGCATTATTCTTAAAGTAAAGTGCAACCATAAAAGCATCTACCTTAGGTAGGTTGCTATTATCAGCTCGCACAAAATTTGATTCCATTCTGCGATTTGAAATACTTAATTATTTATTTCCTTAGTATGTTTAGTTATAAAGTTAACCAGAAAATTACTGTTTAAATAGCTAAAAGATAAAATTAAACGCCCGCCAAACAAAACACTCAGAAAAATTAGTACAAAAAGCTGTTGTTTTCCCGCAAATTTTCGAGTGTGACGTCACCAGAGTTGCAACCAATCACAGGGCGTTCCTGTCACAGGTAAAATATCAAAAATTATAACATTATTAAACTCTTATTTTGCTGAAAAATATACATATATTTGATTAAAATAAAGTGAAATATGCTTATTTACGTTGTTATTAGTGAGATTTACCACAATTTCAGGTATATTTTCATTGTTGTCAAATAGCCTATTATCAAAAACGTCCACAAACATGTTGAGTGAGTGCTCTCAGCATACTGTAGTTTCATTTTTGACAGAGAGAGTGACAACGTGTCGCACACAAGACAAAAACGTGGACGTTTTTGGTGGTTTAGGGCTCATCCAGCGATTTAATTCTTTTTTTAAACACTAGTTATAAGTATGCACTATGCCATCCGTCAATCACTTATTAGGAAAGCTTTAAAATACATACTCGTATACATATAAGTTATTAAAAGTATTGAATGAATGAATAAAAAGACTTGAAATACTGCGACATTGTTTTATTTAATATTTTGATTATAATATGGGTGTTGTAGTCAAACAAGGAACCTTTAACTATATAACAAATGGTCATAGTTAAAGAAACTATCGTTCAGAATGTCCATCTGTCAGTTCATATGTCACAGTCGAATAGAATTGGGAACATGGGCAAAAACTTCTTTATTTTAAATAATTTCAATAAATAACAATATTGACTTTGTACTTAATTTATAGTAAATTATTATTGTTAACATGACTACAAAACCCTGTAAATAAAATAAAACTACACAAGAAGATAATAATAAAACCAAAATCAGTTTCTTAAATTTTAACTTATATCTAACAATGTTTTGCTAACCTTTAATTCAAACACTGCATTAAAATTGGTTTAGGCAGATAGGCGCCAGTTTGAGTTTACAAAATCTCAAATACAGCTCTTTTAGACCTAACCTTACACAAATCTAATATATCAAAAACCTTAGACAAATCAGGCTTAAGAAACTTTGTAAACTCGAAAAAGCATCGTTAAGGCTAATAAACAGGTTTGTCTGCTGGCTTTTTGCAATTTGTTATCTAATATGACATACTATAATTATAAAAACGGCAATGGTAGTATCTTCACATATTTATATTAAATCTTTGCTTTAATGTGTTAAGATCTTATTTTTGAGGAAAATAGACTATTTCCAGACAAATGTTACAACAAATATTTTTATAAAATAATAATATAAACCTTTAAAAATGATACTTACTGCCATTGCCGTAATTGTACAGCTATAAATCTACAAATTAATATAATAACTCACCAAATAAAGGAATTTGGCAGGGTGGGGAATCCCAATATTATATACAATGATTGTAATGTCCTTCCTAGTGCCCTTTTCAAGAAAAATCTTACCCACCGTTTTCGCATAGCCAAGCAAGTATAATACTTGGATATTATATATAAGACATTGAGGATCTCCAAAATAAAACACAAATTGTTTCCCTGAAATAACAAAGAAACGACATTTAAAGTTCACTATATCTCGAGTCCTCAATCACATTCTTTCTATGAGTTTTTATTACGACAAAAATGCACACAACAATTTCAGCGTCCCTCGCCATTTTAAATCATCGACACAGATCAATATCATAGATACGCGACAGCTGATACGCGAAGCGCGGCAAATTCAAATGAATGAAATGTCACTCATTTCATTACATCTCCCCCCCTAAGAGCGAAAATTCTAAGCAATATATCTGTAAAATGTACTTATAAGTCATCTTCATATTCATTATCATCTCCTTCATCTTCTTCAGCCTCTGTTATGACAGGTTGCAATTTTGTTATATGAAATAATGTTGATTCTGTTTTTCTGTTGCCTGTATCAATCCTATAAATGGAATTCGATATTTTCTCTATTATTTTGAAAGGGCCTATTTTTAATTCGTCTAATTTCTTTCTATTCAGTCTATTTCCATTTTCTACATATACACTGTCTCCTACATTAAATTCTTGCATTTTTCTATTTCTATCAAATATTTTCTTGTTATACTCATGAGATTTTATTGTATTCTCTAATGCCAATCTTCTATCAGCAATCCACTTGTCTTCCTTTTCCATCGTTTTGAATTCATTTGGTAGAATACTGACATTTGTACCATCCAGTAAATATTTTGGTGCAAAACCTGTAACGGAGTGTTCTGTTTCATTATATTTTTGTATACATTCTCTTGCCAGTGTTGTCCATGTTCTCTTATTATTTTTCTCATTCATTTTACACCTTATTTTATTTACTATTGTTTGGTTTAATCTTTCATTCAAGCCGTTCGAGAATGGTGTATTCACGGCTGTAAAAATTAGTTTAATATTATTTTCCTGCAAAAATTGTTTAAATTCTCTTGAATTTATGCCCGGATATTGATCTGTCAGGATAATTCCAATCTCATCTGTCTCTAGTACTTTCTTTGTTAAATTTATAAAGTCACATGCATTCTGGGTTTTCGAAGTCGCAATAAATGCATATCTTGTGTAGTGATCTACTAAAAGGTGTAGATATTTCTTTGTAGACCTAGATCCTCCAAATCCACCAATAGTATCCATTGACATTATTTCAAATGGTTTGGTAGCTGGTCCCAGTTGTGACATTAATCCAATTTTTTTTTGACATCTTGATTTATTTTTTATGCATATTTCACATGTTTTACAAATATTTATGATATTTTTGTTAGGTTTATAGCCGTATATATTGAACTTATTTTTTTCTGCAGTTGTCTGATCCCAATATGGCATAAATCTTCATGCACCTTTTTTATAAGTTTTTTACTAAATTCTTCTGAGAGGATAATCTTTTCCTGTTTCTTTATTTTTTTATAATAGATATTATTTTTTAGTAATAAATTTTGTTTCTTTTCTCTTACTGTTTCATTTTTCTCTTGGTCTTCAACTATATCTTTTATTTGTATTAAATTAACTATTCTCAATGTTTCCTCTCTGTTATCTTCTGGTTCTAATACAGGGTTTCGGCTCAAACAGTCTGCTTCTACATTTTCTTTACCAGGTATATATTTTACGGTAAAGTCATACTGAGATAGGTAGTATGTGAGATCACCCAATTCTTCATCTGTCCTGCATTTAATGTTCATGTTCTCTAGAGGTTTGTGATCTGAGTAAATGGTGAATTGTTTTCCGATGAGCCAGTGCTGCCAATATTTAACAGCTTCTTTCATAGCAAGACATTCTAAATATATAGCCTTTTTCCGTTTTTGATGTTCATTCAATTTTTTTGAGAAATATGCCACCGGTTTGTCTTTACCATCTAGTTGTGTCTGTTTTAATATTGCTCCAATGCCCTCCAAAGATGCATCGGTAAAGATTTTGATTGGTAAGTCTTTGTCGAATATTTCCAAGACCGGTTGCGAACATAAATATCTTTTTATCAGATTGAATGCTTCTTCACATTTCTCTGACCATACAAATTTCTCGTTTTTTCGTAATAAATTGTGTAATGGATCTAAAATAATTGCACTTCTTGGTATATAGTCATGGTAGAAGTTTATTTTTCCCAAAAATTGTCTGATGTTCTTTTGCGTCTTAGGAGTTGGAAAGTTCCTTATTGAAATCAAATTGTCTTTTAGTGGTCTTACTGAATTGTTCTGAATTATATGGCCGAGGTATTTTACCGAGTCTGAAGCAAAGGTACATTTCTTAAACTTCAGTCTAAAGCCTTCTTTAATTATTGCCTCTAATACATTTCTAATGTGCCTTATATTTCTTCAAAGGTAGACGAGTATATCAAAATATCATCGATATAGTTAACAGAGTATCCTGTGAGATTGTGTTTTCTTAGAATATTGCTTAAGATTCTCTGGAAAATTGCTGGTGATGTTTTCAAGCCAAAAGGGAGGCAGGTCCACTGGAAGTGGCCATCTTGTGTGACAAATCCTGTTTTACTTCTGTCTTCCACCCGTAATGGTATTGCCCAAAATGCTGAGTTTATATCTAGTGTAGTAAAATACTTGCAATTTCTAGTTTTAATAATTAGATCATCTATCAAAGGAAATGGTTGAGCTTGTGGTATAACTATTTTGTTTAACTCTCTGAAATCTACACATAAACGGGATTTTCTATTTTCACCTTTTTTAAACGCCAATGTCACTGGAGCAGCGAAAGGACTGTATGATTCTTCTATTAAATTGTTCTTTAGTAACATCGATATTTGCTCTTCAATTTCTAATCTATCTTGTATTGTACATCTGTATGGTCTTTTACTACAATATTTATTTACTTGTAAATCTATGCGAGCTTCATAATCTTTAACTGAACCTATATCATACTTGTCCTTAGCAAATATTGTTTTATATTCCTTTATAATTTTCTCTATCTCAATTTTCTTTTGATTATCTAAATGGTCTGTCATACTTATAAATTCCTCTGTTTCTATGTGTTCATTGAAATTTACTGTATATTTTTTTATATTATTATCTTCATTTCTGTTATCTTTAGACATCCTGTCTATTTTATTTGTTATTTTCTTTTGTTCTATCTGCAAGTTCTCATTTTGGGTTAATCTGAATTTCTTTATCATATCTAATCCGATTATGAAATCATCAAAATCTTCATTTTCTACTATGTATACATCCACCTCTTCTTCTAAATCAAATATTTTAATTTTTATTGTTATCAAGCCATCCATCTTCTTCACACCATTAACCGTTTTCATGTATGCTATGTTCACATCATCTTTTTTTTCTTTTACTTTTATTAATCTTGAATTTATTATAGAAATCTGTGAGCCTGAATCATAAATACCACTCACTTCTAGTTTATTTTCTAATAAAAGCTTGATTTTGATTAATGGTGTGCTTACTAGTTTTTTTTCTCAGTATTTATGTCTACTTCAATTATGGAGTTATTGTTTACATTTTTAGTTTTAAGAACTTTTTCAGGTTCATTTTTATTTTTCTTGAACCAACATGACTCCTCCGGATGATATCTAATTCCTTTGTCCAAAGACTCACAAGTCTTACATGACTTCTTCTCATAAGTTTTATTTTTATTATAAAATGTACTGCTCTTTATGTTAGTTGAGTTTTTCTTATACATCGTGCCTTCATATTTTCTTATCTCGTTGAACAAGTCAGTAGTGTTGTTGAGTTCATCCCTGTTTAACTTATTTAAGATAAATCCAGGTAAACCAGTTGCAATAAGATCTATCATTGTTTTGGAATCTATAGATTTGTTTATATCTAATAAAAGCCGTTCTTTTTTTATGGCATAATCAATTAACTGTCCTTCTTTATACCTAAATGCGAGAGCATATGTGACTATGTCCCATCCTTGGTTTTTAAAAGTTTCTAAAAACTTGTCTTTCCATTCACTCCATTCAGAATTTATTGTTAGTTTTATGATCATCGAGCTATACCAATCCAAACAAGGTTTATCTAAAAATAACCTCAAAATATCTATTTTTGTCTCATCTTTTGTTATATTAAAGCGCGCACACTCTTTTTCAAAAATTTCTATCCATTGCATCGCATTAGGATTTTTGCTTGTGAATTTTTCAATAATAAATTTTTCTGAGATATGTTTTAAGTTATGTTGACTTTCTTTCTTAGTTGTAGTTTCTATTAATTGTTCCAAGATTTGTTGCAAAGTGTCATTTTTGTCCTTTGCTTGTGTTGTGCTCACTTCATCTAAATATTGATCTAAAAATTGCATATTACCTTCCTCATCTACATATGTCTTCTTTAGATTTTCATCCAACTTTATCCATACTTTTCTACTCTGGTGTCTTTTTTTAATGCTATTTTTTACTTTTGTGAAAGTGTTCGTTTTAACAATATATGTATGATGACTCACCGGCTTCAGTTCCTCGGGTAAAACATAACATTTTCCTTCTTCAGTAGATATTGAGGTTATAGCTAATACATTTGATTTGCCATCATTTGAGGCTATTATTGTAAACTCAAATTGAAGCCGGTCCATCTTCTTTTAGTTCACAAAAATGTCGTTTTATAAGACATTGAGGATCTCCAAAATAAAACACAAATTGTTTCCCTGAAATAACAAAGAAACGACATTTAAAGTTCACTATATCTCGAGTCCTCAATCATATTCTTTCTATTAGTTTTTATAACAATAATATGCACAAAACAATCTGCGCGTCCCACGCCATTTTAAATCATCGACACAGATCAATATCATAGATACGCGACAAACAGCTGATACGCGAAGCGCGGCAAATTCAAATGAATGAAATGTCACTCATTTCATTACATATATAATATTATATTAATGTTATAATAACTATTAAATACTATTAACATTAGATATGTACGCTGGTAAATCTGTGGGGTTGATCTGAACGTAGGAAATGGAGTCTAAGCCAACGATCGCGAATACAGTAGGAACTTGGTCACCATATTTAGAATGCAAGGCTGCGATTTGTTCTCCAGGTGGTAAATTCGTCGATTCACTGAAAAAAAAGAGTTATTCTTTTTGAGTGACTCAATTATTAATTAGCTCAGTAATTGGTTTGGTTTACTGGGAGGCTTAGTTAGCACCCTACCAGCAAAGACGCACGGCCAAGCGATCTAAAGTTCCGATGCGATGCTTTATAGATACCGTAATGGATTGCTTACCCCCTTCAAAGTTGGTATTATAAAATCAGGTGAGATCACAGACAAAGATAAATTGAGGGCACTGAAGCATAGCAATTCTTAATAATATTATGTTGTTGTTTGATTTTAAAGACTTTTAAATTTAAATAGATTAGATTAAAATCATACTTATCTAGTATGATTTTAATTTCAAATTAGTACTTGACTATAATCTCACCTCATACTAACTTGGAAAGGGTAAAGAGCTATTGGAATGCTAAATCACTTGGCGCTGTTAAGTATTAGATAGTAGGAGATTCCATAAAATAGTGTTGAAAGGTCCCTTCAAACATAATGCATTACTGCTTATCAGTAGAATAACGGACACTATGGTGGTATCTAATCGGACTTACTCCACAAGAGTCTTACCACCACCATTAGTGCAGTATATTTGTCACTTAGCAGCAGTGTTTCTTCAAATCATAACATGGGCTTATTCAAGGGGTGGATAAACTACCTCCTCAAGAGCCAAACAAAGCACTGGTGCAGCTAATATCCGTGAGCCAAGACCACTTAACATCAAGTGACCTGCTTGCTCATTTGCTCGCAAATAACATCAAACAATCAATTAGTTGTTGAATGCAAAGAAAAGCGATAAAAATGAACTTACTTGAGGCATATTATGCGAAAATGCGGCGTCGGACGATTAGACTTTCTAAAATTTTGTACATCTCTATTGTACACATCGAAATCTATGGTAAGATTGCATTCCTCAGCTACCCTTCTATCAGATTTTATTATGCTGAGTTTCTTCAAAACAGACTCCATGTTTGAGCAATCTTCAATCTTGACTAAGGAATTAATTTCCATTTTTGCACTAGGCGGCATGTTATCTTGAAATTCCACAATTGCAGCCTGAATGCTATTTAAGAATGATTTTTTCAGATCCAACCAATTCTCGTATTTAACGGATTGAATTTTTATAAAATCGTACAGAAACTCTTCCCTTCTTAAATCTATTATTTCATTATTGCACTCATCTTTTCTTATTATTTCTGCTCTACCAAAGTCATCTTCATGTGGCAACCAACCGTTACTGAAAGTATTCAGAGTTACTTCACTGTATTTTTTATTTGTAACTGTGTTTTCATTGAGGTTTAGATCTACTTCACTCAATGGTTTTTGCGTTTCAGATAACCGTTTCAATATATTGAACGGATTTTTTAACTTTTTGCTGCTAACTGATGGTGTCTCCTCTATTACACAATCTAAATCAGAATCAGTATTGTCGAGGTCGATTTGGTTATGACACGCAATTTCGTAATCTTCATTCAAATAATATTCTTCATTATAAGAATCATTGAACGTTTTAAGGAGTTTAGAAAATGCTCTCCTATGTTTTCCTGAAGATTTCTCTTTGTGCTCCAGATCTTTTATTTTAAGAGCAAAATTTTTAAGATTATTTAGATTCTCATCAAAACTAGGATCTGGTTTCAGTCTTTTCGAACTAGGACCTTCATCGTCGTCGTCATCTAGTGTGATCGTATCTACTATGGGTTCTTCAATTATTATCTCAAATTGGTCATTGAGTCGTATTTTTGTCTTGTATCTTATGTTGTAAGCTTGAATTAATCTTTTAAGTGAATAAATGTTTCCTTCCTGAGTATTTCCGAGCAATACAAGTTGCTTCAGTTTAGCGGCAAGCTTCAATATGCCGTCTAAGTGCCGTTTTTTGGCATTTTTTCTTGACCGTTTCCTACTGTTATTGCTTCTTGTATTGACTAAATTTGGTCTCAAAAAGTTGTTTTGGGTTTGTTGATTGTTTAAATTTGGTCTCCAAAAGTTGTTTTGGGTTTGTTGATTGTTTAAGTTTGGTCTCCAAAAGTTGTTTTGGGGTTGTTGATTGTTTAAATTTGGTCTCCAAAAGTGGTTGTGGGTTTGTGGATAAAAATTGAAATTGGGAGCAAAGAGCCATCCAGGTAAGAAAGGCCTTTGAAACAACATATTGAAATTGCTATAAATAAATTGATTTTGAGGTCTCATGTTATAGTTGAAATTATAGTTTTGATTATAAAAAGACTGGCGAGGTCTCCATTGAAATGGTCTGTATTGGGTGTTTTGTGGAAATCCTGCATTTGGAGGGGTGCCATTAAATTCAGTTCTATTGCTTGTGCTCCTTAACCTTCTAATATGGCTGCCATTGACTTCGTCATTCGCGTTATAATTATTGGATTCATTTGATGATGGTGTAGCAGTTCTTTCTTTCTTTTTCAAACTTGCAAGGTTTACTTTATAAATAGGCTTAGTTAGTATGATTGAATTTGGTAAAAATTTTTTGTCTGGTGTTTTAATATCAACAATGTTGTTATCCAAAAGTTCTGGTATGCCTTCAAAATACTCACATAAAATCTCAGCATTGCATGGTTTTAACTGTCTTTTCTTTAGCCTTTGCAATTGTTTGAAATTACATACTTTTCTCTGCTTTATTTGATTACTGAATTTAGTATTTTCATCTTTCATTGAATCCATGTCATTAGCTGAATCCTTTTGTATTTCTTCTGTTATTTCAATAATATCTTGCGATGCATCTGCTTCTTTCAGCATTTCAACATTTTCATCTTTGTCTGCATTACCTGATGTACTGACACTAACTTCTTCAGTTTTTATATTTTTCTCTACATTTTTACAACTGTTTTCTTGCTGATCACTTTTATTAGGTTCTGGTGTACTATGTCTATAAACACGGTATCCTACACGGCTGAGAGATGCATACACCTTGTATTGTAGTAAGGTTATTTTGTCTCTTAGCAACAAAGTGTAAGCTTGCTGCAGTGAAACTTTTACATCATTATGTTTGAGACAGAGACCATTCTGAAATAAACAAAAACATTAATTTGTAGATATTTATTTGTACAATTAGGTAGATTGATTGAAAATGCCAGTTTCACTCATTCCGCAGAAAATACTAATGACTTAATAAAATTTATACTTACAGTTTCAAATAAAAACAGTGCTTCCTCAGGTTTGAGGTACAATTTCTTGTCTTTCATTTGCCCTAAGTATTGCCAGCAGCTCCCCACATTATGAGTAACTTCAGCTAATTGTAGATCTTCTCTCCACTCTGCATGATTTAAGGTGCCACTAGAAAATAAAGACAATTTTTTATCACAATGTATTAGCGTTGATTGATATAGATATTTGAATTCACGATGATATGCCCCACTTTGTCAAACTCCATAAATTAAAATAATAATAAAATTGACAGATGTAATTAAAAACTGTCATTGAAAAGGCTTGCCTTATTTTTAGACTCTCCAAAATAGTTTATTTAAGACATTTTTAAAACTAATGCATACCTGATGCACCACTGTTCAAATATTTGACCATTTTAGTCAATTTGACCTTTTATGATAGATTGAGAAAAATTAATATATTATTGTATATTAACTACTAGTGTTTTTCAATCCACAATGATGTACCCCACTCTGTCAAACACCATATGAATCAAATGAAACACAAGCGATTTTGACAGAGTAGGCGTCTCTTGTGGATTGAAATATCCATACAGACAAAAGTGAGAATAGTGAGGTCAGTATCAAACACATTAATATAATATATTCTTTAATACCACTGATCTCCATAGAGAATATACTCTGGATAGCTGACTGTCAAAATAAAAATGAAGACACTTGATTTCGCCATTTTTGGAGCTGATTGTTGTGTAACCTGGCATGAGCGTCTATGGAACTAAAATCAAATGACATTAAAAATGACGGTCCTCTTCCAACAAATGTCAATTTAGTGCAGTGGACGCTCGGGGGAGGCACATCAAATTGGCACAAAAAATGAACTGACAAACATATGGAATCATGAATCCAGAGATACATATCACAGTGTTTAATACCTTTTATCAATGCGTTCAACTTCAATAATATGCTTTCGTGCTTCAATAGCAGCCTGTATCTGCTTATCCTCCAACCAGCTCTTGTTGGGAAAGACATCTTTGACACCAGACTCCGGGAGAGTAGATTCTATCTTGGTAGCTCCTTTCGCAACTATTTCGTAGCCCCTGAAATATTTCAAATTTATAAAAGTGGATTCTCATACACTGATAACTCTATTGGTGCAGTTTGATCTACTATACGGGTGAGGATTTAAATCGAGTTGCCTTCATTCGAAGCCAAGCTTTTAAGAGGGTTAAAGAGAAAGAGTGAATCCGATTTCAAAACCCTTAACTCTAAAATAACCCAAACGTAGTTAGTGCCGGGTCAAATTCTATTTTTTTTGTATAGTTGGTATTTTTATTTATCTACTTTATTAGTACCTAGGTATGCATAAAAACATTGTTATTGAAATTGTAATGAAATTGAATCTAAGTAGAATTTATTTTAACTTACGAAAGAATCCTTTTAGTGTTCATATCTGTTTTATATTCTGTATTCTTCCTTATTTCCTAGATAAAAATATTGTAAGTTTCACAGACATTTTACAAAATATTTTTCTTTTGGCTAAAATGTAGAATCCACACCAAACCAAGCCTCAAAATTTTAAACAGAGCCAGTCAATAACAAAATCTAAACAGCAACCACGTTATACAAATCAAATCAATTTTTTTAGATATCTTGATGAATATTGAAAAATTATCAAAATTATTCAAAATAACCAAAGTCCAAAAGTAAAGATTGACATTTGACACTTGGTGACTTGACAGAAGCAATCTACGCATGAGGTCCTCAAACTGTCAAGTGTCGACTGTCAAATTGATTGCTCTTTGACTCTTTGATGATTGAATCTGACAACTATCGTCTGTCAAACAGAGATTTGTATTGTTGTGGTTTTGTGACATAAGTACCGCAATCGGTAAGTTAGTACACGAGTACAACTAAGTTCAGAAACTTCCGATCACCTTCCGATAGACTCTCATGAGTTAGTTCAGTCAGTTGTTCAGCTCGATTATACCTTTTTCAAAGGTTCAGCTAGAGTAGGATATAGATGATGGGCTGATGGCATATAAAATACTTATCTAACAATCAAGAAAAAATAAAGCTTTTTGCATAGGCTTTTTATGATTTTGATGGATTAGGAACTCATAAGTCCGACTGACATTATTCCTTTATCACCCTGTCGGTTAACTCAATTTTCGTACCTAATGCCCCTTATAATATAGAAAAGAGTATAAAAGCACCGGTAATAGGGTAAGTACTTAACCCTGCAAAGTTCCTTCTAATCGTAAAGTACCATTATGGTAAAAGTCAGGAATGCTTAAAATTCCCACGGGATCACCTGATGGGCGAAGTAGGGGCGGGTCGACTAGTTTTCTGCCTTTCTGCCTTTAATTCTTTTTTATTAGGGTTCCATACCAATTTGGTAAAAATGGAACCCTTATGGTGGAGACTTTCTCCGTCCGTCCGTCCGTCCGTCCGTCCGTCCATCTGTCACACTCGATTATTTTAGTAACTATCGAAGCTATTGACTTGAAATTTAGAATAGTTTTAGATAATAGTGACCCAATGCCATTGCAATCATAAAAAATTGAAAATTGTTTTTATTTTTATTTAAAAAGGGGGGAAAACCGGGGCTTTGAATTTTCAAATTGAAATAACAATAATGTGTGGGATATCATATGAAAGGGCGTTACTTGTGTATTCTAAAACTGATTATTATTTATTTTTATGCCTGATAGTTTTTGATTTATTGAGCAAACTGTCGAAAAAAATACCGTTCCCCCCCTTATCTCCGAAGTTCATCAATCGAAAAATCTGAAATAATTATGATCAATAGAAATTAATGTATATTTTACAGAAAAAATAAAATCAACTCCCTAACTATTATAATTTTTTTGATAATAACAATAAACCACCAAAAACAAAGTTACGTTTGCGGTTCGCCAACAAAAGTACCTACATGTAAATTATACTCGTAAATTCATGAACTAAAGTCATTCTTTTAATGTTTTCACAGACTTGTATGCTAAAGACAGGGCGAACAGCGCGAAAAAATGGGAGCAAGAATCATGACTATTTTGCACCCTTCCCCGTCAGTAGTCAGTATAGGTAGATAGGTAAAGACCTATTTCTTTTTTTTTGAATTAATAATAATATTGCAGGCAAGGTGACCACAGACACATAGATAAAAAAAATATAAAAAATAAACATGTATTTCGCAGTAGTTTCGACAGATGGCGCTACATTTTCTTGTATCAAGAACGTTTACGTAAAATGTTCGGATGGGCCTATCTTGACTATTTTTATCTATTAATGTGTTACTTCTTTTATAGTATGGAACCCTCGGTGCGCGAGTCCGACTCGCACTTGGCCGGTTTTTTTTATGCTATACAAGTTAGTACTTGACTGCGATTTCACCAGATGGTAAGTGACGATGCAGCCGAAGATGTTAGCGTACTAACTTGGAAGGGGTAAGTTATGTCCCCCAAGGGTTTCTACACATCATCGTACCGTAATCGCTTGGCGGTACGTCTTTGCTGGTTTGCTGCATATTCAATAGTTTTTGCCATCTCAACAGTTTTATAAGGTATACAGAGGTATCGGCAACAATAGCACTTCGCTTACTGGCACACTTTGGGTACAGATTATCTACCTTGGTCATTACTTGTCTTTCACAAAAAGTATTGAATGGAAGCAAGCGTTATTTTGCGGAAATTCTTAATAATAATTAGCAGGACAGATTTATTTGTTTTGCTATAATCCACATCTTGCCAAATCTGTATCGCGAAATCAACATCTCCTGAGGGTGTTCGGGAAGAAACGTGCGTCGAAGAAATTGTTGGAAGAATTGTGTCTCACGTGGGCGGTGTTCCTGCATATTCGACCATAAAGATTCTTTTCAAGTAGCGTTTTATTGTAAAACAAATTAATCTGTATTCTGTATGAAAAAGATTAATGTAATAAAGTATTAATTGTACTTGGAGGTATATTCATTTAGTTTTCAGTTAATTTTCGAACTTCAGACGTAACATAGGATAGGCAAACGCTATTATTAAAGTTAGTCTTGGCTCAAACTTTAAAACATTGTTAGCTGAATCTAATTGCGAAACGCTCCTGTGAGACGGGAACTCAATTTCCACTTGTACTTATTTGCTATCTTCGTAAGGTCTCCTGAAAGTTGAAAACTTGAAACAAATATTAACCCTCTCATACTTGTAGATTATACCAATGAATCCAAGAATGCCAGCCTCTACGTTAGTACTTAATATCCGTTACTAATATTATAAATGTAATGACTTTGTTCGTTTGCGAAAAATGTAGGAAAAACAATTATTCCTTTCGGAGAGAGAACTATGTATGATGAAATAGTTCTACTTTAAAAGTCCGCGACACCACAAACGCCTATATTAGGTATATGTACAAAACTGAAATACATGCGGGCAAAGCCGCGCGCAGCTGCTCTCACATAGAGCAAAGGACTCAGAGAGACAAAAAGCAGAAGAATGTCTCTCACAGATGTCTGAGCCCCTCGTAGCTAAATATATATCTGGGTGACCGAGCTTCGCTCGGTAGTTTAACTACTGGCCAATAGATGGCAGCAGGAGTCATATTTTTATTTTTTTTGGTATATTCGACATTTTCTAAAAATGAATCCTAGCTAGGTCGATTTATCGCCCCCAAAACCTCCTGTATACTAAAAAATCTGGATCTCGGAAACGGCTCGAACGATTTTCATGAAATTTAGTATACAGTACTTGTTTGTATGTTGTGTCATACATAGTTCTTGTGTAACTTTAACCGTCTATTCTCCGAAAGGAATAATTGTTTTTTCTACATTTTTCGCAAACGAACAAACAAAGTAACTCATTAGATTTATAATATTAGTACGGATATTAATACTAACGTAGAGGCTGGCTATAGCAAAATCTTTTTCATTTTGAGTCGAAACCCAGTAGAGTTGTCGTATAGGAAAAATGCTGAAAAATAGTTGATACCAGTATTTTCATGTGGTGGGAAACTTCGGCTGCAGCTACCCTACTGGCAAAGACGCATTCCCAAGCGATTTAGCGTTCCAGCAAGTTTAATCGAATCTGGGATCTTCCACTACAATACCACAGTTGACGCACCGAACTGCTCAAGGGGACAGAAGTCTCATAGTTCGACGGACGACGACTTTTCAATTCAGCTGGTTAATAATTGTAGCGTCTCTACGCAAGCTACGATCGCCGCGTAGTAGCTACGTTTACGTAGCGGTGGCTTTGTCGACGTCTATCGATTAGTCTTCACCAGACCCGACGTGTCCCGACGACGCTCGAGCGTCCCCGAACCGTCGCGAACGTCGGCACATGCGGCGGAAGCAATGAAATGTACAAAGGGATATGAACCGGAAAAATCGTCGCTCTCCTTTTTCTACGCGTCTAAGACTTCCCTTCTTTATATCTATTTCGCCTGCGGGTGACATGGAATGAAAATTATCGGTTGCGAATATTTCACTGTCCATTCCATACATAAACCCGTCCTACATTTTCCTGTCTCGCTATTTCAGGCTAGTTGCTGTCTAAATCTGGTCTCCAATACCAACGTATACCTACAGTACCCAATAAATTTTGTATGTACTTGTTTGTATGTTTGTGGCTGTACGAACTATCGAGGTGGAAAGTGGAAACGTTCCGCCACTCAGGATATAAGAGCATCATTAGGTTAATTGGTCGTATGTAGGACGTAGTGAAGCCTACTCGAGATGTAGACGGTTTCGCACGACTGTAGTCGACGAGGGCTAGAGGGCATTTAACGTGTAGGTACATTTCATACAAGTTTGTGCTAAGCGCCGCCCACACGTATACGTCTTGGCCGCGGAGTACGATAGTCGTCTGTAAACGCAGGCTAAAGCCGGCCGGCATCGATTTACGCAACGAACGTTTAAAAAGTCAAAAATTCTGGACATAAAACGACGGTTGTCACTAGACCCGTCGCGGATCGAATGCCGGCGTCGCCGGGGGACGGGGCGCCGGTAACGCACCCCGTCGCGCGTTTTTATTTATGGTATATTTTGACGTGAACTCTTGTTGCTAACTTCAAGCCGGGCAGATAATGGGGTGATGGATAGTGTTATCGGTCGGTTTTCGCCGTGAACCCCGCTCGGATCGTGCGGTGAAAGTACCACGAATGCAGTGTTTTGCGGAAAATCCGCACGCGAATGTTATTGCACAGGATATTATGTTCTTTCAGTGATTTTCTTCGTCGAACAACCGGCGCGCTGCTAGACATTAATTTCGCTGTACGCGGCTGTATCGGCCCGTGTTATTAAATGCCGCTAAAAAACGTATTTAGGATTGACAAAAGTGATGTTTCTTTAATTTTGCTTTTCCATCTCTATTGTGGTCAAGAAAGGAACAGCCAAAGAGGTTTTATTAACCCTCAATCACGTTAAGGTAAGTTTTATGAACTCACAATATACGGTAGAGAACATAGAGTACCTACACAAATTATTTAATTTATTTTAATGTTAATATGAAATGAAAATGAAAAGTGGTAAAAGGTCCCTAAGTGCAAAAATCAGTTTTTTGAGTTAGTGTGTTTTTGCAGTAAGTATACCTACTATTTGTTATAACATTGCTATCTGAATCGATGAAATGTAGGTTGATAGTTGAATTTTTCACCGTGTAGTATTATTTTTCAGTAAAGCTAATTAATAATTGCGAAAATTGCTGTAATGTAAACATGAACGGCTGGAGTTTGTTAGTGGCGCCATCTGTTGGTAGAGCCGGGCAATCGTTAGTTCGCGGCGCCGCCACGGCGTGCAGCGCCAAAGTGTCAGCCGGCGGCACGCCTGCAGTCACGCGGCGTTGACGCGCGTTCCGCGCGTTGCAACATGGTTGCGTGGGTGTAGATCGTTCAAGTGATAAACTATTCTTGTTTTCTTCCCTATCTACACTACTACTAGTGTTTTAGGATCCGCTGTTTATCAACGACCTGGATCTGGGTGCGGAATGTCTCAACTGAGTGTGTAGTGATATACATGAAAGTGTTGTATGTGTGTGTTTTGTTGTTGCTGCGACCGACGGGGACAGGATTTTGGCGGTGCATTGAAGGTCTAGGGCCAACATGAGGAAAATAAACGGTGAATGCATTTTTTAACAGTATAGCATAAAGATTGTTATTTAAACTTATAAAATGTAGCAAGTCGATAAAGTAACTAATAGAGATAAAAACCCGTGTGAAAAAGTGACCGTTGAGGTCGGAGATAAGAAAAAACCGTTGCAATAAAAGATCATACTTAGGACGTAGCAAATAAAACCGATAACGCTTGAAACTTACATGTACCTAATGTGATAACCTAGCGGAAAGTTATCCAGTTCACTGATACGACCGAACATAATTAATGATATTCCAATTAGAAAATAGCTAAGAGTTATTGCTTTGGAATTAACTGGAAAGTTTTTAGTAAATAATCTTTAGTTGATGTTCAAATATTGTATACTCAATGAGGTTTAACTGCTGGCAAAATGGAAACCGTGACGGAGAAACTTGTTTCTTATTTAAACTAACAATAAGTGGGCCTCAATAAAAAGTTATTACTTGCACACATCTCGAAATAGTGTTGCCCAAGTGAGGATCGGCCGAAATCATTAAGCGTAGCAGATCCCATACAAATGGTCTATAAACGTAATCCGACAATGCTCGATGGCCTGAGTCGAGACGTGTTATGAAACAGACACACTATCGCGTCACGAACGAAAAGAATTGGAGGATTTCATTTTCCCCATAGTATTGTTGTTGTTGATTCTCTTTTTCGCTTAATTGTTCATAAAACTACAAATATTATTGAGCTTAATTGGGTAGACTCCAACGTCGCAAAAATTTATAGCAGAGACAAAGAAATTTTATATGTAAATGATATTCAGCGTCATTATCAACTGTCCAAGGTTATCGTGTATTCCACCGCAGAAATATGAGACGAGATAGAAATGCGGTACCTAATACTACTATGTCATTATGCAACATAGTCAAGAATCGAGATGAGAAAGATAATCTTCCAATAATCTTCATGATACTAAAACGCGTTGGGAGGTCGTTATTACCGGCGAAAGACAGAAGATATATTGTTTAATGATTGCGAGTGACACGGTACAACGCAGAACACCTATTTGTTTTAATAACATGCCCGAATGAAGATACATACTGGGCGCCAGCTGATGCAAACAAGTCTCATTTTGCGTCGCCGTAAAAGACGGGTTGTGATCCAGGCAGACATGAAATTAACTATAGCTCGTAGCCTCGTAATAATTTTTAATGAGAAAGATGACAATATCAACTTCTAATGCATTTTGATCTGAAATTAGTAGATTTATCTCTTTATACTCGTATGTACTACAATAAAACCAAAGCTCCAACACAAAAAACCTTATCAAAAAAGCAGCATCTCAAAATAGATTATTTCGTTAATTTTACCAGTTCAAAGGATTTTCATACCTTCTTTGTTGAGACTTGTAAGATGGCCAGAACGGGCCGAATCTTGAAAAGTCAATGGCATTCTTTAGAGTTCAATGGTCGACGCTTAGTTAATATACCTGCAGCCTGTACGTAGCTGCAGAAAATCAAATAAACAGTCGCTTTCATCTCCGGTTTATCGGCGATGCACTTCGTAGCCTTGCACTTTACCGTGTGTTGAACACAACTGTTCATTCCCGCGACCATTAATCAAGCAGCCGAGGTTGTCGACTTAATTCATTATTGATCCTGCATTCCGATAAAAAAACTGCTATGCATAAACTGTTAAGCTCCACCATTTTATGAAAGCGATTTCGCCAGCGATTAAAACGAATTAATTTAAATTCAATTTTACTGTTTATTCATCCATAGTGTAAAGAGTGAATGAATTCAGTGTTATTAAAGTTTAATCAAGATAATCCATTGAAGATTAATTCACATGGTCCACGCGACTGATCGCCTGTAGCAAATCTGAATGATTGAAACCCCAATAAAGTCCTCTGTTATCTGAATCAAAGGCGATTGTTTGTTGTTCATTAAACATAAACGATATCAAGCATTCGTATATTTGGTATGGCAAGACAGATAATACTCTATTGATTTGCCAGTGGTTCGAAATACTCCAATATTGACAATGAGCGGGAGTTTAGATGCTGGAACGTGCCCTGGGACTCGATGAGAAGTCTACGTGACTCCCAGTTCATTGCTCCAGTTTTTTGCCACTTGATCTCTTGAATGAGTTTGTGGACCTTGGCGCGATTGGCGCTTTATAAACAGGATTTATCGCAGCGCAAAAACGCTTAATTTGCATCTAGCTGGCTGGGCTCTGATACTAAACACGTTCAATTATCAACTTTGCCTTTTTAATGTGGAAGCTTGTGATAAATGGCAATTCTATATGCACCTTTTTGTATAACTCTTCATTCAAATAAAACTGTTCTTCCTTGTTTTCAGTTATTATTAAAATCAATAAAGTAGATATTATTATAGACTGCTTCTATAACATCAAATAACTCACTATCATTTTCAGATACTTATTACATCTTTTCGTGAGAAACATCGGGTGTAAACTGGTCTGTCGGTGTCGTGAATGCTGATTTTCAATAGAACATTAGCAGTGCCACTGAATATGGTGGCGCCGCGCGTGATTGCCATTTCGATTGAGATGGAACGTTACTTTGTCGCTCAAAATTGCACGTGACGTTATACGTTTACTTACTTTTTCTATTTTTACGTTGGCATGCCATGAACAAAAATTCTGTTAAATCTGTAGATATTCTTTTTTGCATATAACAAGGCTCTACAATATTATTGTGGGATTCCAATATCAGCCTCGTTACATTGACAAACTGAATGTACTTGTATATATTTTTGTATTTCTCTCACTACCACGTTCGAAGCTCAGCATAGGTACCTTTTTTATTTGGCGGACGCTAATAAAGATCCCGTCATTTCCATCTTCAATCTAAAGCAGGTAAGAGGTTATGTACCTATACACGTTGTTCGCTCGTTTGCTCTGAGGGCGGTGTGATATATTCAGGCCCCATTTAAATATTCCCAGGGGTGATAAGGGGAAGGGATGCGAACCGGTTAATCAAGTAACGTGATCCATTTATCTGAAGCACTCTTGATACGGTGTCTCTGAGCTTTAGAGTATTGGAGGCTCGTTTGTGGTAGAGATTGGTTATAGAGATATCAGGCTTTTTGTTTTAAAAGTTTCAATAAGCTCATTTACAAATGCTTGATATAGAATGGAAGGTGGAACAATCAACGAGTTAAATTAATCAATCGTCGTTTTAATTGCAACTCAATTTGAAATACGTACCTTTAACATTCTTTTATTTTCTAATTAGTTGTAACGATAGTTACTTAATTCTTATAAATACATAAGATCTTCTATCAAAGATGTCTGTAATAAATTCCCATTATTATTTACTAAGAAATTCGCACCTACATCTGTAAACCATAAAGTTGTCGTGGAGGTGGCTTATATACGAGTCATGAGATAGCCTAGAAATACGCGATGACCTATTGGCAATGAATATTCAAAACCTGAATTCTTGGTAAGCAATATCGAAGATATTCTATCCAATGTGTACTGTTACTGATGGATCACTATGCAATGCAATTGCAGACTTGGTGGTAATATTTTTACCTCAACTGTACTGGATATATTGATTTTCTCTTATTGGTTTTACCTATTCCTATAAAGTTTTGTTTTGAGTAAATTTATTTATCTTACTTATATAATGTGTAAACTGCTCTATTCAAGCTTTCTTCTGTGATATTAATTTTTGTTATCTACAACTACTTTATTAGTATTTTCTTATTTCTGTGATTTTCTACTAAGGTTGATAACTTTCAATTTTGAGCAGCTTATACATTCTAGAGATTGGCTTGACCTGAATTTGTGTATTTCTTAATATTATGACTCCATCATGGACCGCTCATAGAGTCAGATTTGTTATCCATAAGTTTGTAAAATCATTGGATAGCTCGGAAAATGTCTCGATGCCATAAGCAATGCCAATATTCAATTCTGAAATTCTTGCATGCAGTGAAATTGGAAACAGGATCGCTGGGAGCAGTCGAGTTGAGATCCTCAATTTTTTTACATAGCTCAAACTCGCTAAAAGAACGAATGGTTTCACAGGTACCAGCAGCTACCAGGTAATTATAATGTTTCCCTGTGGCGAGAAACCTGTTAAAACCACATTTTGTTCTGTTTTTTTTTTTTAATTATTTTGATTCTATATTGTTATTATTTATCTAAGTTTCGCAATAAGTAAAGCAAATTCATAAGTAAAGCAGAAAGTCAAATTTCAATTGAATATATGAAAATAGAGCACAAAAAGTGGTTTAACGTTTAGCAAAAACAAAAGCAATATCAGCAGAATTAGACCAATTCCGAATCAGAGAAATTGGAGAGAGACTCTCCGGTCTGCAGCGTTTCTCCGTTTTATTGCGTTTGTGTTTATTTACATGTTCATAAATTTGAACTGCACCGACCAAAGCTTCGGAAGATGCTGTTTGCATTTCAATTGGCTATTCGTCTGTTGGTAATGCTGCTTCGTTTGCAGTTTAGACAATTTCTAGAATGGAGTAATTCTTTTGTTTTTTGCCTTTGGAATGTTCGTTCATCTTTAATGCACTAAGTGACTAACAGTATTAGATAAATTGTCAAAGGAAACTTAAAATTTCAAGATGTTAAGAATAACGATCTTTGTGTGTATGTAGGTTTTTTTTACCTCTGCAACTGAATCTGTGACGAGTTTCGTTTCAATCTTTCTCTATCTGTCCTTTATGTCTATTTATGTTTGTATCTCAGCTTAAACCAACCAAGGACTTTTTATTTTCAATCCCTTGAGTTAGTGCTAGAGAGGTCTTTTAAAATATATATTAATTCAAATCCGTCGGCCAACTTAGTCAGCTAAAAATTTTGTGATTCTGCTTGGTAAACATTGCCTTGTTTTGCCAAATGCTGATTTATTGTTCACCGAATACAATGTAGCAATATTTTATCAGATGGGAGCTCAAAGTAAATATTTGCCAAAATTGTATTCAAACTGGATCATCCCGTCGGATAGATCGAATCGCCTCTGGCCCTGAATTTAAGAGATTTTTTAAATATCTAGTTTTGATTACAAAAAATATTCTTTGTTTTAGTATAATATACCGTCAAATTAATAACAAGTAACAACTCATTGAGTTCAAAGTTTTTTAGAATTTTAGATTGTTTTTTAGATTCACGTAATTTTTATTCAGATCTTTATTCTTAATTTTATTAAATAAATTCTTCATTAAAAAATGTTTTATTTTAGTATATATGTTTTCTTTACTATTCATATTTAATACTCAAGTAAAATTCATTTTTTAAGTTAGGCCACTTTAAGGCGCGGCATAGCACGATTTTCGGTTAGGTTAGGTTAGGTTAGGTTAGGTTAGGTTAGGAGTTGGACAAAAGATGATTGGTTTATCAATAAATATTGAGTATCAATTATGTTATGAATGCACAGAATATTTTCCTTAAATAAGAAACAAGAGTTCCTTTTAATTTGCTCCGCATGTGTCGGTAATTATAATATTACAAAAACGCTCAGAAATGGACTTTTGATAATTGGCTTAGATTGTTTAGTAGGTAATTAGGTAAAACGTCGTTTTTCTGAATGGAATATTCTGTGGCGACGCTGCATGTCGCACCCACAACCGTAAGGATGAGAACGCAGATTTTAGATGAGAATAACAAAAATACAAAGATTTAAATCTTTGCAAAAATATAATCGGAATACTAACCCAACGGTAAATCATTTGGTAATACGACTTGCAGGTCAAAGCAATAGGTACAATATCTAGGATCAAGGTGCGCCAACTTAGTGCAAAATATTACCACGGTAATGTCACGTACAAATGGCGAAGACAACGAGCATTATTCAGTGAAAGTCGTAATGCTGACAAATTAATTTTGATTACTATAACTGAGTGCCCATACAAATTGTACCTTAGAACTTTGTTGTCCACCTTTGAACCTAAAATAACAACGAGACGCGTTACTAATGTTGGGATTGTAAAATTGAAATAGAGGTGTTTGTATTAGTTGAATTGGTTCTATATGAGTCGTTACACAAGTCTTCGATTTTTCTTACTAGAGATAAAAAAACTACATAATCTTCATAATCGTTATGACAATCTTTAGTATCAAGACTGATAAATTTGTCTGCTGCTGCTATAATCCGTTACTTGAAAAGAATTTGTTTGGTCCAAGAACACCTAGGTGAAACGCCACACACAATTCCAACACTTTCTTCGACGCATGTTTTGTCCCGACACCGGGACATCCTCAGGAGATGTGGACTTCACAATGCGAAATAGTAGAGTTACTAGATCGTGCCAGGCGGCGCGTCATCTCTGCAAAATAACGCCTGCTTCCATTCAACTCTTTAGTATAGCTATGCAAATCCAGCCTCAGCTTCTTTTTTATATCATAAAAGTTAGTACTTGACTGCGATCTCATCTGATGGTAAGTAAGTGATGATGCAGCTGAAGGGGTAAGTAAAGTCGCTCCTATATTGGTTTCTACACAGCATCGCGTCGAAATGCTGAATACGTTTTGAGTTTTCGAAGCGTTAGCAATTGTAGGAAGAGAATTGATAAGTAATATGGATAGAAGTCGCTATCGGAGCAAATCCAATGTCGAAATACGCTACGCTTAGAGGACCGGAAAGATGTGACGTATGTTGATGCAAAAAAATCTCAAATATGGCGTCCACTTCGGTACCGCTGACAACACATACCGCTGTCGGTCACATACATTAGCGCTATTTTACAGTTTTGAGAAATTTAAAATCCGGCTTCAAGGCCGAGCCTAAAATTGTATTGTGACGACAGTATGTGCTGTACATAGTATATCACTATAATGATATACTCTATATATAGTATATCACTGTAATGATATACTCTATGGTGCTGTACCTTTAATATATTATTATGTTTAATCAATGGAGCATGCGTCGCTTTAGTGTTAGTTGGAATAATCTATGCTAAGATTTTTATCATAAAAGTGGAGGCCTTGTCGCGAATTACACAACCGGGCTTGTTACGAGTAAAGTTACAACACGTAGGAGGCTTAGGTGAAGGTCGAGAAGGCAGGAAGCATGGCGTGACGTCACTTCCTGAGTCGATGAGTGCGGCACTGTGCTGTGTAGGGAGGCGTATAATCTTTGTTTGAAGTGTTTATTTCCTTACACGAATAGTAGCAAACATTTATACCTAATAGCGTTAATTAATCCATCAGATACCGCATTATGCACCGATATGAACCTGAGGAACATTTTACGTCAACTTACTTTCCGGTTACCTATTATACTATTGCGGTGCAATTAGACTTAATCCCGGACATCCAAAGTAAAAGTATTATTGCAATGCCAAAAAAAAAAGTTAAATTTGACACCTGACAGCGTCGGATTAGGGGGGGAGGGAGCAGATAAGTTGTGTTTTGCAGTTTTTCTTAAATATTTCAAAAACTACGCTATTTAGCGCAAAAATGTGAAAAACATAAGTAATAATCTACGTTAAATTGCAAGCAAAAATGATGGTAAGCATAATCTTGCTGAAGTTAATGTTTCCAGAGTTCTACTTTCAAAGAGCAATAGCGAATTTTGGATTTCTCGAAATCCTATGGGAACCATGGTATTTTTCGGAATAAAAAGTAGCCTAAGTCCTTTCCCAAGCTCTAGTCTATATCCAAATTTCATCCAGATTGGTTCAGTGGTTTAGGCATGAAAGCGTAACAGACAGACAGACAGAGTTACTTTCGCATCTTTAATATCGGCAGGCATTTTTTGAAAAAGAAAGATAGGTTATGCAAATCCACCTTTGAATTGATAATAATAAAACATCATCAATTTCTAAACAATACAATAAACACAATCCGGTGCGCATCATTGCATAATGCATAAGTACGAGTAACAGCAACCAATACCAATTATGATTCCAATTCCTCACTTTCCAACAGTCATGTTCGACAAATAAATAAGCGTTCCCGTCTGATTTACCACGGCGCGTGACTCACGAGGTTGTCGAAATACTGGAAAGCCATCTCGCCACTGACTACCGCGTAACGATAATGTGAACATCAAGTACTTAGCTTACAGAAGTGGAAAAGACGATCCTACCTATCAGTAGCGGCTATTGATTAAACATTAGGTATAATATTGCGTCGCGTACCTAATTCATCATTGGCTCGGAATATAATTACGGTCAGAAGGTTTACTCCGCAAGATGATTTAAAGAAATAGCGACCGCTGATACAAAAAAGTGAAATTCAGTTTGCAATAGCACCTGGCTCCGCCTCCGCTATGCACCTACTGTTGTGCTCTCTTTTGACGTACTTAGGTTGCCTCGTAATCGGGCGCACGCAGCACGTGAAATAGATCGTACTAGAACTAAAGCCTGAAACCAAGCCGGCGCGCGGCGGCCGTCTGAAATCACTCCGTCGTGACGGCTACCTGTAGCTTCCTCGATCAATTGACAAGTGACATACTTTCCAACAGTCATATTCGACAAATAAATAAGCGTTCCCGTCTGATTTACCACGGCGCGTGACTCACGAGGTTGTCGAAATAGTGGAAAGCCATCTCGCCACAGACTACCGTGTAACGAATATCGATATTGTGAGCATTAAGTACTTAGCTTGCACGAGTGGAAAGGACGACCCTTTAGTAGCGGCCATTGATTAACTAACTAAAAAAAAAAAACACAACATTTAAAAAGTACCAAATCGCACTTGGCCTGTAGTTGTTTACATTAAAACTTATGTTCTACGACTTTTCGAAATTCAGTATTGACTTATTTCTTATAAAAAAATAGTAAATCTTTAAATACCGTTCTCGAGATAAATTTAAAGAAACGAATAGACATCTACCCTGATGGACAGGGCGGACGGCACGCAAAAATGTCGGCAGTTTATGGGTGCCAAAAATGCTCGTTCTGCCACCAACAGAAAGGCAACGCTGTTGTTCTTCCAGCAGCCACCTATAGAATTTTGACAGATGGCGCTACTGTTTGCTTGTACGAAAAAGGTTACGTAAATCGTTCGGATGCTTATATCTCGAGGTTTCTTATAATATTAAGTATAGTGAAGAAACAGCAGCTTTTATGATTCTTTCATTCCGTGATTAAGAGTTAAGCAGTAATACTTGTCATAATATTAAACTGTTTGCTACCAACAGTGGCTGAATTGCAATGCATATTTATCGGACTGCCTGATCCCTCCTGTTAGAGTAAGTACGTAATGAAGTAGTAGAACAATGCTGAGGACATCCTGCCGATCAGGGGCCTTATTCTGTATCGTTCACTTAGTTAGTTAGTAACCCTAACTGGGTTATTAACTAAGAAAACGAAGGCAAAAATTCTATTCGTCGACTGGCAGCGTGTGAGGTCGGAGGCTCGTGTGAACAATACTTTACTATCGATCAACGTAGACTACATCTCACCAATGTATCTTACGCACGTCCTCGATCTCACTGTCAATGGCCGATGTTACGTCAGTTGCATTGTATCGTAATACTGTAATCGAGTTACGAGTACGTAGTTCAGAGTTAGTGCCTAATTTTTGCTTGTATAACAGTTGATAGCCCGCCAAGCATCATTGTTCTAACCGTTATTATCCTCTCGTGGGGAGAGAGCTTTATCCTACAGTGGGACGAAATAAATTAGGTTTGAAGATAATGCTGTAACAAAATTATACTTGTACCTAATAAATATTACTGTCAAAAATAGTCATACGTAATTCAAGACCGCAAAGTAAATTTTTGCGCCGAGTGTCTTGTATAAATACTGGGCAGCAAAGGATTCTAGGGTTCCTAGAATAGAATCCTGACTGTAGCGTAGCTTTGAATGCGTATTCAAAGACACGCAATACAAAAATAATACCGTCATCTCACTAAGCACGGAAAATTTGAATTTAAGGATGCAAGAAAAACAAGTAAAATATTACAAATAGGTGTTTAATTTTAATATTCATAAGCATCAATTTCATAAGTTTAACTTTATATATTTTCTAAATAGTTAATCAATACCATTTGGACCGACGACCTGAAAAAAGGTCGCTGGTAGCGGGTGGATGAGCAAGGCGGAGGATCGAGCTATGAGGAGGCCTATGTCCAGCAGTGGACGTCTATATAATAGGCTGATAAAGTAAGTAAGTTAAGTAATACCATTTGCGTCACAGACCAAAGATCGACTTTATATATTTTCGTAATCAAGATGAGATAGATGTACCCTCAGGATGTACAGTCACGGAACGAAAATGTTCGTCAATTTTCAAATAGATTCGTTTGCACTAGGTGACTAGTGCATAGTCGATTGTTTTAGTATGTTGACATAATAGACTTTTGCAATACTAGTGCAAGCAAAAATCGACACTAAGGTGACGAACCTTTTCATTCCGCGACTGTACCTTACTAAAATCATTCTAATTTGGAATTTAGTGACTAGTGACATGAATGTTGATACAAATGCCAAAAGATTTGGATGAAAATTCAAATATCATTTAAAGGACGATCCCCAAAGATGTCGTTTGAAGCGACACGCAATTTTTTCGCCATTCCGTCTCTAGAAGGACTTTCGTGCTTTAAAATCGGGTCGAGTGAGACGCACGAGGGTCGTTGCCTCTCATCCCTATGACACAAGTGCCATTCAGATTTTTCTAATAAATCCTCGAGATTATATTTAAAGTATGGATTATTTGGGATGGAAGACCTCTAAGTACCTACATCAAGTATTTCAAGGCACTTATCTGTTATACCGATAGCAAGGTAATACATATTGTTACTTGACGACACGTTATAATATTATATTTGTGATATAGACCTAAGTGAATAGACCTATAATTAAATTAATTGTATTATCCGTAGTTTTATAGAGCAAGGGCTGATTTCACGCCTATAGTACATAATAACGATTATCATCATAATAATTTATTATCATTTTAATGATCGATCATAAACATTTTGTGGTAAATTACATAATATTGCGTCTTTCTCCATTTTTCTTACATTAGGATTTCGTTCTCCAGATTGATGGAAATTAGGACACTGTAGATTCTTTGTATATTTTATATAATTTGTTAATGTGATAATATCGTCTTACATTCATTTTAAAAGTTCAGTAATTTTTCATATTATAGAATAGATACCTATTTCAATCCACGATGACGCGTCCCACTCTGTCAAACTCTATCCGAATCGAAACAGAGCGGGGCGCTTCTTCGTGAATTGAAATATCTATAAAATAACACGTACCTTTTGATAGCAAGATGCAACCAACAATTTTATCTATTTAGAAGGGTAAAAATTATTTATTTATAACTAGAGCAAAACTACGCAATATCATCTATCGTTTATCAGAAAGTCATCGTAAATTATTCGTCATTATTTTGCAAGTGTGTCTATCATGTTGTAGGTACGTATGACAAGGGATAATAGTTCTTAAGTACATGGTTTCAAAGCCATTAAATGCTAATAATTTGCAATTTACGACAGCAGATTGACCCTGGCAGATCAACAAAGGTATTGTTTTGTTCGTGAGTCACGACTCGAAAGTGACAACTTTCAAGGATCGCCGTCGATAAAAGTGTGGAGTATCCTGTTTATGCTAAAAATCACCTTTCTATACACAGACTTGTATACTAAAGACAGGGCGAACAGCGCGAAAAAATGTCGCCAGTTTAAGGGAGCAAGAATGACTATTTTGCACCCCCTCCGGCAGTAGTCAGTATAGGTAGATAGGTAAAGACATATTTCTTTTTTTGAATTATTAATAATATTGCAGGCAAGGTGACACATAGATAAAAAATATATAAAAAAATAATCATGTACTTCGCAGGAGTTTAGACAGATGCCGCTATATTTTCTTGTATGAAGAACGTTTACTTAAAATGTTCAGATGGGCCTATCTTGACTATTTTTATCTATTTTTCTATAAGATTATTTACTTGATAAGGATAGAGCCTTTTCTAGACTAACAGTGCGTGCAGGTTTGTAAAGTTAATTCTGCCTTGATATACTAATATTATAAAGCTGAAGAGTTTGTTTGTTTGAATGCGCTTATCTCAGGAAAAACTGGTCTGAATGGAAAAAATATTTTTGGGTTTGATAGCCCATCTAAGGAGGAAGCTATATAACATCACACTATAACCACACATTTTAACTATAACCAATAGGAATGGATTATCAATGAAAATGATGCGAAATCGGGAGAAATGCAAAAGGCACACTTTTGAAAAGGCTTCATGTGATTTTAAACTTACGCAATTGCTTACGGTGCTTTGCCATCTTTCGCGAGGTGTGCAAAATAGGACCACGAAAATAAATTCGGGAAGCTAAATTCTATAATTTGACTGCATAATCCAATTTTTTGTATCTTGTCAAAATAAGCTCAATTTCACTGTTTCCAAGGTATAATGTCCCTTGAAGAGCCACCGAGAATCTGTAAAGTATTTAATGTTTTCAATTCTCTATAATCGGTTTAGAATTTTCAGAGTTTCAGGCCAGTAATTGGATTGGAAGTTGTTCGTCCCGGGGCGGTTTTTTCCGGGACTTTACGGGACGGGGGTTTTGCGAATCGAACGGTTTAATCAATACAACGTGCACCCGACTACCCCTTTTTGTTTACTTACTTTTCTGCGGTTCTACCGGTGGTAAGGATATCCAGGGGCTCATTCATTAAACAAGTAATATTTAATCATCTGCTTCCTAGCTTCATGTGCATTGCTTTGGACCAAGAAGTTTTTCATTCTATTGCATTGATGTCTCTTTTTTTGTGATTAGAGCTTTTAGTTTAGAACCTCCATTTTGTCGTTGTTGTGTTGATTTAAAATTTGAAACGGAACTTTAAAATTTTAAGACTTACAACATTTCAAACCAATGAATAATTTTATATTGACAAGAATAACATGGTTACTACACTTTATTCACACTCTGTTGTTTTACATCAATCTGGTCTTAAGCCATAGGTACCTATTAAGTACAGTCGAATCTGATATACTCAGATTCGACTGTACATAATAGGTAGTAGTAACATTATATATTCGTTGGTATAAGTAACAACTGAGAATTGGGTAAGCGAGAAAACTATCAATAAGAGTATTAGCCAGGTCCCGTCATTAAGCTCTTCATACTCTGAAACTTGGGTTAGTGAGTAACCTCTATAAGGCCCACTTGCACCAACCCGGATTAGTGTGTTAACATGCTTATTCAGAGTGAAACTGTCAAAATTGTTCAATAAAAGACGTTGACTCTAGGGATAAAATTCTAAATATTCAACCCGCTTTTCACGCAAGTGAGAAAAAAGATCTTGGTCCCTTGAGTTCTCATTTAACCAGGTTTGACTGTAACTATATAGGACCTTTTTATTTCAGGTATACTATTAGGTATTCTATTTTGTTACCTATATTAATATGTACATCACAATTGTACACCATTAAAATTTCGCTCAATAAAACTACCGCCTAATATTAAGCTCTTATAGAAATGGAAATAATATGTAAAAGTAAGATGCAGGTGAGTAAGAAATGAAATGAAAAATAATCGTCGCGTCGCGTCAGTGAATCGAGGGGTCCTTAGCGAGACCCCTCCGTCGCACATTAGACCGTGTGTGAGCGATTGCGAATAAGTGAAATATGGCGCCTAAAAGACCCCGCAGCTGCTTTCAGGGGCTATTCACGGAAAGTTTGAAATAAAAAATTCAGTATATATGCATCTTTTTGTTAGAATTTATTTCTATTTTGCAATGATTCCTACAACTGGGAAGAAAACCATTGTTAGTTTATGTGCTTGCCAGACTAATTGTATCTGGGTGTGAATATAAAATGTGTGCGAAACCAGTCAATCCGTACTTGAGTGACGTGGAGGCTTGACTAAGTACGAGAAGTTAATACTCTAAGTACTCTTTCTGAGATGAGATCCTCAGTAGTATCACGTAGTATAGTCACAGATTAATACATATTACGAGTATAATATTAGCCTATTATAGGGCCAATAGTATCTAGGGCATAGGCACCGACGTATATTGTACCTACGGTCCAAGGTAATGCTTTAAAGTAGAACCGAGTATGCAGAGAACCGATCCGACAGTTTTAATGATGAACATACAAAATTGATGTTCGTAAAGTAGGTACTCATCAAACATAATTAAGTTAACGCAACTCATTTTTGGTCCATTCCCGTTACCCATTCGCTTTTAATGGACCCAGACAGGAGTTTGTGTGGATAGTTGAATTTGATCAGCGCGTTAATGTAAATTACGCTCTGCAATGAGTCTTTTGTTCCAATGGATCTTATAAACTCATTAAATTTTACTAGGGGCCGGTCGAGTTAGTTGGCGGTGTTTTCTCTAGTTAAGCTTTTTATTGTAAAAACGAAATTGTAAATTATATTTTTAGTTCTCTATGAACTACATAGCAGTCTCAAACTTAAAACTTCAAATATCCCTATTTCACGTGCCTTAAATAGTGCTTGTAATAATATTAATTATCGCTTAAAGACTGACTAATGCCAGTCATTAGTATAATTTATTCAATAGAAAAAATCTAATATTAGATAAGAGGCAACAAAAATCTGAAATAATAACCGAAAAAACTAAAAATTTTCCTAATCAGACTTTTTCATATTTTTTTTCAAGTTTTTATCAAGTTTTTTGGGCAGTCAAAGCTAGATTGAGAAGAATCGGTCAATGTCCCGTAAATATTAAAATAAAATTCAGTTTGTTCAGTCGTAATGCACTTTAACTTACTCGAACTGAAGTGATTTTTATTGGAAGGCTAGCAATATGCTCTGATTTTTATACGCCCACTCCACGGCAAATTGGATCTCGCATACAATACTCAGGTTACCTACCTACCGTACCTACGTGGGCAATAAAGGTATGATGAAATGTAGCAACGGTGCAAAAAAATACTTCAAGCTCATATTTTGGACACAGCATAAATCAAGGATTTTTGTAAGAATTAAAAAAAAAAGTTTTTCTTATCGGAGGTCTAAATATCTAAGTCGTTATTACTATGTGTAGCCTGTAGGTAGTAGTATTAATGATTTAAAGAAATAAAACAACATCTTGATTTTCGTATTTATAATTTTACTAGCAAACCCGGCGAACTCCGTTCCGCCACCAGATGGCTTTCACGCTAAAAAGATTTTCCCGCTTTTCTGTTGAAATTTTTCCTGAATTTTCTTTGCTATAAACCTCACGGAGCCCGAGACCTTTCCAACGAATGCAAAACCGTGGAAATCGGTTCGTGCGTTCTGGAGTTATAGCGTCAGGAAGGAAAAGCCGACTTATTATTATATAGTTAGTACAGTACATTAGGTTTAAGTTTTAAGACGGAGGCCTTAGTTGTCTGTGTGAACTCTTATAATAATTCCTTTACAGTATGCTTCAGTGGTCAATCGGCTTTCTCTTAAAATAAAATCGGGCATATACGGGATGGTTAACCGAGTGAAAACAACAACGCACACCGTACGGTTTGCCGTTGGCACGGAATCCAAAAAAAATTGGTCAGGATATAGTTGTTAGTCGCAAAAGTTTGAAATTGAATTTTGTGCGCGGAACAAAATCCTATAAAAAGTTAAAAGCTACTAAAGTTGTCCGTCAGAGATACATCAGAACACTCAGAAGTAACTTAGAGTCGCCGACAGCGCTCGTCGCTTCGGTATTCACAAAAGTCACAAAGCCCTTGACTTCGCTATGCTTCGCCGTAGCCATTGTTTCTGCACTTTGCCTCTCCTACTCGTATGAAATTATCATTGACTGGAACTGCTCCTGCTTTGCTTTGACGTAATGTAAAAACAACATTTTTTTTTAGCCGGTAATCGAGAAATGAATGTGCACCATGATTGGTAAAAAAAATGTGAACAGTAAATTCAGCCAGTCAGAGAGCACATGTTTTAGTAAAACAAGGATATAGTCTTCACCCCAGAAAGCAGAAAACAAAAATAAAAACCAGACTCGACCGGAGCCTCCCACCAGACCGGATCCGAGATAATTTAGAGAAATTATAAAATCGTACATGAGCCTTTGTTGAGAATTAAACCTCGGACTTCCCAAAGGATAACTACGCCAGACAGGTATTTGAAAAATACTACAAAAAACAACCCATTTTAAGTTTGGAGATTATCCTCAAACCCAAGGGCCATGTACTCCCCTGAATTATTATAACCCCGGGCGTTGGCGACCTGTCGCAGCCCATTTACTTTCGCAATCCACTCCGGTAAGCTTCCCTTTGTTTATGATCTATTTCAGCTTTCTTCGCACTTTCGGCAAGTGTTTATAACCGTGTGCGGTTTTATACCATTTTTTGGCGTGATTTTATGAAAGAAAATCTCTCAAGGAGCTCCAAAGTTGTGACATATTGCGCTATATGTTTGATTCTAAATTCTTCGCGGATTTAGCGCATTTTATGTACAAAGTGGATCCCTAAGCTTTTTTCTAAGGATCGTATTTTGAAAACGACTTATCTCGACATCAAATTTTATACTTACGTTATTCACACTTGTCTGCATTCTTATAGATTTAATTTTATTTATTTATTTAGTGCAGAAAATGAACAACACACAAACACAGAAAGGACATGTCCAAAGACATCGATCTCTTCCAGATGCCCTAGATGTGGGAAACAATTAAAACATGATATGCGAAGTAGTCATGATATGTGAAGTTTATCTGTTTTGCGAGGAATTTCTTAAGTCTAATATAATGGTCAGTCGATACCAGTCAATAACGCAAGCGGTTAAAGTCTAACATTTTGACGGTGCTTCGCATCCTGCCAAATGTTAGCATAACGTACAGTTCGGGCTTTGCTCGGTTACTATTTGGACTAAAGACAAGTGAAGGACAATTTGTATTGTAACTACTAAGCATAATCTATGGACCCGATCGCGTAAATACCAACCATTAAATCACTACATTAACATAAAATGGATTTGACCAATCCTATCGTTGTTTTAACTTGATTGATATATTTTTACGTTATCAGGATGCAAATTGCATAAAACACCTCAAACTGAAGATGATGCTTAACACCGCTTCACCTCAGGTGCTACATATTCGTCAATTTGCACTCAACGCGAAACATGGCAGGCCTGACAGGTGTTTTGCGAAATATAACCGCTCCTAACGGGGCTCCCGTTGAATTATATATCAGGGGTACTGCCGTGATCATGACTTGCCTTGGGGTGGAAATTATGATACTGGGAAGGATATTTGAGTTTTTATACAGCAGATACTTCTTAGACAAACATTTTTTGTGAAGGACGTTAAACATCTTTAAAACGTCTGTTTCTCTCCTCATAAGAATTAAACTATGTGTTTGGAATATAACACGTAGTTTGATTCTTATCACGAGTGTTACAATTGTTCAAAAGAAATAGACTTTTACAGATTGAAGTCTGAAACCTTTAAGAAGTTATTCTATTCTATTCTTGAATTTATTATATTATGTACTGCTTTTACCTTTAAGAAGTTATTCTATTCTATTCTTGAATTTATTCTATTATGTACTGCTTTTAGGTTTGGCAACTTGACAAATGGCAACCCTAACTGCGATAGCTATTTTCATGGAAATTCTTCAATCTCGAAATCCATAAATAAATAAATAAGGTCTCTATAATTCTAAAGAAACGAACATATATCGTGTTCTATTCGCATAGAGTGTGTGTAATTAAAACTCTGGAAACGCTTTCGACTTCTACTGGAACTCTATTTTTGTTACATAACATGATATTCATCTCCACAATATAAGTCTGCCGTTTAAACTATAAAAAAAAAAACAAAATGAGAGCCAGTCGATGTTTGCACAAGAATTAGCATATTTGTGTTTCTCATGCCATCCGTCAGTGTTTGCTCTGGCGAAAAGCTTAGGAAAATAAATGGTTGTTTTTGTTGATGGTACTCGTTCATTGTGCAGAATTGAGAGACAGAAATTGCTATTCTCTATATTTGTTTTCTACGTTTAAATGCCTTAATTTAAATATATATATATTAGAGAGTTACATATTTGTCCCGTTTGCCGTGGAGACCCTAGGGCCATGGAGTCATAGTGCCCAAAAATTTCTTCGAGAGCTTTCCCCGCGGTTAATAGCCTCATCTGGTGACGGAAGGGCTGGCTCATTTTTTGCGCAACGTATCAGCCTAGTATTCTTGGCACCATTCCACGCGGGCAAGATTTGTATAGTTATTAGAATAAGCTAATAATAAGATTTATTGTAACATTTTGCGTCACTCTGCGTCTCAAGCACGTATGCATGAAGAATCTTCTTTCAATAATATTGCATATATGTATTTATGATAGTGAAATGTAAAAAAGGGTTCAAAAGTATTATAAAAAAAAGTAATTAAACGTTTCGAAAATGTGGAACATTAGTTTTATAAGTGGCATGGCGATGCCACTTATAAAACTAATGTTTTACCGATGATTTGGTTAAGACGCAAGGTATAGCCTAATTTTCATACAAGAATCGGCATTCTCCTTTATAATAATTCTTCGTGTGTGAAATACTGTAACAAAAATATAAAAAAATGAAGAGAGCATAGCGAATTCCTTTTTTTTTCCCAAAATGTATACACGAATCACGATTGGGGTTCAAATGGCTAAAAGGCATCCTATGACCATTTGCAGGATCTACTCTAACGGTGCCGTGTCTTTCGTACAAAATCAGTCTAAAGGTGGAGCCATACATTGCCGCTCAGTAAATAAACAAAGAAAAAGTACCTTTTTATTTATTTTTGTTACTTTGTAGATAAATCAAGCAGTTGTGTCTACATTGAAAAGTGATCGCTGCGGTTCATCTAATATGAATGAAAAATGTCCAAGGATTTAATTCTATTCTGCGTGCACGAACGCAATAATGCAACTAAAACCGGGTAACTGATTAGATCTAAGCGATTTCAAGCTCTAAGTCAACGACAGGTTATTAATTAGGCTCAAAGATAGACTTCACACTATCAATCCATCCTGCAATTATCTGCGGTGCAGGCACGGTAAATGCAGGACACTCGTCTCACGCGTTATCGCGCGACGTCGATATCGACTATCGACATCACCGACAGTCTGTTGGATGGACTTCAAAGATACAGCTGTATTACATTAATAAGACGAGTACATCAAGGATGTATGTCGAATGCACCTCGATTTGACTTCAAAGAAACCATAAAGCTATTATATAGGTAGGTATCGACGTTAGACAAAATTACTATAGACTAGACTAGACAAAATTACTATAGATAAAATAGACATAATATACTCGTAAGTGGATAGGGCCGGGCGCGAAAAATGTCGCCAGTTTATAGGTGCCAAAATGCTTGTTTTGTCACCAACAGTAAGGCGCGCTGTAGTTCGCGCAGCAGCCACTTATAGAATTTTGACAGATGGCGCTACTGTTTGCTTGTATACGGAAAAGTTTTACGTAGATAGTTCGGATGCACATATCCTGAGTTTTCTTATCAGTGATGCCGAGTTAAGAAAAGTACTGTATGCTTTACTCACAGGCTTTACTGAACTTAATTGATCAAAATATAATGTAAAAATACTTATTATAATATCTTACAAGTAGGTTAAAAGTTAAAACACTTTTTTTGGAAGCAAGTAGGTAATTATTACGTAAATGTTTTCAATAACTTGCTTAATAACTTATCATATTATTTGGACATGTGGGTATGTGTTAATTACCTGCATTCCAATGCCAAGAGGTGTACAGTGGACATTTACTTACGTAAAGAGTTACAGAAGTGACATAGACTAGTTACAAGTACCTACAGAGTATTTTAGTGCCTTACCAATCAATAAATCAATCATTTTATAGATATAATGTAAATTGAGTAGGCGAAACATAATTAATTCACGATTATATAGAAAAGCGTATTTGGATACAGCAATTGAGATACAGCATAATTTGTATTAATTGACATCTACCCTGGACAGAGCGGACTTCGCGAAAAAAAAAAATGTCGTCAGTTTATCGGTGGCAAAACGCATGTTTTGTCACCAACTGTAAGGCCACGCTGTAGTTTTGCTGCAGCCGCCTATAGAATTTTGACAGATGGCGCTACCATTCACTTGTACGAAAAAGCTTTATATCAATGATATATATATATATATATAAAGGAGCAGATATGTGACAAGCGCGCGCATTGTGAAGACTCAAAAATCCTACAATTGTAAGTTTCCTAGTTGCTGCGTCGAGCGTAAGCATTATTGTTGTCTCTTTCGTTTGCGTGCTGTTTCGTATCTTTTGTTCTATTTATCAGTGAGTGGCAGTTCGGCACAGATTTAAAACGCAATTTGCTATGAACGTAATCTTGGTGATCCATGCTTTATATTAATCTTTCGGATATCGGTATATTTAAAAACATTAAATACTTAACGTTAAAGCGATTGAAGACATAAAGATTTCCCTTCAGGTATTTACTTTACTAGAACTAGCGAACGTTTTAAAATGCGTCCCAAGACCGTACACATCGTAAACCACGGTGAATCAGGGTGCCCTAAGAAAACGATTAAAATTCTACGCGTTAGACGTTCAAGCCATTGAATTCCTGCCCATAAAGCGGCAGAGAGTTTGACAAAAAGCTCGCTACTCGTAGATGTGCGTTCCCGTTTTCCGCAAGTCGATGTTCTGGGAAGGGGGCCCTAAAGCGGCCGATGTCGCCCAAAATGGCGACGGCGGGTCCACAGCCAGCCATCGACAGCGGCTGCAATGCTTGGCTGCAACTAGCGGTCACGGTCTGAGATCCGTTCCGTGTTAAGCTACTTTGTAACTAGCTATGAACACTGAACAGCCCTCGTGTACTTTAGAGAATTTTAGATAAGTACCTTTAGCAGGGTACACAGGGTTTACAAATTATAATGATTTAATATTTAATTTAAATATTTTAATTTATTAGTTTTTATAAATTAGTTATTTTTTTAAGTTTGAATATCGATTCTACTAACGCAGCTCACAGGAACCACAGGGTTTTTGTTACACACTGTATATCATGGATTCAAGCGTACGAATCGTTTAGTTTACTTCCCTTTATTATTTTGTCTTCACAGACTACAACGATGTTTGCATTTCATTCATTCAATTACAGATACTACCCTTCCTATTTGCATGCAATCATGATACCGTCCTCCTAAAGACAATAATAATCAAGATCGAATGGAATCAAATTGATTGATACCAAGTGTAAGGATAACATTTCTGTTTGAATTATTTTAATATTTTCATTCGAAACAATTAAAATAGTGTTTTTAAATGTTTTGTCACCCGGCAACCCCGTTTGAATATATTAACTTGCGATTTTTAGATACCTGTAAGTTACAAATTATAAAGACAATTACTTTCAAATTAAAATTTCAAGTATTTTGAGTCTTTAATCTGAATTCGTATTGAGGCAAATTCTCCATTTTTGAAAAGAAGAAACTACAGCGGATATTAATGTAATTTTTCTATTCGTCGTTTTCCTGTAATACTTTACACGCGCCATCCAACATTCGTAACAGAAGGAGGGCAAAAATAAAATTGTTTCAGGGCCTTTTAGGTTAGGGGCAACATAACGCGCCCAGCACAGAAATGAGCCTACAACGATCATTATTTTAATTTTCGATGGCCTCTGGCCTATAATAAGCATGCAAAGCGAATAAATCGTGCATAATACTTATTATTGTTTTGCGAACGCCGTGATAGATATAACTGCCAGTCATCTATGCCAGTCATATCGTCACGTGTTGTATTGTCATGATTGTCACAAAATATACCATATTTTACGTTATTTTTCACCATTCTACGCCACGCTTGGTTGATGGTTCCTTGTGCTGCACGAATTTACGACTATTTCTTTTATGCTTTTACAAAAGGGGTATCGTCGTAGGCTGCTGAGTTCACCATCTTATTGAGTGTTCCGAGACTGGCTCTATAATTTTACCGCTAAAATTGATCTTCTTTTGTTCTGTGTTTCTTTTTCTATGTTTTGTGTTTGTATGCAATAAAGTGTTTCTTCTTCTTCTTCTTCTTCTTTTATTTAATTCTTCATTTCACTTTTTACGTGAATACCTACGTAAGTTCTGTTTTTTACGGGATATGTTTTGTTGCTGACACGTCAGCAGCGAGATTGAGGTTTTAAATCGCAAAAATTGAATTATAATGTAAACTAGGTATATAATGTAAATAGTTATATAGCGAAAAATGAGTGCAGTTTGAGCTAACTTAAAGGATAGGATAGCTTAAATCTCATATTATCTATTTTTTATATCTCTAAGGGCAACGTTTGACAGGTCAGCTAGTAGCATTATAAAATGCATCTTAGCAAATAAATAACGAGACGTTGAAAGCCAATAAATTCATGAAATATTTTTCATTGATGGTTTTGTTACAGAGCACTTATTTTGAACGCCCTTCTGAGTTCATTATGAGAGAATACTTGGTAATTTTTTCAGCAAACCCGTTCAAGCTTATCTCATAAAGCTATACAATCGAGCAAGGGCGAATCAAGAATATTGTTCTAGGTGGCACAAGAAACAAAACTGACCGATTGTTGCAAAGGCCAGATCAAGTGTACGTATAACACTTTTGGACCGCAGTGGGAATGACATTAAAAATAGATACCATGGCTACCCTAACAGGTGGACGTCTGCCCGTTAAAACAGGCGCGGTGTTATTGAACTTGCAGCTGCGTTTGAACTGTATTTTTAGTTTTAAATTCTCGTCAACGTGGATTCTGGACCGGAAGGTTCTGGTAGTGTTAGCGTCAGTCCCAAGTTCCTACACCAAGCATTTAAAGGTGAAATGAAATGAAATGAAATTCTTTATTTCACATAGGCTTAGATATAAACTCTCATGAAATGTCAAGACTCTACCGCCAGGATACCGACAGGTGGATGGAAACATCCGGCCGCGAAAATGCAAATTTTATTTAGTCTGTGGAAAATACTAGGGTAAGTAAATAGTATATATTATAGGCAATACGTATGTTTTTCAAAGAAACTGCTAAAAATACTAATTTATTCATATTTGTTCCTAAAAGCTCAAAATCTGGAAAACAAACAGAAAATGTACTTTCAGGAACCAATAGGTATGAGGTGAATGGGAATTTGAGAGCAAAGTTTTTATGTATCAATGTCATGCTCGCATCTGAGGACACGGTAGTGTCCCCGCCAAGACGAGCCAAGCGAAGCGCGAGGGCACTACCTATCTTTTCTCGAAGTGTTTCGCCGTATTTTTAAACCCTTATAACTTGGGCCTGAATTTCAGATAATCAAAATTCTCGGAAAATGATGTCGCCAGTGAACTTATTAAACCTATAAAGTTTCAATTTTATAGGTCTTATACTTTAGATTTTATTGACGTCTAAAAAACCCAAATTTCATCACTGACTGACTGACTGACTGACTGACTGACTGACTCACTGATGATCATCAAAATTCCTAGGTACTTCCTGAAGACCTAGAAAGCTGAAATTTGGTATATAAGCTAGTATTAGCACACAACCAACAAAAAAATTCCAAAAGTTGGAAATTTAACCCCCCAACCCCTTAAAATAGGGGATGGAAGTTTGTATGAAATTACCGCAAATATTGATGCTAGAGGTCTCAAAATTGATATAGGAACTCTTTGTAATAAACAATTAAATACGTCTTTGAGGATTTTTAGTTAATCACCCCACATCCATAAAATTAGGGGGTTGGAAGTTCGTATGGGGTTTCCCATAAGTATATAGGTATAATAAAAACTTAATTTCTGAAATTTGATATATAAGCTAGTATTAGCACACAACCAACAAAAAAATTCCAAAAGTTGGAAATTTAACCCCCCAACCCCTTAAAATAGGGGATGGCAGTTTGTATGAAATTACCGCAAATATTGATGCTAGAGGTCTCAAAATTGATATAGGGACTCTTTGTAATAAACAATTAAATACGTGTTTCAGGATTTTTAGTTAATCACCCCACATCCATAAAATTAGGGGGTTGGAAATTCGTATGGGGTTTCCCATAAGTATACAACGTGTTCAGGACGAATACGAACAACTTCGAGGTATTGAACAGACCACTTATAGGAATCGAACCACATAAGAAATAATTTTTAAATAAAATAAAAAAATAAAATTCAGTTTTCATACAAAGTAATTCAACTATTTCCAACTATCCATGTTACACACACCTTTATGCAAAAACTGACATCGTCGCATTTTAAAACATAACTTATGAATGGTCTTAATTTTACTAAACAATGAACACTGTTTGTGGCCACAAGCGAGGGTTGTCACAATAAGGATTTAATGAAAAATAAAAAAAAAATATTTGTCAGAATTTTATCAACGATTCGTATCGTTTTAAAGAATGGGTTTAGTAAAGTGATTTAAACAGTCATCTATGTGTGAATTTAAAAAATATGAATGTGGAAGAAAGGAAATTCAGGATCAATAGTAGCAATCTGCTGAACACGAGTTCGATTTTCACCTCGATTCTCGAAGAGATAGGCCAACAGTCCATCACGCTGGCCTCATTCAGATTGGCAAATATGGATTGGCATATTACACATACCTACATCGATACAAAATTCCCTAAGATTACTCGTATTTGAAAATCATCGTAGGGAATTTACTAAAATTTTCGCTTATAACATTGCTTAGCTCGATGTTTAATAATTTTATTAATACCTGTACCTAATTAATAACATAATATCATATTATGCATGTAAATTGTAAATAAAAAAAGTCAATTTCACATTGTACCTTAAAGCTACAACCCTGATTTAACCGGCTGGACCGTCGCACACTCAAGGGAGCTTCAACAATAAAGATAAGGAAACAATTAGTATTTCGATCGCAGTTTAACTAAAGGATACGTATACCTGAGAGAAAGAGAGACCCGAAGTTCTACAAAAAACTTCAGAAGCTTATGAACTTGCGGCGCGCTCTTGTTATAATTTTTAACAATATCGACAATCGATACTGAGAATCTTACTGATGAACTTAATTGTTTACCTAACTATTCAGTTATGAACTTATACGAGCTTGCTGACCTACGTTTACGCAGACAAAAGTATGTTTGTATTTTTGAGTATGGTAAATGTAATGTAGACAGTATGTAAGCTTAAGTGAATTTAAATAGATTCAGCTTACTTCGGTATTCTACCTTTTACGAGTACCTACTAACGGTGTAAATAAAGTCTTTTTATTGGCAGGAAGTAGGTAAGTACATAATGATTTCGGTTACAATCATAAAGTTTAAAATTAATTATTTTCAATATTGCCAAAATGTAAAAGATTGAAATCTAAGGAAAATTTATATTCTATCGTTCGCGGTAAGACTTTATCGATGCCGACAAGATAGCTTCTACTGGCACATCACTACTCAGACCGTAGTTGTAGTATTTTTGAATGATTTAAGTTTGGCAACGTCGCAAAAATAAGAGTGCGGCATAATGGACACATTTTTGGATCTATTTACAAAAGAAAAATTATTTTCTCCGAAAATATCCATTTTAGAACTTATGTTCCTCAGCCATTTTTGATTACTTTTCGATAAGGAACCTAACCCTAGAGTTGTTCGTATTCGTCCTGAACACGTTGTATAGGTATAATAAAAACTTAATTTCTGAAATTTGAAATATAAGCTAGTATTAGCACACAACCAACAAAAAAAATTCCAAAAGTTGGAAATTTAACCCCCCAACCCCTTAAAATAGGGGATGGAAGTTTGTATGAAATTACCGCAAATATTGATGCTAGAGGTCTCAAAATTGATATAGGGACTCTTTGTAATAAACAATTAAATACGTGTTTCAGAATTTTTTGGTTAATCACCCCACATCCATAAAATTAGGGGGTTGGAAGTTCGTATGGGGTTTCCCATAAGTATATAGGTATAATAAAAACTAAATTTCTGAAATTTGATATATAAGCTAGTATTAGCACACAACCAACAAAAAATTCCAAAAGTTGGAAATTTAACCCCCCAACCCCTTAAAATAGGGGATGGCAGTTTGTATGAAATTACCGCAAATATTGATGCTAGAGGTCTCCAAATTGATATAGGGACTATTTGTAATAAACAATTAAATACGTGTTTCAGGATTTTTAGTTAATCACCCCACATCCATAAAATTAGGGGGTTGGAAGTTCGTATGGGGTTTCCCATAAGTATATAGGTATAATAAAAACTTAATTTCTGAAATTTGGTATATAAGCTAGTATTAGCACACAACCAACAAAAAAATTCCAAAAGTTGGAAATTTAACCCCCCAACCCCTTAAAATAGGGGATGGAAGTTTGTATGAAATTACCGCAAATATTGATGCTAGAGTCTCAAAATTGATATAGGGACTCATTGTAATAAACTAAAAATAAGGAAAAAAATAAACTAGGTGAACCAAGGAGGGTTCCCTCATTTAAATGATAAAGGGGGGGATACTTGATTCGAACAAATATCCACCTTGCAATGATATTCAAGAAATACACCAAAGAAAAGGAAATTAACCAAATAAAAAATATAGTCGTAAACAACTTACAAAAAGAAGTGAAATCCCAGCAAAAACATTTTCATGTAAAATGTTGCCAAGACGAGAACATGTGGCTCACACTATCAAAAAGTTATCAGATCTCATGTAGAGCAAGACTTCTAACTCTACACGCCCTAACTCTATAAATCCTAACTTTATAAACTCTACACTTTAGTCAAAATATATTATGTCTTGGCTGTTTCGTTACTGTCACATGGGTGTAAAGTAAAAATATTATTCACTGACTTTGTACTTTTCTGATATACAATACCTAGTTTCTGTAGTAACGATTATTTATTAGATAGGTATTGAGTCTCCTCAGAAACTGCACTTAGGTTTTACTAACTGCATTGGTTTCAAATACTCCATCACACTTTGCAAAAGTGTGTTCCTTTGCTTAAGAGGATATTTTTAATAAATGGAAGTTTTTTCCCATAACAATGGTGATACCATTTAATTTTAATGTGAAATTTCTTGAATTTTGCATGGTCCATTATGCCACTTGCAAAACTCTATTAGAAAAGTACTGAACAGTGAATAAATTCTTCACTTTACGCCCATGTGACGGTACCGAAACAGCCAAGACATAATATATTTTGACTAAAGTGTAGAGTTTATAAAGTTAGGATTTATAGAGTTAGGGCGTGTAGAGTTAGAAGTCTTGCTCTACATGAGATCTGATAACTTTTTGATAGTGTGAGCCACATGTTCTCGTCTTGGCAACATTTTACATGAAAATGTTTTTGCTGGGATAAATTCTTCACTTTACGCCCATGTGACGGTACCGAAACAGCCAAGACATAATATATTTTGACTAAAGTGTAGAGTTTATAAAGTTAGGATTTATAGAGTTAGGGCGTGTAGAGTTAGAAGTCTTGCTCTACATGAGATCTGATAACTTTTTGATAGTGTGAGCCACATGTTCTCGTCTTGGCAACATTTTACATGAAAATGTTTTTGCTGGGATAACTTATTGCCACCTACGATCTATGATTAGCCTGCTTTTAGTTTTTGCAAAAATCCAAATAAATTTGAATTGCGTAGGCTACTAATCACTCATCACCCACCAGCCCAGCTAAACACCTATTAACCCTCGGTTCCTTAACCATTGTAATGCTATCCTTTTTTGCCAGCTGACTGAAACTACCTATATAAATCTAAAAAAATCTACCGATTAGTAAATCAAATCGGTGGATAAAATATCTAACAATTAGTGTATCAAAATTAAACCATAGTTTCACAATAGATGGCTCAACAGTCTGCCTATGACTGAAAACAATGTGTATCGAAATTATCGTGTCAGCGGTAGTTGCTACCATAGCACAATAATTGGTAGAGCACCAGTCGCGATATATAGACATAAATTGTAACTACCGGTACGCAAAAATAATAACATTAAGGAGATTCACGTGAATGTTTTTTTTAATTAACGTAAACAGTTGTAGGTCACCTCGACAGGTATCACAACAAAGGCGGATGCTTGACACGGTTGTGTGACCTTGCTATTTGTCGGAAACACCTGAGAGCGGTCTTCTTGACACAGCTATCACTCTAAAAATGTTTCTTTTCAAAAATACTTCTGTTTGCTTTACAAAGGTTTAATTGGCCAATAGTTTTAAGCAGCTTTAACCAATAGTTTTAAGCTCAAGTATCACATTTACCTACCTATTACAGATGTAATCATCCAGGTTGTTTGCTGTAGGTATCTGTAGGTAAGCCTGTAACCAAATTGTTCTTGGAATATAAGATCAAACAAATCAGAAAAATCAGCAGTGATGACGAAGAACTGTCATCCACTGTCTCATACATGTATCAAGAAATGAGCATAGGGTTGCATCGACCTTATACAACCTCATGATCTCCATGAGCCACGTGTGAGGCGTGTTCATTGGCCTTCTCATAGTCAATCCCAGCAGCCGTGAGGTTTTTCTTTATTGTTATATCTACTAGGAGTAACCGCGGACTCCGTTCCGCGTTAGAAATATTTTTGTCCCAGCCCGTTTGTCCCGCGTAAGGCTAGGTTTCCACAAAAGCGGAGCTGTTTGAATAACCAACCAGATTTCATCATTTCGACATCTCCTCTCCCCTCAGTTTCGGAGATGTCAAAATGTCAAATCTGAATGGTTACTCAAATACAACTCCGCTCCGCTTCGCTTTGGTGGAAACCGGGCCTTATACCCACAGCCCACAGGACGCGAGGCATTTTGACAGATATCATATTGCCGATAGGTAAGTACCTATAGGGAGGATAGCATATGATAAGTATAGGCAGGATAACATAATGTACCACTATTTGTTAAAGTAGCGCGAATGTGTATTTTCGTGAAAGCCATCTTGATGGTCGATTTGTATGATTCTTTTTTGATCGATATGGGGAACTTGCTAGCTCTCTGCACTGGAAAAATATGAGTGCTTGATTTATACAGGAGTAAAAATATTAGGAAGATGGCTGAAAAGTGTACGAAACTAACCATTCTTTTAAAAGACCACTTGCCCAAGAAAATGTACTTAGTATATGTTTCCTTATCACAAATGTTTATTCATCCGTTCACAGTTGCACACGTCGTCTCTACAATTTAAATAAGTTTCCATGTACATATTTGCGTTAATCTCGTCAACTAGCTATATTACAATGCAAACAGTTAGGCGTATTACACATTAACATAAAAGGCACCGAGCAAATAAGACGCTAAGATGGAGTCTAGACCTCTAGATAAACGTGTGTTTTCTATTCAGCACATGTCCTAGGGTTTGTAGAGTTACCATCTCTGTGGTGAGTTGGCGACTATATGTAATTTTTTTAGAAAATGCATAATAAGATACGAAACTTGATAAAGGTAAAAGAATTTGTCACTATACAATATCAGGCATATCTAATCGTATTCTTCTGTGTTAACACTAGATCACAAAGTCAACAAATAGTTCTAGTGTACCTAGCAGATTTTGTAACAGATTCTTATAAGGGTGCCAACGTAAATGAATATCGTTCACTTATGACAAATTTTATGCCGTTTAATTAAATGATTTAGCGCTACGAAAAAAATATAACATAATAATTATTTTTACTGGATTTTGAAGACGTCGATGATGACGACTGTAAAGCTGCTCTGCTCTCTGACTGCTCGTTGAGGTACTATCGGACGTCCTTTGGCTTTTTTCCAATTCCAAACAAAAGCGAAGAACGGAAACCGGCAACACAATCAAAGAAATAGTTTAAACAACACCATTCGTATGCGCCCCGCGGGTCGGTCCCTCACATCATCGCGAGAGGCTCACCAAAATGGAGTTAGCATGCCGGTCAGAAGCGGCGCTCTCGTCACTCGTGTGCCCTGAATTAAACATTGAGTTTTGTATGTGTGAACGTTTGACGAAAAGTGTAAAATTGCATCATTGGGTTAAAGACCCACATACGAGTAAGTAGTTGCTGACTGCACTCGTTATAAATGTCGAAATATAGGTACCTACTGACGTCTGTAACTTTTTTTCTTTAAGATACAGATTCACATGCTTACAAAAATTCTTCTGCATGGCTGAATCTAATTATTCTGATTCTAAAATCCTTCGCCGTTCACCATAAAAATTTGGCACTCGGCCCAAAAATATACTTGCATAATGAATATTAAATAATTACATAATATTATATATTCAGTAAGGCTAAGGGAGTAGATCTATGGGAGTACCATTACATCATACCCACCATAGCGTAAATCCCATGCATTTCAAAACTCCATTCGACTCAATACATTTTCAAGTCGTAGGTCGTACCTACTCGTAACTTCGTACATACATTCCTAAATGTTTTCCACTAGGACATATTGAAGGGGGTAAAATCTTAAAGGTAGGTCCTATGCTACTTTGTATATGCTCGTATATGTTCGTATGGAAGTGATTTAGGTTTTCGTGTTAGATTTTTAAAGAAAAGATACAAAATGGAGATGGAGGAAACGAAAATGGAGGCAGCTATTTCATAATCGGTTATAACTAATTAGTCTGTAGAGTATAGCCATGACATGTTTGGCGCCGGCGCGGGCGCCCGCATTCGTCAATTAGCGCCCAATAAAACGTCGATAACTGTTACACATCTCTCGAGATATTGAGAGCACACGAGAGATGTGACCCACTTGTTTTGGAGCATCTACAGCTGGATTAATACATTGTGCGCAAACGCAAATATTTGCTAAATAAGCGAGTTCAAACCATTAAATGATTAAATAACAACCTGATTTTGTAATTATTAGTGTTATTATGTTTACAAATATGTTCTTAATTTAATCATTCTCAAATGTTCTCAAGGTATAATTCTCTCAAACAGAACCGAAACATGACGAGTCAATTATTATATTTTTAGTCGGTTCTGCTTACGGTTTACGGTTCTGCATACTTATCTGTATGAAGTGTATTTGCTCTAATATTGCATGGAATTAGTATAATATGTTATAATATAAATTGTAATCCATGCGCAGAAGGTTTGCCGATGAGTATCTGTTTTTTTTTATGTATCGCACTCATGTGTTCTCTGCTATAGGCAGAGACCTTATTCATGCGAGCTTTGCTCTGAAGAAGTGCCAACTCACGATGGTCGTGACTTGGATTCTAACATTTTTTTTAACCGACTTCAAAAAAAGGAGGAGGTTCTCAATTCGTCGGAATCTTTTTTTTTTTTTTTTATCTATGTATGTTCACCGATTACTCGAAGACGCGTGGACCGATTTGAAAAATTCTTTTTTTGTTTAAGAGGGTTTTGTTTCCAGATGGTCCCATTTTAATCAGGTCAGGATCTGATGATGGGATCCTGGAGAAATCGAGGGAACTCTTCAAATTTTATATGGACACATGAAACTATTTGAGTATAATTAAAAAGAGTAATATTTTCCAAGTTGTCCTATGGTCATCAGGTCAGGATCTGATCATGGGATCTTGGTGAAATCGAGGGAACTCTTCAAATTTTGCTAGTATACTTAAAGCGAGTTGGGTATTTTTTATAGTTACTGGTGCATATGCTAGCAGATACTGATTTGATGACTAAAATCATTAAGTCAGGGTCTGATGATGGGATCTTGGTGAAATCGAGGGAACTCTTCAAATTTTGCTAGTATACTTGAAGCGAGTTGGGTATTTTTTATAGTTAATGGTGCATTTGCTAGCAGATACTGATTTGATGACTAAAGTCATCAAGTCAGGGTCTGATGATGGGATCTTGGTGAATTTGAGGTATCTCTTCAGATTTTATGAACACACCTCAAGCAATTTGGGTATTTTTACAACGCCATGTGCATTTTATTGTTTTCCACTAAAAAGTATAAAATAAAAATGGGAAATGCTTTCCAAAAAACCAACTTCAAATGCCACTACAAAGAGTGAAATAATTTTTATTTAAATTTTAGGTACCTACACCAATTCGAAGTCGGGCAATTGTCTATGACTTCGTCATTTCTTTGCACATCAAGTAAGTAAGAAGGACTATTAGGGATTGTATGAAACATTGCCCGACTTCGAATTGGTGTAGGTACCTAAAATTTAAATAAAAATTATTTCACTCTTTGTAGTGGCATTTGAAGTTGGTTTTTTGGAAAGCATTTCCCATTTTTTTTATTCTTTTATATCTCTGCTGTTCCTGCTGGATTATGAGTGACACTAATCCAGAGCATCTGAGTGCTCCGTCAAAATTTAAAATAATTATTTGTAATTAAAATAACTAATAAATTATTGGATTTTATATAAGTCAATTAATCATGTAGTAATTTAATATCTGTATGAGTATCTGTAAAATTAATACAATTTGCAAATGACAACTCTGTAAATTTGTTTTAATATAAATCAGCTAGCATTTCCTATAAATCTCCAATCAGCATAGCCTGTTTCTAACTCCGCATCCCTTTTCATTAATAAACCGGGACCTTTGCCCTGCGCCGACATTAATTGGCCACTGATTCGCTTTACAACCCGGCAAAATTACGCTGACACCCACTTACATCGGGAATTTATGTAACTTGACGTCCATTCGCGCTATTCGATTTATTTCAGAGCTCCCTTTATTTAGTTAAATGAGGGTAGTTCGGGAAACTATTTACTGAGTACGGTTCGGTAAGAGGACCGTCCGAAGTTTCCTGCGGTCCGCTATTCTGCGAATGATATTAACTTTAGTTCCCGACCAAGTTGACTTTGGCAGATGTTGTTAGGATTAAAAAGTTGGCAATAGTTTTGACCACCTCCGTAGCCGAGTTTTACTCCGTAGTAGAGTTTTACTCGTAGTTGAATATCCCGGGTTCGATGCGAAGTTGGCTCAGATCTGGGTTTCGCGGAAAGTTTATACAGACAAAGACATGAGAACATTCAATGATTACAGATTATTGCAGTCAGTTTGTTTATTTATTTATTTATTTATTTATTTGCATATCTGACCACATTACATATTATATAAAATATTTGTAGATATAGTCAAAAAGCCCTGTCAGGGCGTAGCAAAAATGTCCTTAATCTAACAATTTCATATATCTATAACTAAATGCCTTATTTATATTACATTGAGTTGGCTGCTGTGAAATTGAGGTTTTGTTTGGTTTTAGTTGTATCGACTTAAATATTCGACTACTTCAAAAGAAAAGCTAATGTAAGAAGACTAACCGGTATCCTTACAAAATTACTTTGGTCAGAAGGCCGAGAAATTTAAAGAGGTTGTTAAGTATTACTGTATTAAGTATAAGTCCTTAATACCTACTGTTAGGCCAGGTCCACTTATCAAGTGATCGAGAAACTACAGGTAGGCGTCTCGACGTACTAATTTCAGACGGCCGCTACGCGCCGGATACTTTGCTCGCGTTAGTTCTTGTACGGACTATTTCACGCGCTGCGTGCGCCCGATGACGAGGTAGCCCTAGTACGTCGAATGCGATAAAGTACCGCGATAGAAAGAGTACATAGACAACTTTGCGTTTGTTGCGTGTTTTTTCCGGAGGCATGGCCAGGCGCTATTGCGAACTGAGTTGCACTTTTTGAGTCAGCGCTAGAGTCGTTATTTTTTAAATCATCTTGCCGCGTGAGACTTCTGGACCGTTAGGTACTATTATATATTTTGTGGTACTGTCTAACTTTGCTGACTGTAGTCACTTCTTAATTACGCGTTTCATATTATTACGACAAGAATGAAAGCAACAAAAGACCGTCAGGATTCAGGATTATAATTAAAAAAACTTAATCGTCCACTTCCTTTTCAAAACAAGTCCTTTTTCATATGAAAAGTGAAAATATTACAATGAAACAAAACAACTGCACTGCTCAAAAGTAAATGCACTCACCAAAACGTGCAGGTTGTTTTTTTAGGGTTCTGTATCCAAAGAACAGGACTGACACTGAGACTTCGCGGTCCGTCCGTACGTCCATAGATGACAGTTGACATATTTGAAAACCGTCACCTATGGGCTTAGGTGTCTCTTAAAATGTCAGTGAAAACGAGCATAAGACGATGATAGCAGAAAACACGCCAACATTACTTTGTCTGAGAGCCGTATTTACGTCCAACACGAACGATTCCCGTATTTACTAAACAAAAGCTGGTAAAGCCCGACATGACCTTTACATGCAGACGTTCTGGTTCTCTCTTTAGTGTTACATGCAACACGACGGCTACGACGGACGAGCGTAACATTGACATTTGCAAGGCAGCGGAACGAGCGCTATCATGTTCGGACTGGGGGGGTTAGTACAGGTGTTGTACTAATTTTGAGTTGACTCGCATCGCACAAACGAATCGAGTTCCTTCATACATTTACAATTAACGTCGTCTCTGGACAGTCATTGACATGCGGCTGTCAATAGATGGCGCTGGCTGTAAATGTATGAAGGAGTTCGATTCGTTTGTGCGATGTGAGTCGACTCGAAATTTAGTACAAAAACTTGTACTAACCCCTCTGGTATCTACTTGCTACGGTACACGGGAATCCAATTAAACGGCAATATTTATCGGTAACCCAATAGTTACTTATAGGGTGCACGACGTGTCCTTCTTGTTACTGTTTGCTCGGGGGCGTCAAGTTAACTAGTTCTTCTTCTATCGTATTTTTGAAACGAATTTTCTTTTGCGGGAGGTATCGCCTATGGTTAGACATGGGGGGGGGGGGGTTAAATGAATTTTAGAGTGCAGGCGGAAATCTCGTCATGAAGAAAATCTATGAAAATCTTTCAAAATCTAAAATGAAAGTTTTCATTACTCTGCAACAGAATGGGCATGCAATCGCGTGAGTTTTGGTACTAAACTTGTTAGCGCGAGCTAACTGGTGACAGCGCCATCTATCGAGCGAGGGGCGGAATTATACATGTAAATATTAAATATAAAATTGAGTTTTGTTTTAGGCGTTATTCCATAGAGTAGGTTGGTGATATGGTTATGTTATTCTAAAGACACTGTCCGACGACAATCACACTGTATTTTTGCTGTATTTTTTTGCTATTCAGAAATAACAACTATTTTCTTCATATTCTATTTAAGTATAACAAGCATTTTCTCTCTATTCGTAGCTATGCAGCATCTTTATTGTAACTATTTCCTTCAAAAGCTTTGTTGGTTTCCTTCGTAATGTATTCCTGTTTATAAATCCACTTTTCTTCTTGTAAGTAGCTGTGCAGAATTCTTCTCACAACTATTTTCTTTATGCTTAGAATGATTTTTTCCTTCAGTTTTTATTGTTAGGTATTATTAGTTACTTCATTTCCGATATATTTCTCCTCTTCAGATTGCAAGTCAATACCGATCTATTCACCTATCCTAAAACTAATTTTTTTGTTCGAGTTTGTTAAGTTAATATTACTGGTAAGGTAAATAACCTTCATAATATCAATGAATTATTCATTATTTTCTCCTTAAATATTGAAATACGCTGATACTTCTGATCTGATGCTTACGTAATAATATCTGATCAAGTGTACGTAATTACTATTAAAGTGTTAATATCAATATCCGATAAAAACATATTCTATTACACGAAAGTGTGGTTTTCCGACGCTGTGATGGTTAACTTTGATTAGGCAATAAAATCATAATAAAATACATGAAATTGATATTCTGATGACGGTCGGGTCTCATTATATTTTTATTAGCCCTTTCGACTGCCCGCAACTTATCTGTGAAGTAAATCGATATTAGGTATTGTATATGCTTACTTATTAATTTATGATTATTATTACTGATTGAGTCAAAATTTATGTTGTTTTTTGTTTGTTTTGTTTGTTAGATATTAGTTAGAAAACTGAGAAGCGAGAGTAAATGAGGTACATGCCGCTCTACATTTTTGAATTTTTTAGGTACTCTATGTTTTTTTTGGTATCACGTATTTTGCTTGATGATAACGTAATATGAGTTGGTAGGTTCAATTTCAAAGTATTCTCTGTAGAAGTAAAACCTTTGTCAATTTTTTTTCCAAGAAGGTGGTTTTTAGTATCGTTTGTTATTATTTGCTTTATATTACGAAGTGCTAATTAATTTCAATTTACAAATATATTTTTATAACCAATCCTACCAAAGGGGTTGGTAAACTTAGAGCCGTAAGTGTAGATGTTAGTCAATGATATATTATTTATTAAAAAGAGGATGTTAGTAGTGTTTTTCGTTCTATGCTTTTAGTTTAATGTCTGCCTGACACCAAAACTTAATTCCGTTTTCTGTTTGTTTCAGGTCAGTATTACAAACCAATGAGGAGCACCCAGAAACCGGAAAAAACGTAAAATGCTTTTAACAATATTCTTTTATAAACAACAATTCTCTGACTAGAGCGTAAAATCGGTAAACATATTATTCTCTACAATATTGTATTCGTCTTAGACGTCGCTGTCAATATACTAATATTATTAGAATTGAAATATGGAGTCTGGAAACGAAATCAAAATAATATGTTATTGTCAAGGTACACTAAACAATTAAAGTAAAATGAATTTCCAGTAAATTGATTTTATTATTAAACCATATTAAAGTATTAAGCCTTTTAACACATTCCTAAACCATATACTATTATTGATTAATTATTTACGACCAAAATTTCAGTTCATCGTTGTGTCAGCGTTGAAAGCAAGGTTTTTGGATTGTGTTTAAAGAATAGTTCAGGCACGCGAAAACGGTGAATTGATAATGAGATATTTTCGCAGACAATTGATTGGTCAAGCAAAAACAGGCTCGTCTGAAATCTGTTTCAACATTGTCTAGAATAAGTTGAGCGCAAGCGGCAATTTCCCTTTGTCTTGCATTTCAGACTGAAGCATTTCAGTTCAAAATAAATACCCTCAGAGACTTTTAACGCAAATCGTTTAAAGAGGACAATAAAAGTTAGCAAAGTCAATTTTTTCTCTTAAGTTACCTTTCTTTTCTAAATTTTATGACTGTCTCTACAAAACCAAACTCTACTAAGTAGCCTGCAGTCAGCTAGAAAAGCCTTAAAAATGACTGAATTATATCAACCAGGGGCCCGATAACGGCTCAATCGCGTGACGAAGGACTGACAGTTGCCAAATTGTTGCATGTGTTAATGTGGGATCAGAAAGGAAAAAAATCACATCGCAATTTCACTATTTGTCCACCATGATTGCCTTGCACTGAGGTTTGCTGTGGAAAATACGTTAGCATTTTTTATATATATTTAAATTTACAAATACATACAAGCATAAAGAGGACATGCACAAAGACACATCTTATCACTACAAGTGAGGATCTCTTCAACAAGAAAAAATTGGCAGTAAAAGCTATAATGTCTCATCTTGTTTAAGCTTCAATACTATAGGGGTGGGTTCTACCATCGACTAAGAATGAGAAGGTTTAGGTGTAACTATGCTAGACAAGTGCGGGTTGCCAGATGATTTGTGTACTTATCGTAAGCCCATTTATGTCCACTGCTGGACTAAGGCCTCTCCTTTCGCACGCCATCTCTTCTATTTATACTCTGTTGTAGTTGTAGCCACTTTCTTCCTGCTTCCTTTTAATTATACCATATCGCTATTGTGCAGGTGGTCAGCCGATGCTTTTTGTGCAAGCCATGGTTACCGTTTCAGTAATGCCCTGCTTGAGCAAATGTCTTCCTCACGACCCACGTGATCCAGCCAATTCCAATCTTCTAGCAACGTCCTTACTTACGCCTGTACTAAAATTTAATCAGTATGAAATAGCTCTCCATGCTTCGCCCGGGTGATCCTTCTTTGTCATTCAACTACATTGTTAAAGAAACAGCAACAGCAGTATAGCTGGGTTTGAACTGGGCGATGATGACTCAGTGAGTGAATGAATGTGGCATGGCTTCTCTTTCTGTCGATATCGAAGATGTTTCCGTAATATTTTTTCTTTTTAGAAAGAATGTATTGAAACAAGGTTACGTAAAAAAGGTCAAAACACTAAATCCACACACATTTGTATTTATTCGTATTGGTTGGGTACCAATAGAAAGTAACGAAGGGCTCCCTAGTCGTCGGGGTGATAAATGTGTCAATTGTTGGCACCGGACGCAGGGTCAGCCGTAGACAAATCGTGGGACAGGCTGGCGAAACACGCGTTTGGGTGTACATGATAATCATCGACGTGATGTGTATTCTACGGACATTATACGCTCTTGTGTAACTTCATCTTTGGAGAAGGGTTCTAAAATATTCTAGCAGCTATATTAATAGCCTGCTGGGGAAGCCTGTGCCAGTAGGAAGTTATTTAAAAGATGATGATGATGGGAAAGGGCAGTGTTGGCAACCCTCAGACCAGATGGATTGAGGCGCGGGATGTCGCTGAATACAACCGGCTCAGTACTGTACAGCTCCACGATTCGTGTATTGTTTTGTCACACTGTGAGTCTGCGTGTAATGATTTACTACAAAGTTTAATGCTTTCTATAAAGCGTTGATTTACTATAATTCACCAGACACTCACGTTGGCGTGAGCGGGTGACGGGAAGGGCGGAAAGGCTTTGTTTCACGTGTGATTTGCGTATAAAGACATGAATGCTGCTCTTCGACGTTTTTAAAATATTTCACTTCACATGCAGCCAAAGTTACGAGAATGCGAAGAAGTTACGCTAGTCAGGTCGGAAATCATTGCTGGAGGCCTTTGTCTAGCAATGGTCGTCCGTAGAGTGAAATGACGAATGAACGACGGTGATGATGACTGCGATTATGATTATGGGAGTGATAAATTGATAATGGCGTTGATTGTTGATGATATAAACTTTCTAGGTTATGTTATAATGCATAGCTCTGGTTATTCGGCGTAAATAATTTGAATAATATCAGTACATAACTTACGGTGGTCATTATTATGACTGTTATGTTCTATAGTACCTAAATGTGTACAAAAAGGAAGATTGTTTTGTGTAAGAACTTGGCACGTTAAAGGTAATTGTGTCAATGTGTTTCAAAATTTAATGTTGTCAACAGGTAAATTAGCTTTCCAGTGAAATTGAAAAAAAAATCATCACATTTAAATAGTATGTATGTTTGTTACTCTTTCATGCCGCAACTACAGAACCGATTTGTCTGAAATTTGGAGTGAAAATAGATTTCAGATTATTCCATGACTCCCATGATATTTGTGGAAAACTGAAATTCGTGCGGGCGAAGAAGCGGGCTTCCGCTAGATATAGAATGAATAAAGATTATAGATCATGGTATTAAAAACTTTTCATCCGGTAAAATTCCATGGTTCCCGCAGAATTTGTGAAAAAAAACGCCTTGTCCGCTAGGAATAAATATATGACTTTTGACGTTGACTGTATTTGAATTTATTATGGGTACTTTATGGTTCATCCGGAGAGGAAGGTGGGTTATCAGACCCGTCCGTCGTCTAAATCGAAACCCGTAAATCCAGCAAAGCTTTGAGTTTTATTCTGCTTTTATGTGTTAAATCGAATCCATCATTCAATTAAATTGTAAAACTCCGGTCTCCGTGTGCTGTTGCATTATTTATAATCACAATATTCTAAAGAAGTCTTGTGCACGCTTATTCGATTTCCAAGGTTTGATTTCCGGATCGGCGGACATACTCGTACTATAAATAAATCATCATTTATTCATGCAAACTTTTGAGTGAGTTGAGTGGTTAGTGTGCCGGTTTTCAAGGCGCCGCCATCTCTGAGGTTCCGGTTTTGATCCCCGGTCGGGGCAATGTAGAAAATAAGTTTTCTACATTGTCTCGGGTCTGGGTGTTGTGGTACCTTCGTTGTTTCTGATTTCCTTAACACAAGTGCATAAGCTTCTTAATAAGGGATCGGAGCAATGTATGTGATGTTGTCCACTATTTAGATATTTATATATTCATATATATTATATATAAACTATATGGGACCAGCTGCTAGAAGCAGTGTTCCTTCAAAGTTATAGGATGGGGTTATTCAAAGGGCGGCAAAACGTCTCTGGTTCTACAAATATCCATGGAATGCAGTGATCGCTTAACATTAGGTGACCCGTCTGTGTGGTTGCTCGCGACTACTATAACCTCGATATAAAATATCCATAGCTCCAGGACTGACACGTTCGAAATATTGTGGTGATGGCGCAAAATGTTGACTATCCCATTGGTCTGCGCATCGCTTAAACACGTCTGTATTGGTGGATCTGACGATTCAGATACGTCTATACATACAACTTAGATACACAGGCAGCTTTTATTCTTTAGCTACATGGCTAGGAGCAGGCCAGAAAGCATCAAGACTAAATCTAGCTGGTCGCATGTAGGGCAATCGTAGCAGAGGTAGAGCGCAAACCCGGTGGATTACAACGTCTGCAAGGCCGGCGGCGCTAACATCCAAGGTTATCTCCACAGGGCTAAAGACCGTACCATTTGGCCTGAATAACAAAGCTGGTCACAAGTCACGACCCGCAGTCATGATGACAATACTAAGAAGAATAAGCTGAAATTCGTAGTTAAGCTAAAAAGTCATTTACACGTATGTAAGAAAGAAAAATCTACAGGTACCTAGTTTAACAACAATATAACTTTCAAAAGCCCCGCCTTTTTAGAATAAGCTTTATAAGTTTCAAAGTGAAGTTCATTGTTAAAAGAAAAATCTATGCTCAGACGTGTAGTGGTAAAAAATTCGAGAGACTTTAAATTTTTAACCAAGAATAGGTACCGTCTTTTAGTTAACAAAGGAACTTTTGTGAAACTTGGCAAACGCTGTGGAGGTGGTGTGCAGAGGTACGCCTTTTAATAAATTGCCCTGCGCGAAGAGCATTCGCTGAAAACGAAGGAAGCTCGGTATAGGAACGCGCGTTGTATGGAAAAATCGGGGAGAAATGTAGCTCAGCTTTCTTTGATTTCATTTACGATACCTAGGTATTGCTACCTATTGGATTAATACAGCAAAGGTATCTACTGGCAATCTTTGAACAGTCATCTATCATTGTAGTTCGGCTTGTCCAGTCCAGAAGTTCCCTTCTATTTCTATCAGAGCAATATATTTTGAACTTACATTTGTATATTCCCATTCTCAAAAGCAGCTTGACGACCTCCCTGTAGTAACGCGCGTTCGGATGCGAGTGGGAGATCGCGGGTTCTATTTCCGCCACGGGCTAATTTGGAATTTTATAATTTCTGAATTGGCTGAGGTCTGGTCTGGTGGGAGGCTTCGGCCGTGGCTAGTTACCACCCAACCGGCAAAGACGCGCCGCCAAGCGATTTAGCGTTCCGGAGCGATTCTGGGCAGAAACCGTTGCGGTGAGTTTACTTACCCCTTGCAAGTTAGTGCGATAACATTTTTGGCTGCATCTTCACGTACCTACCTGTATAATATGTGTATGTAGATCGCAGTCAAGTACTAACTTGTATAGTGTAAAAAAAGCTTTAAGGATTTCGATAAATACTACGCAATGAAAGATGGACCATTAGCTATTATTTTAAGTCTATATTTACTGTGAAACTTTAATTTGCTCTTAAAATTTTATAATTAGGTATGTACGAGTATTTGTTTTGACCTTCACGGGCATTATCAGTTGTTGATCGTTGACTCATCAAAGTGTATTTGTGATGTCCTTCTTGTTTTAAAGAGCGATCACTTTTATTACCAACTTTAGGTACATCGATGAGTGTATGGGTATTCGGAAGTGTTGGGCACTGTTGTATAAGTGTTTGTGTGACGAACCACTTGTTAGCCCCAATAAGTGTCGCATTAAACTTGTTTCTTTGTGCTCTCACGCACTGCAGGCCCCTTCCTCTTTCAACACGGCACTCAAGACTTATCGACACGACTTACTGGCTTTTAAATAAACTTAAAAGCCGATATTAATTCTCAAATGAGTAGATTTTTTATCAGATTTTATGTGGATTCTATTTTATTAGTTTGTTTTTCGTTTAACGTTTTTTGTAACTTTTAACTATAAGCCTTCGTGGAGTAACGTTTTTGAATTGATTTTTCCTGACATATACTTGTAAGTTTTAGGAGAAACCTGCCATATCCACGTAAGGGTAGCTATAGACCATATTTTCTATCGTCCAATTAGTATGACAGTTATACTTTTCATACTAATTCTCGCTCACACACGGCCAGTTCTGTCTGATCCAATCAGTAGTTTCATGCCTATTGGACGATAGAATGGATGGGCTATAGCTACCCTTACGCGTAGTATGATGTGTCGCTAATTATGCAAAATTCCAGGTAAATAGTTGCTTGACAAGAGACCATACGCGACATTGTTTCGGACTTCGGCTGATATGACTATGTTTTGGAAAATAAAGATTTTAGAAGAGGATGAGGTCATCTGAATCATACAAGCAATAAGTAGCGCCTTTTATCAGCATTCCTAAGAATAACTGAGTGGCTATATTATAGGCCTCAAACAAACATTTTTAGCGCTAATGCAAGGGTGCGATTTTGTCACTAGGTTGACTGGGTCCTGTATATAATGTCTGGGTCTATGGGTGAAAAACATTGGGAGCGTACTGAGTTGAACTTTCGGCGACATAAATTAGGCGTGTGGATCCCGACACTAACTTAATGCATTTTCTCTATTATACCGGTGCGTAAATAGACCCGTATCAATCAACAGGCTAATATCAGTGTATGTACGTAATTGATCCCTTTATTCCGTCGTACCGCAAGAACTAAACGTCAGTACAACCATATAAAATTTAAACCAATTTGAACGTAACGCCCCGAAACTTAAAGTCCAATTTGCGTTGCCAGAGATTGGAATTCGGAAATTGGAAACTTATGAACAACCTCCCCGAATTTAATATTGAAACGTATGAAACGCTTTTTTCCGTCAAAGTGAATTCCTTTATTACCAGCGGGAGTGGATTATTTGCTAGACCTCGTTTGATATTTAATAAAAATTCCCCTTTCGTGAGCGAGAAGATGGAAGTTTGATTCCAAGTTGGCTTTGAGTACAAGATGTTTTTCGAATTCACCTTATTGTATATCTGTTTGTAGCTTTACATGAGCAATATAGAATGTACGAAATTTGGCAATAAGAACCAGAAAACTGTATTGCATTATAGTCCACAAAAAAATAATGTTAAATCGCAAGTCAACCGTAAAAGAAATCTAAGTATAATAATTTATGTTGAGTGGTGACCATACAAAAACATATAAAATTGATTTGGGCCAGCGACGACACAATACTCGGTAGACTCATGAATTCTATCAGATAGTGGCAAAATATAGGATACAGTTATAAACAATGAGGTGTTAGGTGCATTCCCATTATATTTATTGAATAGTTGAATAGGTGGTATTTGAATAAAGGCTGGCGTGAAGAAATAAATATGTCGTGTAACAGCTTATCTCATTCACAATTATGTGTTAATGTGGCCATTATATCAATACATACCGTTGTTCCGATGGTTTCCATTCTTATAAATGGTAATAATACTTTAGCGGATTTTATTTTTTGCTAAGATATTTTTGCCTTGTTAAATGGTCCTTTATTTAGGCCCGTGACGTCATCGCCTCGTTTAGTAGCCAGATTGGTACGGTGAAAATTCGGCAAGAAAAATAGGTAAGTACTTCAATATTTAGCGGCATTCACTCTGCAGTCCTCTAAGCGTCAATCAAGCCAACTTTCCTATCTCAATAGCAAATAGCAGTAGTTGCGTGTCACACCGCATAATTGTGATACGCTGTGACACTAGTTACCCTCAATACCATGCACCGCCCTCCGTCACGAGCCGTCATTTACGGGCAAAGCCAATTGCATATGACATAATGATATATTTTTAATGCTGCACATTTCCTTGGGCCTGTTCTACTATACCATGCATTTCCTGGGGTCTAAGTCAAAAGCACTGGAGGTACCTAAAAAGCTGTAGGTAGAATAGTGTATTCGCGAAGTTGTGTACATTTTGACGCTCCAAGTTACTTTCGACATCCCTCAAATTAAAAATCATCAAGAGAGTGTTCTGCTCTACAGTTAGTATATACAGTAGTTACAGGAAGTACCTAGTATAGCTTTAACACGATTTCCCACATTGATTGACCCTAGCCGGGGAAGACTGTTCTACGCTAAATAAAACGGAGGAAATGCAAAGATGTCTAAATATGAAATGAAACGCTTAAAGACTTCATCCAGGAATATCGGTCATGCTACGATTTTTACTACATAAAAAGTTAGATAACTTAAATTAAGTCCAAGTCGATAAATCAAGTTTACGGTAGATTCAGACTGCAAATAAAGTTGACGAAAAACCTAAGATCATGGTCGAGAATAATTTTATTAACGTTGACAGCGTGTGGAAACTCGTCGTTTGCACCAAACTAGCGTTACAGGGAGAAGCAAGGATAATTTGCGATTTGCACAGCTCCGCCACGCTTTCACCGGGATGGCATACATCGTTAGACGTTACTTTCATACTGTACCTGCTACGCTGTATCTAAGTTGAGGGTATCTTTAGGTATTTACGAAACTCGTCAACGGATTTATGCGCCGCGATATCCGTGCTAATGCTGCGACGTAGACTGCAATGCGGTTGGTTTTTATTCGATAGTGGATTATGGTAATTTGATACAAGTAGTGATGGGCCAGTCTTTAAATAACTTTCCACCATGATGTTTAAATATCCCAGGTACAATAGCCCAAGAACAACCGCCACAAGATCCTTTTCATTATACCTATTCGAAATACGAAAATTGGCTCACAAGATAGCGAAAGAAAACTCTATTTTTTTCTAATAGAAAAATTGCTATCAATTTCCTCGTTACGCTTAGTATTTAGAACTTTTATTAACTACTTTAGAATCCTTTGTTTGAATTCAAAATAACGCCCTCAAGGAACGTATCTTGTACTTTGGCCTATTGTAATAAAAATAACTGAGTCAGTATTGCTTCAAAATTACCAAGCGTAGGCATCTTTATCTTTTTGGATATACTCTTAATTATACTTACATGTGTTGGCAAAATTCTTGTTACCTACTTGCATATGAGTCCAAATCAATGACGAAATACGCTAAGCTCCGAGAGCCGTATTAAGTAGATCGTCCATCAGCCAACCTGCGTATAAAAAAATCACAACTTGTACTGAATAAGGCCACATTGGTAATCAGGTGTAATATTGACATAACCAACAATTTATTTAAAATTTTTTTAAATATCATCGGCGTTTTTTGTTTGATGTTACTTGTACTTTTACGGTAAAAATTTTGTTGTTGTACAATTTTAATTACTCGTGTCTTAAGTGTTACTTATGTAAGTGATTAAGGTTATTTTGGGCATGATTATGTTAATTAGTATTGATTTTGTGGATGTGGTATTTCTTAATTGTGACCATATATTCCGATTGGTTTTAACTTCTGCCAGGAGTCAGTTTGTCTTTTTCCTGCATGTAGGTTAAGAGTTAAGAAATAGGAATGTTAAAGAATACATTTTCATGTGCTAGAATATAGAACTAAGCCATTAAATAACTCTTCAATGGCTCCAGTAAATCCCTCATGTTTGGACTTATTTGTTTTACTTTAAAGATTCCATTGTACCTTCCCCTAATTAAACTTGATGGTGAGGTTCTGATGATACATTGAAAAAATGGATAGTGAAACTTACAACTGAACTTACGGTTACAGTGTGAGGTGTCGGTTACGTTACGGTAGCGAGTTCAATGAATTTAACCCTCTCAAAAATGCCCAACGTGCCTAAGGAAGTTTTCACTTCAAGGTTACATAATCAGAGTGTGTGGTAAAGTTGCTGATAGTTCAATAGTTTTCCCACCTTAAGAGGATTGTCTAGCTATAAGTTTTCATACAAAAAGCGATAACGTTTTTCGATCTTTATAATTTTTAGAAATGTTGCAGATAAAGTGAAGAACTATGGTCATACATTGATCTAGTTCTGGACTTGTAACTCTCTCTTATGGACATTGGGCATGGAGAGCATTTTTGAAAACACCTATTCGCGTCGCTTTTAGTCACTAGACGATCCTCTTAACATGCCATATAGATGTTTTCGCTTCGAAAAATAGACTGTACGAGTTTAACTGGTAACGACCTGTCTTGTATTAGTTCCACTTTTCTAAGTTATAATTTTAGAAGTTGAATTTTAACTCAATACGATTGGTTCAAATGGAGCAAGAATTTACTGGCAGCATTTTGTTCAATAGCTTCTCGTTTCTCAGATAGATATACAAATACTAATTTAGCCCAATATATTCCAACACGCTCTCCAAAACAAGTAGCTAAACTATTCAGATACATAAACTACATTTTAGAGCTGCACCGCCTCTGGACCGGGGATTTTAATTATCGCCATAAATCAAACTGACCTAGGGTCACAGATAAATGTTTGTACGTATTGATTGTGTAGATGCTAATATACGTTATCATATTTCATTACTGCTCGGACCACATGTTCCGCTTAGTATCTTATCTGGGTAAAATATATTATTGCGATTTGCGAAATGTCGAATTTCAATAAATATTAATTCCGTTTGTATTTACTGTTTGGAAAATTTTTGTATTCTGTGGTTTATTTGAGTCGCTTTAGATACTTTTTTCTTTCTTATATACATATTTTTGGCAGAACAACGCCGGGTCAGATAGTATTTTGGTAAAACAAGTTCCTAACCTAGGCCCGATTTCCACCAAAGGGAAACGGAGCTTAGCTGTTTTTGAGTAACCAATCAGATAGCGACATTTCGACATCTCCTCTCCCCTCAGTTACGAAGTCTGACTGGTTTCTCAAACACAGCTCCTCTTTGGTGGAAACCGGCCCTAAGACTTATAGCAAGTACCATCTCCCGATTTGCATGGCCATTTATTTAGATTTCTGACTATAGTTAGTGAAAGTCTGGTAAATTTACACGATCAAAATACATATAAAACACTTTACAAAATTAAAGAAATTTCACAATGTTGTTACTTGATCCACAATTCTGTCTTGTACGGATACTAGCATCTGAAAATATTTCAGTGCCATCACTGAAATCCGCTGTAAGTGAGTGAGAGTAAGCCTCTTATTTCCTGTGCTACCTTTTAGAGCCTTGTGGAAAATCCGCACCACCTCCGCATCTCAGATAGTATCTACTTCAAATTTCATAAGTAGATAAGCTTGGTGAAAGACGTCTTATTTATTTCAAAGACCGCGAAACCTTTCTTTTACTTGGTACCTACATTAATGCTCGTAAAATGTTGACATTTAAAAGAAAAAGCGAGAGAAAATTCAAATACATATTAAACAATTATGCATACAAAAGAAAGATAGAGAAAATATGTATAAACAAGTGTTTATTTGTGTAACCCCAAATGGATCTCCACATAGCATTGCTAGCTTAGCTTTATAAGACACAGGTTTAGTAGTTAGTACTCTTACTCTAGATCAACATGTTGGCCGAGGTGAGGCGAGTGGCAGCGAGTGCGAGTGAGGGATTAGTACTAGCCTTTTAATCCTACTTGCGGTCACTCGCATCGCCTCGGCCAACGTGTAGAGCTAGCATACCAGGAGGGTTTCACTCGCACTGTAGGAAAGGCTACAAGTATATAGGGCCTACCGCTCAGCGGTTTTATCAGGATCATTGTAAGCGAGCCGGAAAGAGAAAGAAGGGATAAGGCGCTGCGAACTGAATTGTGGTTTATTATGTCAATGTTAAAGTTGATATTTATTTAAATAATTGAACGAATCTTTGCCGTAAGGTACAATTATGGTATTCCGTGGCTCTACTAAACTGATAAGGACATAAAAAGAAAAATATGCTAAAATTGTACCCAGATTCGGTAGCTCGAACTACATAGATAAAACTGCTTATCTGATAAATTTATATCGAGGGTTATCGAAATCGATACAATAGGAATGTTCTTATCGGCGTGTTATTGAAGGGAGTGGCGCGTGGAAAACTGATCCTAATCCGTCATCCGAATTGTGACCGGAGACTGATGTGCCTCGCATTACGTACACATCGAGGAATGCAAAGGTACTAAGCTGAAAAGCCTGGCTAATTCGTTCCGCAAATGAGCCGTCCAGATATAGGACAACCGACTGGCAAATATGTATTAGATAGGCAAATATGTTTTTCTATGCTCACTGGGATCAATACTTTAATATTCGAGTGGGAATTTTTAATTTAGATTTTTTTATAGTTCAGGTCTGGTCTGTTGTGCTTCGGTCGTCGCTAGTTACCTTATCACCCTAACAGCAACAGTGCATTGTTGCTGTTAGGGTTTAGCGTTTTAGCGTTCCGACGCGATGCTGTATAGAAAACGTTAGGGGTCCATCCCATCCCTTCGAAATCAGTACCATATCATCTTCGGCTTCATCATCACTTACCATCAGGTGAGGTCGCAGTCAGGAGAGGACCCTTTTACATTCCATATCAGGGTTAAAAATTTAACAAGGTATATTATACAGACCGAGTCTAGCAAATACTATTAATGGGCATAGGCCCCTTTCAAGTTAAAAAATTGTAATCAAGAAAATAATATACCTTATCTAACACGAGTATCAAGTAAAGAATTTGTGTATTGTTTCACATGAAGAATATTCGACTCATACAGTTCTACCAATTCACTTTCTAACTATAATCTCTCTAATCTCTAACACGGTAGTAACTTTGACCTTCTCAATTGTATAAGTTATTCCGTATCCCTCAAACAATTCTCGGTACACGATAAAACGACGCAGTATGGTGCCGTCGACAACGCTGTGCAGCAACCTAGAGACCGTACTGTAAGTATTGTCAATCAGTGTTATTCTGTAAAATAGTGTTCGACCTTGTATTCGCCGTTGTAAAGTTTCAGCGACTTGGAAAAAACCCTCACGAAGTAGTAGCTTTGACAAAATCAATATAGAAAAAAATTTATCACTTTTGCGGTCACAAATTTTATCTTATTTAATTTATAAAATTTTCCTGTCACAACTTACAAGACTTTGTAGCAAAACTCCTCCAAAATGGCTTGACCGATTATATAAAAAAATTCGGGATATTCGCTAGGCATGGAAAATAGGACTTCAACTTTTTTTCATATCGTTAAGTGAGAAATAATTTATTTGGTCAAACAACATTTGCTAGGTCAAATACTGCTAGCACCTGATCACACACAAGAAATCCTGTTGTTTACTGTCATCCTGCATTTTTTGTTACATGTTTAATTTACAGAAGAAACTTTGTCTCATTCAGCGTTATTGCGCTCTTGCTTCCTAAATCAGAATCTCTCGTAGTATTCCGGTAGAATCATTACATAAGATAATGACAAAGCATTATCGTATTTAATAATGATGATTCTAACAGACTCATTTTTAATGACAAGTTGCTCAACCATTTGTAATACAATGACGGTTACTGAGCATGACTATCATGCCCTAACTAACATATTGGAGGTTTCTGATTGTCTTCCATTTGACGACTTCTGCTTAACCTTCAATGCTACTACTTTTAAGAAACATAGTGACAGTGTATCCTAAAGGTACACATTCCTACAAAATTCCATGTTCATGGAAAATATGCTTTCCTCGCCGCTGCTACATCGTTTACAGCATCGTGATTAAAGAATAGGCACGCCGGTATGATGTCCGATGCAACGTCCCCCACGGCGAGTGATTTGCAGACAATGCAACGATTCCTCGCAGGGCTTCCACTACTTAGCGATTGTTTCGATAAGTTCAGATTTACCTTTCCTCCTGTTTGGCAAAGCCGTGTTCTTTGTTGGTTGTAGATAGCTGTTTTGTGCTGTGTTTCAACGGAAGTAAACGGTTATGTTATCTTAGGATACTATGTAGTAAGTAATTCTTGTCAATGGATCTCCAATACATATTATATTGCAGTGAGTAGGATCATTCATTTTCACATAATGAGTAGTGCATAATATAATGAGTTTGTGTAGTAGGTAGCTAAGTAATAGGTAGTAGATAGCTAGTAAATTCTGTTGTACAAAATCTTTTCAAAATGCTTTTCAAAATTCATAGAAAAGGATAGCACTATTTTTAAACGCATCAAATTAGTTTAGTTTAGTACACATTAGAATGGTGGCAACCATTATCATAATATAGTTAGACGTTATTTAGAAGATAACATTAACCTATTTCAACAGGTACAACAAAAAGCTCCTAAGTGTTTGTTTTTTCATGTTATAAAGTTGTATTACAATCATTTAACTGGTTAATGTCAATTTAAAGGCAACTCCTTTTACAGTAAATATTCCTACATGTCGCAGAATCGTTCAATATAATATTTCGCCATCTCCGATTGTATTTGATCGGGACCCGGTCAAACTATCAATTGGACGTGAATTATTGTAATGGTAGGTATTGATAATGATAACAATGTTCCATTTGAGGCCACTAATAGTGGTCGTGATAGAGCACGTTGCGTCAACTGCTGGACTTTAATGCGGCCAATTTACCGCCTCATTGGAATAATCATCACCGTACCGTGCTAATGTCATCACAGTTATACCAGGTATAGGTCCACTGATGTGAGAAACTCGAATTATTAGACATTTTTTGTTGAAATAGTTATTGACATTAATAGCTATGTTTTTGTTGGAAGTGGTTTTCTCATTATTATTATTTTATCATTGGTCACTATGAGTTCAATCTACGAAGACGTGCCCCACTCCTTCCTATTCTTCAGAGGGGTTAGTACAGGTTTTTGTACGTATTTCGAGTCGACTCGTATCGCACAAACGAGTCGAATGCTTTCATACATTTACAGCCAGCGCAGACACATGTCAGTAACTGTCGACTCGAAATTCGTACAAAAACCGTTACTAACCCCACAGGAATCGCTTGAAACCAGGGGCTTGTGAAGGATTATGCTGTTGGGACGCGTCTTCGTGGACTGAACTAAGTACCTGTAGGCTTGCGCTTAGCCTGATGGAAAGCAGTGATGAAGTCTAGTTGAAAAGATTCTAGGACATGATCAGGAACTTTTGGACTTGTTTCGGACAGCGGGCTTCTTAGAATGAAAACGAAACAAACTTGAATGTTGAATAGAAACAGTTCCTTCTGTGGAAAAATCTACTTTGTCTATGTAAAATAAGAGTCAATAATTCTTGTGTGTCAGAGCAAAACTTTCGCAGAAAAAATTGAATTAGCGTTATTCTGGGCCATACACACACATTCATTTGATATTACAGAGTACGGAAAAATAAGACAAAATAAGAATCGTAAAGCTTTTTTTGTAATGTGCTATACGCTATCTGCACAAAAAGTATTGCGATTATATAAATCTCATAAAATCTGAGGAATTGTATGCTGTATTTCTGTTTTCTTTTTTTGTATAACAGCCGAAGCTCCATTCAATACCATTTGTTATAACATTACATCGGTTAATGTAATCGAGAAATGGACACCGCCTGATATGTGGCGGGCACAAAACTTTCTCATCTTTATGAGTGTCATCCAATTTGAGGAAACGATTCAAATTATGAAGAATATTATGATTGAACTGAAGTGACCTTTAGTAATTTTATATACGAGTAGGTATTAGGTAGACTTTATGGCTATTTTATAAGCGAAATTAAGTTGGACACTTTTACTTCACGTCCTTATTTAGTAGATGTTATACTCTTGATTTGTAACTTACCTATGTAAGATTTTTAATAAAATATGTTTATGTCGTTGCGTATTTTATTGATTTGCGTACTGAATACTGCAACTATTGCCTACTATGGTTCAGCAATTTCAAAAAAAGAAAAATTTTGTATATCTGTAGTATGCTTTATATCGCATCTAGGATACCAAGAGGTTTTATGGCTTTTTTCAAATGAAATCGCGATATTCTGTTTTCTAGTCTATATAAGACTCTCGTAATATCTAGAACGAATGGCGTTTTAGATATTATATGTTTACCTCTTATCGCAAATAAGATATTTACTTATATAAACTATTTAAATGTGCTTTCTTTTACCTCGAAACATTTTCGGAAATCTCAGCGCAAATCCAACAAAATATTCGGTCATACCTTTCCGGAACTTCAAATGCGTGAAAGTAGAAAAGGCTGGCCCTTTGGGGATACGAGGTTTATAGGGAGCCCTGATCAAAGGGCCGGTCGGTGTGATTTACGCCGGCTTTCCTACTACAAACCGCATGCCCGGAATCGCTTGCTTTGATGAAAAGGAAACGCAAATCGTTGGAGACATTTAGATGTATTTTTTAAACGGATGGTAAAATTAAAAAGCTCTTTACTGTTTCAATAGACGATACAAATTAGTTGTCGCTGCAGGTATTCGGTGAGATTGGACTTGCGAGGAAAAAGGATCAGAAAGTCTGTTCGGGAAAATCGAACTGATCGAATGTACAAAATGTAAAGCCGTCCATATAGAATGTGAAACGACGATGATAAAGTAAGTGCTCAGATTTGGATGCCTTGTTAAAAAATACATTAAAAATAATTGAAATCGATTGGCAAATGAGAACTGCAAGAGATACACAACGAAGGCTTTTAACTGTGTTGGAAATATTATATGGATATTGATTCACATTGGTTGGATTTGCCGTGAATTTAAATACAAAAGTCTACTCGAGGGTGTACCGTGTAGGTCGGATGGTCGACGCCAACCAAATTGTTTCGTCTGTAAACATCATTTTATGTTTGACTCGTTCCCATTAGCATTCGTAACACTGTTTCTAATCTCGGAAGCTGGTCGGGACGTAATAATTCCATTGCTCGTAAAGTTAATTCAGCGCAGATTTTCCCTGATCATGTTTCATTGAGATGAAATGTACGTTTCTCCCCAGTGCCCGAGCGGTAGTAGAGATTCCCTAAATCTCTAGTATAGTGTAGAAGTTACCTAGATATGACAATGAAAAACTTTTGAATATAACAATGTCATTCTATAATAATATAAGTTACGTCAAAACCATCTGGACGCTAAGCGTCAGGACCGGAAAGCTAGGCTAAAACCATCCTACAACTACACCTTTATTAGCAGTGGTCAGCTGTACCGCCACTCGTGCAACAGGGTTTTCAAAACCAAATTTGGTTTTGCCAGTCATATCCGTGCGCACGCTAGAACCTAAAGCCAAGGTGTCGCCATTGACGGACACGTCATGGAGGACATCATCAATAAACAATTTAGTTTTGGGCAAATTCTGGATTTCACAATTCTAAATACTTCTAATATAGATATTGTATAGCAACGTACAGAAGCGTTCAGAATGCAAATTATAGTGTAATCGTCACCTCGGGTAGTTCCCGGATCACAAGCAATGGTCACGGTTCTATTGCTACTTGGGTCAATATTGGAAACGATCTGTTTTAAATTGGGACAGCTATCGATGGTCTGTCGTTTTCAATTTTAAATGGACGTGGACTATCAACCAATGTAAACAAAAAGAGATATAAACCTACTGTATTATTACAAAGTAGCTGTGAGAAAAAGAAGAAGTGTGAGAAGAAGAATGACCAAAGGTGGTATAAAGTTTTGTCATGTACCAAAACCAAAATATTCTAGGAAAATAAAATAGTGTTTTTTTAAGAAACACTCGCACTCGGAATTTGTTTTTCATATCCGGAATTTAATTTTGCATACAAAATGTTACTTTCTTTTTATTGCACATTTATTGTCTACAGATTTTATTGAGATGTAACTCTTTTCATGATCTGCATATGAAAATTTCATTAGCTTGACACTTGATTACCAAAGTAATTTTCATGGGAAACCTTTATTTGGGTTAGTTTTATTTGAGCACAAGAATTTACGAAAAAACCTACGAATAGTTACAATACAAAACAGTCAGTTCGTGGAATTGGATATGGATAAAATGGCGTTTAATTGAAAATGGATTCAATATTGTGGAATGTCGAAAGCAAAAATGTCAAGAGCTCGATCGCGCGCAAACAGACAGACGGCTGCAATTTATGAGAATATTTAGTTTTTTTTCATGCTAACTGTTAGTTGTTACCTTTATGAATGTGTAAAATGAAATATAGTAGGAAAGTTTAATGACGAACAGACGCGCTATATTATATTTATAAAAAATGGGTATTACATCAATGTCGAGTCAGGATATCCTGATATGCTAGGTCCATGATCCTGACAGTCGGTGGTAAAAATTAATTAGGTATATTAATGGGTATATTTATATATCATTGACACGTAATTGTGACATGTTCTCAAATGTCACATGGACTGACTTACGATGCAGCCAGAAGAACTTCGGGGATTAAAAAGATGGCATATGGATACTCAATAGCCAAACTTGACATAAGAGGAGTCTTCCCGCTAGGGCAGTCTCCTTATATACCCCTATTCTCATTGAAAATATTGTCAAGTCTCATAGTCCAAGGACTGATTGCAAGATCTCTACTAAACAAAAAATAAGAGTGAAAGAATGTGTAGTGCATGCAATTTTGCTGGTGAAATGGGCTAGCACAAACGCATTAATATGTCAGTGACTCGAAGGCACGAAATTAATCATGCGGCCGCTGACAGGTATTCAAAACCGTTTAACGCGTAATATGTAGAACAGAACCCCTATAAGGGTCTGATCGCTGACGCATCGGAAAAGGTGTTTGGCGGAACAATCGATAACCGGCCCACTTTCCTTGACCTTTCTCTCCCCTCTTACCGAGCTTCCCAAAGGCCACTAGAAACGGCTCCTATTGAATGCTAGGGCTCATCTGATTCTGGTCAAGAGTAAAGTCGCGTAGGTATACACTAAAGATTTGCCTGAAACAGGAGTGCAGCGCGTATCTTTAACTGGTTAAATGGGGAAGCCGGATAAATAAGAGAATAACTCTACCTCTAGCCGTTATTTATTCTATTTCTATATTGTATAGATATTTCAATCCACGACGACGCGCCCTACTCTGTCAAACTTCATATGAATCGAATGAAACATTAGCGATTTTGACAGAGTGGGGCGCGTCTTCGAGGATTGAAATGTCTTTAATACTTTAGAAAGTACGGAAATAAACATGGCTTGATAAGGTTGCCACTTTTCCTATCGATATTGATCAATGTCTTATTGATAAATTCACTCAGTTTTTAACCGACTTGAAAAAGGAGGAGGTTCTCAATTCATTATAACATTTTCTTTTATACGTTTTACCCGTATTCTTCTCAACAAACGTTTCATTTGATAGATACCCATACTGTATGACTTATGACTTTATTTTAAATAACTTTCCATCATAGTCCGCCATCTTGGGTGTTCCGCCATGTTGAATTTAGACTGTCGTCTAACAAGTCATCCAAACTGAATACATTGCAAGTTAAATACAAATTTGTAAAAAGATATAAACCTATATCAAGGTAGGGGTGCTATGTGAATTTAAAACGTATAAGATTCCAGACTGGAACTATTGTAGACTTTCCATTACCAAGAGACAAGGAAATCAAGATACTTACAGTACCTAATCATCAGGAAAAGGCGGCATGAGTTTTATCTTCTAACACGTCAGTAAAATTTCCGTTCGACAATATAAATATTTTTGGAGGCAGCGTTCTTTATTGGATCCGTCGTATCGTTGCCCGAAAGCTATTGCAGACCCTCGCAAATGGAACCTTCCAAATAATAATTGAAAAGTTTCTTTTCAAAAGTGTTTATTCACAATTTTGAATTATTTTAAAAATAAAACAAGATTAATTAGTAAAACAAGTAAACAATTTAAAAAATTAAAAACACGACTGCCCTGTGGTAAAATGACTTTTTCCAAAAAATATAGTCTATGTTATTGATACCCCATAATATGTCAAATAATAATGTCCAAATCTATTCAGACGTTCGGAAGTTATGGTGGAATAAAGAAACTCACGTGTATACATACATACATACATACATACATACATACATACGAGTACGTACATACATACATGAACCTTAAAAACATAACACCCCTTTTTCGGGCAGTCGTGTAAAAATAATAACTCTTATATTCACAAACTTAAAAGTAAATTCATAATAACTTTCAACCATCGCTTATACGAAACGAACTATCTTGTTTTAGTAATGCATACTGATGTAATGATATCACATTTTGGTGGTTTCGTATTCTGTAATTCAGTTCACATCTGAATAATTATGTGAGACCTGATGAAAATGAGCGATCACCACTCACCACTAATGCAACACCAGTAGGTACCATTTCCGTACTCAGTTTAATACCATTTGCGTGAAAATATCATGGCTTGATTATTATTAATATTGGAACTGGAACCGAATACATGATTTGGTGCAACCGTATGTACATGTGGTAATTCGGGCTTTAATAAATGAAACTCTTTTGATTTACACTTGTTATCCATTGAAAGTTTGCTACAAATGCTTTTATAATATTACTCTAAAATCAGTGTGTAACGAATCATAGACTACAGTGATCATCACTGCAAGTATCAAAAATACAACATAAAGGCCCTGAGCTTCTCTGTGATTTTATAGTCTCTAGTTTTCACGAAAAGTTTGGTTCTATTTAGAGCAAAATCAAACAGTGTTTATAGCACTGCAAATGCTTTAGATTAAATCACGAACTGGGCCCTTATTCTGTACATTAGACATAATATATTTATTCATTGAACTTTTCAATAAAATCTTATTTGCATTTCACGTATCAAAGCAGCTAAACGAACCATAGACAAAAGTGATCATCACTGCAAGTGTCAAAAATAACAGCAATGCCTCCCTGGAAAAATAAAAAATACGCGAAGGCATACGATATGCTTTACCGAGAAAGCGAATTTAAAAATTGAAAATGTCTCGCGTTTGTCAAACTCGGTGGTTGCATTCGACGTGTTTGACAAATTGCATGCACCTCGCGGCGGGAGACGGGGATGTCTCAACACTTGTCACGCGCACCACGACGAGACGTATCGCGGAACGACTCTTTTGCACTTGGGGGGGACTGAGATGCGACGATTGCCAGACTTACGGCTAATCATGTTATCAATTATCTATGTGGAAAATTTCAGCTTTCTAGGTCCAAGGGCTTGTGGTCTGATGGTATGGGATGACAATAGTGAATGAATGTGTCAATTGCTGCAATAACTGTTAAAATAACTCTTCAAAAAATTTGAATAATCTTCAGTCATTTTTTGAGTTGCGTATTGGTTGATAGCGAATAGCAATTAGTATGGGCCGCGGGTTGTATTCCCGAGTCAGATATTCGTAGAGGAAGAGTATAACTTGATTAGACGATAGTAACAATCTTGGTTAAAGCTTGTCAAACCACATCGCCTAATTATTTTAGGGATTAGTTTATGGAGAAACTAATCCCTTAAATATTAAATGGAACGAAAACACAATCAATACCCATACAGCACTTACGGCCTATTAGAATCTTTCCTATCCAGACATATCCTAGCAGGCATAGATATTTGACATAACTTATGGAAACTTTCTATCTCTGATTAAGCAAATCTGGATAGGATTAGCTGATAACTTCGGCTATTAGAATAAGGCCTTTAACAAGAAGACAATAAAAATTATGAAAATCGAATAAGAGTGTAGGTCTGGCGACCGTGGAATACCTACCAGTTTTGCACTTGTAGAAACTTGAGACAAATGCTCAGGACTGGGATATGGAACGTGAAACATTGTGTTTCCGTCGGCGTCTGGAGACCAAAGTTGAAGTTCCGACGGCTTTGCGTCTGCGACGAGAACTAGAGACTCCTTTGAGGAAAGAATCCAACTTCTAGACTAACGTGATGAAGTATACGGTACCTGAAATGTGCTAGCTGGGCGCTTATAATTTGATTACTGTGAAAATTCATTTTTTTAGGGTTCCATACCAAAATGGTAAAAATGGAACCCTTATGGTGAGACTTTCTCCGTCCGTCCGTCCGTCCGTCTGTCACACTCGATTATTTCAGTAACTATCGAAGCTATCGACTTGAAATTTGGAATAGTTTTAGGTACTAGTGACCCAACGTCATAGCAATCATAAAATTTGGATGTGGACGTAGCATGCGAGATTAAATAGTACAATAACTACAGCGTATCATACACGCTTATCAAACAGACTAAACAAAAACTGATACAAACTGCTATTAACAAACAAAAAGAAGAAGAAAAGAAAAGTTAACAAGAAAGTTCATTTTATTTAGCTAATAGTGGGCCAATTATACATCGTAGGAAATGAGTTTTGCAGGCACAACATTTATGCATCTACATGTTTTTTATGAACACTCTGCTCAACAATACTCATTTACCTGCTTCACATTGGTTCCCGATAGTGCGAGATCTAGCAAAATTTTTTGTCGGGAACCATGTATATGAGGTGAGTGGGAATTTGCGAGCAAAGTTTCTATTAAAATCATGTAATGCATAAATATTATGCCCGCAAAATTCATTGCCATAAATTTACAATGCTGCCAAGTATTCTTGACGCCAAGACTTGTACAGTAATTAGAATCAGTTAGCGACAACTTTTATAATGACTATAAAATGTATCGATATAAATTACGTTTATTTATTACATTTGGTAGGAGCGCGGACAGAGGGGTTGGTTAGTACAGGTTTTTGTACGAATTTCGAGTCGACTTGCATCGCACAAACGAATCGAATGCCCTCCATACTTTTACTGCCAGCGCTATCAGCTACAGTGCGACAAGCCTATTTGGGCGCTTCAATGTCATTGTCACGAGGGCGCCATCGTAGGACAAAGTCAGCCAGCAAATAAATTTTCCTCAATTTTAGGGAGTCAGTGTGGTCGATTCTGTTGTACAAAATCTCTAAACTAAACTAATTTAAAATAGTGCTATCCTTTTCAAACTGCTCCCTATGGAAAAGGATAGCACTATTTCAAATTAGTTTAGTTTAGAGATTTTGCACAACAGAATCGACCACAATATCAAACACAAGATGTCATTAAAGTTTCCGATTTTTGCCGCGCGCCTAAAAAGCCTTGTCGCACTGTATTGACTGCCGCATGTCAGTGACTGTCCTTAGATGGCGTTGGTTGTAAATGTATGGAGGATTTCGATTCGTTTGTGCGATGCGAGTCGACTCAAAATTCGTACAAAAATCTGTACTAACCCCACAGGTTCGAAGTATCATCAAGGCGGGTTGCCTTATATGGAGCGTCAGCATTTTTCCTTTGAGGAGAAAGTTTTTGTATGCAAGCCGGGCTCGGACTACCCCGCAGCTTAAGTATTTGCATTTCTTTTGCACGAAGCGCGGGTCCGACTCATTGCTCGTACAATTCCTTGCATGCCGCCGTTGTCTTGGGTATACGTCCATTTATTTTTAGCTTTTCTCCGGTCGTTCTAGAAAAGTTTATCTGTTTTTATTGTATGACTAGCTGACCCGGCAAACATTGTTTTTTGATAATTACAAGTTATTTCTTAAGGTATGAAGGTTAAGGTACGTTCTGTTATTATCTACTTATACACTAAAAATTTCATAGACATCGGTTAAGCCGATTTTTGATATGAAAATTATATAGTCTTGGAAAAATATTCAAAATAAAATGTTATTCGCGCATTTCTATGAAGCTAAAGCCAATTTTATTGTAACCATTTCTTTCTTTCACCACTATCGTCATTAGCCTACGGACGTTCAATCTTATACATAGGCCTTCCAAAGCGCGCTCCACGACTCTGTCTTCCAGCCGCTTCCCAACATCCGCTTTACGTCATCGGTCCAACGAGATGGAGGTCGCCCCACACTACGCTTGCTGGTACGCGGTCTTCACTCCAGGACGACCTCCGTGGCGCAGGGGACGTATGCTCGGATTCGAGTGGGAGATCGCGGGTTCGATTCCCGCCACGGGCCACTTTGGAATTTTATAATTTCTAAATTGGCTCAGTTTTGGTCTGGTGGGAGGCTTTGGCCGTGGCTAGTTACCACCCTACCAGCAAAGACGTACCGCCAAGCGATTAAGCGTTCCGGTACGATACTGTGTAGAAACCGTTGGGGTGACATAACTTACCCCTTCCAAGTTAGTACGCTAACATCTTCGACTGCATCATCACTTACCATCAGGTGAGATCGCAGTCAAGTACTTACTTGTATAGCGTAAAAAAAAACTTCGCGCCTACGACAAGCGTAACCTGTCCAATTCCACTTGCCACTTCAGCTTGCTAATGGTCTGGGCTATGTCAGTGACCTAAGTTCTCCTGCGAATCTCAATCTGGAGTAGGTATCTCTGTTCCTCAAGCTCTAACTGTATGGTGGAAATGTATGAAAATGATCGGTAAATTGATCACGTGATATTTGCGCATTGTTATACTCATTTATGAATGTCGTTCAATGTTCAATCTGTCGGATCGTAATCTAATATGGCTAGAGCTCCTGCCCCTAGATTGTGTTAGAAAAACGTATTCATCGTCATCGTAATCGTTTAGTTACTCTGCCCGCAATCAGACCCCTTTTCAGCTAAATTGGTTCAGTAGTTACGGCGCGAAGGAGCAACAAACATGCAAACTTTCCCCGATATACGTAATAATAGTATGATCAACCCACGCAATCAAGACGTCTTACACAGTAATCAAAGGCACATTACACACTATAGCTATACATTTAGCTTCACTCCCACCCGCAAGACAAATAAGCGAAGACAAGCGACAGAGTAATGAATGCACGGATTAGTCACACTGCTCAATATGCAAGTATTCGGTTCACCTTCGCCGGGAAGGCTGTGTTTATCATCTGCCACAATATGATTTACGGGTTAATTGAACCCGAATAGGGTCTAACGTTGATCATTTATTGGAAACTAGCTGTTGCCGGCTGCTTTTCCCGCATGAATTTCAGTTTCTAAATATCTCGTCATACCTAGTGATACAACAATAGATAAAAAAAAGTCAATATAGGCCCATCCGAACATTTTACGTACACGTTCTTCATACAAGACAATGTAGCGCCATCTGTCGAAGCTCCTGCGAAATACATGTCTATTTTTATATATTTTTTTATTTATGTGTCTGTGGACACCTTGCCTGCAATATTATTATTAATTAAAAAAAAAAAAGTCTTTACCTATCTACCTATACTGATTACTGTCGGGGGAGGGTGCAAAATAATCATTTTTGCTCCCATAAACTGGCGACATTTTTTTCGCGCTGTTCGCCCTGTCTTTAGTATACAAGTCTGTGGATACAACCTTATAAGATGTGGTGTCGCGGACGTTTTTTAGGTTATAAATTCCAAGATTTTTGCGTAACTAATTAACCATTTTACTTACAAAGCGCACGCGACTGAAGATCTCCAAAAGCACCAAATTGCAGTCATAGCGTAGTTTCATAATATAGCCTTCCTCTATTAACAGACTATCTAACACAAAAATAATTTCTCAATTCAGACCAGTAGTTCCTGAGATTAGTTCAAACAAACAACGAAAAAAACTCTTCAGCTTTACCTATAATTTTAGTACAGATGTCAATGTTTACTGGGGTGACATAATCACCTTGTGACCAAATCCCTCTTTAAGAAAGATAAAAATCGAGTGTGACAAACAAACAGACAGATCAAAATCTCACCATAACGGTTCAATACTACCTAAAATAAAAAGCTTGGTGTCCGTGTCACTAACATACGAAACGCTAATGTGACGTATTTTGGCTTACTGGTGAAACATTTATTCCAAAGTTACCAAGTTTTGGTGAAAAATTTATTCCAAAGTCACCAAAGTTATATCAAGTTTTCACTTGCATCGACCATCCTTATAATTTATTTAATTTCAAGTTAATACTGCAATCTTAGAAGGGTTATAATAAAACCTCTATCGGTTGCTACAAAGCATCGCATCAGAACGCAAAGTCGGCTGTAGCAAGTAAGAAATGGCACGCCGTCTCGTTTTAAAAGGCCGTATTTTTCATCTCGCAAGATGTACGCGGGGTTGATGACCCCATAAGGCGTCTCTATCGTTTATCTGCTCATACCAGAGCTTGAATTATTGAAATTTATAGCGAAAGGGGTGTTTTTGCTTTTTAATTAAAAATTCATTTTCTTTATCGGCGATACGGACTGCGCCAGTAATAACATATTTACTTGCAACCTATACTCACAGAAAACGTTCATTTAACACTTAGTCTTATGAAATCCGCTATTTATTCTGGTCAAGGCCCAAATCTAGGTAAACGGATGAGGGGATTTTACTCTACTTTAAACAGTAAGTAGGTATACGATAATATTATCATTCGCTGTAGAGTTTAGTTGGAAAAACCCCGAGACTTTTAAAATTATTTTTATAGATGTTCTGCTTATTTTATAAACAATTTTTTACGGTTTTTTGTTCTCTACAACTTAGTATCTTAGCCATCTCATCTGATGGTAAGTGATGGGGTGAGTAACTGTTTCTAAACAGTCATAATTGCGTTGGAACGCAATATATAAGGTGGTAACTCGCCACGGCCGAAGCCTCCCACGAACCAGAGGCCTGCGCCAATTATAGATTATCAATATTTAAAGTTGGAATCAAACCCGCGACTTCCAACCGAATCATCAAGGCCCTCATGTACAATGTGCGTGTAGTTAAAACTTAGCACGAGAGTCAGTCGATAGGCAGGTACTTGAGTATAAGAAGTTTAGTTTACGAAGTCTTACAAGTAATCAGTATTAAGTAATTAAAGGTTAGTGAACCCTAGACTCTGGCGTCATTTGTAGCGCAGTAGACTAATTAAACTTTATCGTAGGTAGGTCGCTTTAACCTATTCCTTTTGGCTGACTTAAAAACTGACTACGAAAAAAAAATTTACATCATGGACTGTAATTTTTGAATGAAGTTTCTTTTCGGACAGTACAGCTTAGTAATGAGACGTTTATAAATGACGTTAGTAATATTATATATTTGTTGGTACAGCGGAGGGAGTTACGCGAAAGAAAATCGATTTTGCCGTCACGGAAATCCCGACATGATGAAAATCCACGAAAATCCCATCGTCTTAACACTTAATTAGTAAAAACTCTCGTTTATTAGGTTCACATACCAAAAGTATACGCCAGTGCAAGCATGCAATCAGCTTTATGACTTGGAATGAGAAACTCGTTAGCGCTAACTCGCGTAAGCTAAATCGACACAGCGCCATCTATCGAGGGTCTGTTGAACTTAGTTTCAATCGAATGTTCCACGACACTCACTTTCTTTTGTTAAACACAGTTTGAAGTTGAATGTGACTATGGTAGCTGTTTAAACGAAACCTTTCTTAATTTTTCCTTGCTATGGGAATATTTGTATGTACCTACTTACTATGTACAAGTATAAATTTTACATAGGTATACCGCCTAACAAATAAACGTGGAATATCGGTGGAATAGTTATATGTACTTTGTTTTATCCTTCTCAGCAGTCATCAATGATTTGATATTCGAAGGAAAAAGACAAAACAGAGTATTTAATTATTCCACCTCTATTCCACGTTTATTAATGGGGAAATAGAGCAGAACTTACGTATCTAGTGTTACGTATTTATATTGTCTAAGCATAATATATTTTTTATTTACTTCGACATTTTCACTAAAGAATGAAAAGAGAACGTAGGCAAGCAATAAAAATCATTACGTGATGAAAAACTGCTCGTCATTTCATATGATAAAAAACAGGGCTCACGATTCAAAGCTCTCCAGCGAATAAATCCTTATGTATTGAGGTCATTGTTACAAAGAGCGGGAGAGCAAAAACCTATTTGTTACAAGTAACGAAAATGGCGGGTGAGCCAACTGCCAAGTCCTGCGTTGAGCGGCCATCGATTTTCTCCTTCTGGCGCGAATCCAATACATTTCTTTGCTTAATTTATTAGTGTATAAAACACACAAACCATGCTTCGTAACATGTCCACTTTTCATGTTGGCCAACATTGGGGCGAGTGGTTATGGCCAATGGTTATCATGTAGAGCGGGTGTTTGTAACTTATCTGGGTATATATTGGAATGATGGTCAAGTTGGAGCTAGATTCGTCTAGTGTTGGTTTTTTAACGAAGATCAAAGGGTAATTGCTTAATCGCAGTGTTAGAGCCTGTCGGTCCACATGTTGGCTACAAGCTTAAAGAGTGATTTATCTTGTCCTATTTCGATGTATTGACAACATTCACTTTCATTTTGCGCGGTATGCTGTGAATAATTAAACTGGAGCAGCTAGCGCCTCAATAATTCAATATCCATTGTAATAAACTCGTCCGCACATTAGGCTCAACTGAAGCAAACTGAACGACATTCCATCATATGGACGCCATCACGAACTCTTGGCTAAAACATTTGCCACAATGTTGGCCAACGTGAAAAGCAGCAAAAGGAGAAGTAAGCAAAAATAAGCGTACACACGTCAGTTTCACGTCATTCCACGGGAAATATATTATAGTGTTTGCGCATAAACTTACGATGAATGATTTATTTTCATCGGGAAAATGAAATAAAAAATATGAAAAAGAAAAGAATGATGTTGTGAATTATTGATATCATGGTAATTGTGCTGTTTTTTGATGTTTCGATAAAGTTATGAACGGCGCCTATTTTGGAATAAGCAATTTATTGGAACGAAGTTCTTTTTCGGACAGTACGACATAGGGGGCGAAAAAAAAATAGTTTTTTCGACACAGAAACACCACGAAAATTCACCCGTCATTTACTCTTTTCTGCGTTTCTTTAAAACTAGCTCACTCAATTTGCAAATATTATTAATATTTGTAATTTATAAGGTATTAAAATTTCAAAGAAAGATATCCTTTGTTCCAACTCATCCAAGGTGTAGATTGAACCAAGACTTCAAAGATTGTACCTGCTATACTCAAACCGCCAGAACTACGTAGTATACAGGGAAGCTACGAAGTTTGTAATCTGTGTCTAACGCAGACCATTCAACCAAGTGCTCGGTGGTATCTAATAGTAGGGGATCCCAAGTAAGGTCGACCTTCGCCGAGCTGTTTATTGGATGAAAACTATTTTATATCCAATTAAAATATGTCAATAAATATTTCGCAAGTGGGTTGCTTAAAAAAATTCAGTAAAGGATAACATTAATTAAGAATTAAAAAAAATCCATTGACATGAACTCCTATTTGTTAGAGTTCCGTTGACATTTTAGTTCAAATTAGATTGGATGAGCGATTCAGGTCGCAAATTGCAATTTTGCTTATTTACCTACGATTTTATTATCCGTTCACTTTCTTTTGCCAAAAAATATAGAGTAGAAATACTTTCCTCAGCCAGGAAAGTATTTTTGGCAAAAAGCACTATTTATAACATCCAATCTATTTTGAACTACGATGTCAACTAAACTGTAACAAATAGGAGTCCATGTTACAATGGTTTTTTTTTAAATTCTTAATTAATCATACCCTGGACTGAAATTTTTTAGGCAACCTACTTGCGATATATTTATTGACATATTAAATTGGATATAAAATAATTTTCATCCAATAAACAGCTCGGTGAAGCCCTTGTTCCGTAATCCGTACCCAAAATTGTAAAAAATGGGACCCTATTACTGCTATTACTGAGACTTCGCCAGGGCCCGTGCGTCCGTCCACTCGTCCGTTCATCTGTTACCAGGCTGTACCTCTTGAACCGTGATAGGTAGACACTTGAAGTTTTCACAGATGATGAATTTCCGTTGCCGCTATAACAACAAATACTAAAAAAAAAATTCCGACGAATTGAGAACCTCCTCCTTTTTTTGAAGTCGGTTAAAAATAGAATAAAATTAGGATTAAATGGGACTCTCAACTCCCATACAATAAACGTGATTTTATTTATGCTCCTTTTGGTCGTTGATCCAGTAGACCCAATATATTACTCTTCTTGTACAGTAATAGTAAATGGGCCTTCTGGCTTCTGCATATACAGATAATGGTAGGTACCCCTTCGTGTGTGAGTCCGATTCGCACTTGGCCCAGTATAATTACTTTCTAACTGTGATAAAAATCTTTCCTAAACTTCGTTCGTATAAAATTGGTCAATTTTGCATAGAAAACTTTCCCCTTAGACTGCATCTAACGAAACAAAAAGGAAGTTTTAAAAGGTACGGTCAAGTCACGACCCCAGGAGCGATAGTTTGCTTAAACTTTTCCTATCGAATCATACCTAGTTGACGGCGTGGGGTCTTTTATTTAGCGGAAATACTTGTTAGTATCAAAGTAAACTACAAACTTTATACGAGTGGAGAGTACAGCTAGTGGTTCAAATAATGTTTTCAGTTTAAAAGTGATGAAGTGATCATCAGCTTTTTCGTCTAATTGTACTTCAACTTTTGATACAATTTTGAAAAGGTACAATTCTGATTACTGATTGGCTTGGCTTTTTTCTTCTGTTCACTTGGAAAGTTGAGTTGTTACGAGACTATTTATTTTAGTAAATGTTAGTAGTTAGGTATGCAATTTCAGCCAGTGTTAGGTTGACATGTGACACATATTATTGCCTATTGAATTGAAGGAACGACTCTGAGGGCAATTCCAAATAACAGGACAGAGTCTATCATATCCTATCATATCCATTGATCTATAATATACCTCGTTGATCATATCTTACATGGTGACCTTATGACAAATATCCACAGAATTTTCAGTTTTGTTTTACATACTTTTTCGAAAATATCAGATAATCTGGCTTGTATAACTCGTTTGTAAAAACTATTCCGATGAATTTCTGAGACCGCGTCCCGCGCTCATCAGTACGACAAGCCAGACGAGCTTGGGACGCGGTAGTCTGAAGTAGGAGGGAATTGCCAAATCTTCTAGTAACGGGAAGTAACAGCATTTTCATATTATAAATTACATAAAGTAACCAAAAAAATAACACCTAAAAAAATGTTAAATCGCGGCACTTTGTTAAACGACGTTGTGAAAGAACCACCTCAATGCTCTATTCAAAATAATTGAGCCGTAAACGTCTGATAAGTACCCATTGGAAGTTTCAAATAGTGGCAAATATACATTTTTAAATTTTCTATTCAAATCACGTGAATGTATCATTGAATAGTGAAGGGAAAAACTACATTTAATCGTTTCCGTTGATTGAAAAACCATAACAACTTACATCAGACTATTTCTTTTCTATTTATTTAGTGATAGATACTACTTGATGCTATGAAAACTAAAGTTTATAAAATAAATAAAGTGAGAAAAAATCTTCTTTAAATAAATAATCGAGTGTGACAGACGGACGGACGGACGGACGGACGGAGAAAGTCTCACCATAAGAGTTCCATTTTTACCAATTTGGTATGGAACCCTAAAAATAGTGCACATTTTTAATACACGTACCTACACACGTAAGATATGTGTTAGAAGTAGGCACGGCGTAGTGCCAAACTTCAACACATCGCTTCTTTTAATCAATACATTCAATATGTATAAAAGTATAAAAGTTTGTAAAGCTTTGAAAGAGTATTTTTTCCTCACTCATTATAAATTTTAAAGTCATTTAATTAATATCAATTTGGCACCATTCAGCCTCCGGTATACGTGCAAAAATATTAATCTTGTTGAAATGTTCGAATATTTGTTCCACTCGTGCAGCTGTCGAGCTTTAATTTCGGAATTTCATCTTGAATATCTGCGAAAGTACTCAGGGAATAAGGGTTCGCGTCTTTAGGGATTTCCCTTAAGAAATGAAATGTATCCAGCTTTCTTTTTAAATTCGGATGAATGAGACTTACGAAATTACTGAGATTTGTGGAATTAAGAAAGTCTTAAAACCTTTTTTACGCTATACAAGTTAGTACTTGACTGCGATCTCACCTGATGGTAAGTGATGATGCAGCCGTCTTTTTAAATTCGGATGAATGAGACTTACGAAATTACTGAGATTTGTGGAATTAAGAAAGTCTTAAAACCTTTTTTTTTTACGCTATACAAGTTTGTACTTGACTGCGATCTCACCTGATGGTAAGTGATGATGCAGCCGAAGATGTTAGCGTACAAACTTGGAAGGGGACCACCCCAACGGTTTCTACACAGCATCGTACCGGAATGCTAAATCGCTTGGCGGTACGTCTTTGCTGGTAGGGTGGTAACTTGCCACGGCCAAAGCCCTCCACCAGACCAGACCTGAGCCAATTTAGAAATTATAAAATTCCAAAGTAGCCCGTGGCGGGAATGGAACCCGCGACCTCCCACTCGAATCCGAGCGTGCGTCCCCTGCTCCACGGAGGTCGTCTATGTTGCATTTGTTCGCATCACAGGTATGATCTTATTAAGCCTTATTTGACTAATGCTATATCTATTAGATTCATTAAATACCGTTGACTGCACCTCAATGATTCAATTCCCGCTGAAACCGTCTCATTTCACATCTTCAAACATAAGTTCTATAACATCCATATATTATCAACTCCATCCGTAGTTGTGAAGATCAATGAATATAAATAGTAACTAGCAAATAACAGAAATAGATTTCACGCAACGTAAAATCGCTATGATTACAAAAGTTTTTGAACTTCATATCTAGATCTCTCTCCCCGTAGAAGTCTAAGGCCTCCTTGCTTGAACTGACTTTAATGGAAAGGTTATTGTTAAATAACTTTCTGAACAATACTAAAAAAGCAAAGTTTTTGTTAAAGTTAGTTCAACCAAACGGGCCTTAGAAAAGCAAGCAAATCTATTTTGAACTACGATGTCAACTAAACTGTAACAAATAGGAGTCCATGTTACAATGGTTTTTTTTTAAATTCTTAATTAATCATACCCTGGACTGAAATTTTTTAGGCAACCTACTTGCGATATATTTATTGACATATTAAATTGGATATAAAATAATTTTCATCCAATAAACAGCTCGGTGAAGCCCTTGTTCCGTAATCCGTACCCAAAATTGTAAAAAATGGGACCCTATTACTGCTATTACTGAGACTTCGCCAGGGCCCGTGCGTCCGTCCACTCGTCCGTTCATCTGTTACCAGGCTGTACCTCTTGAACCGTAATAGGTAGACACTTGAAGTTTTCACAGATGATGAATTTCCGTTGCCGCTATAACAACAAATACTAAAAAAAAAATTCCGACGAATTGAGAACCTCCTCCTTTTTTTGAAGTCGGTTAAAAATAGAATAAAATTAGGATTAAATGGGACTCTCAACTCCCATACAATAAACGTGATTTTATTTATGCTCCTTTTGGTCGTTGATCCAGTAGACCCAATATATTACTCTTCTTGTACAGTAATAGTAAATGGGCCTTCTGGCTTCTGCATATACAGATAATGGTAGGTACCCCTTCGTGTGTGAGTCCGATTCGCACTTGGCCCAGTATAATTACTTTCTAACTGTGATAAAAATCTTTCCTAAACTTCGTTCGTATAAAATTGGTCAATTTTGCATAGAAAACTTTCCCCTTAGACTGCATCTAACGAAACAAAAAGGAAGTTTTAAAAGGTACGGTCAAGTCACGACCCCAGGAGCGATAGTTTGCTTAAACTTTTCCTATCGAATCATACCTAGTTGACGGCGTGGGGTCTTTTATTTAGCGGAAATACTTGTTAGTATCAAAGTAAACTACAAACTTTATACGAGTGGAGAGTACAGCTAGTGGTTCAAATAATGTTTTCAGTTTAAAAGTGATGAAGTGATCATCAGCTTTTTCGTCTAATTGTACTTCAACTTTTGATACAATTTTGAAAAGGTACAATTCTGATTACTGATTGGCTTGGCTTTTTTCTTCTGTTCACTTGGAAAGTTGAGTTGTTACGAGACTATTTATTTTAGTAAATGTTAGTAGTTAGGTATGCAATTTCAGCCAGTGTTAGGTTGACATGTGACACATATTATTGCCTATTGAATTGAAGGAACGACTCTGAGGGCAATTCCAAATAACAGGACAGAGTCTATCATATCCTATCATATCCATTGATCTATAATATACCTCGTTGATCATATCTTACATGGTGACCTTATGACAAATATCCACAGAATTTTCAGTTTTGTTTTACATACTTTTTCGAAAATATCAGATAATCTGGCTTGTATAACTCGTTTGTAAAAACTATTCCGATGAATTTCTGAGACCGCGTCCCGCGCTCATCAGTACGACAAGCCAGACGAGCTTGGGACGCGGTAGTCTGAAGTAGGAGGGAATTGCCAAATCTTCTAGTAACGGGAAGTAACAGCATTTTCATATTATAAATTACATAAAGTAACCAAAAAAATAACACCTAAAAAAATGTTAAATCGCGGCACTTTGTTAAACGACGTTGTGAAAGAACCACCTCAATGCTCTATTCAAAATAATTGAGCCGTAAACGTCTGATAAGTACCCATTGGAAGTTTCAAATAGTGGCAAATATACATTTTTAAATTTTCTATTCAAATCACGTGAATGTATCATTGAATAGTGAAGGGAAAAACTACATTTAATCGTTTCCGTTGATTGAAAAACCATAACAACTTACATCAGACTATTTCTTTTCTATTTATTTAGTGATAGATACTACTTGATGCTATGAAAACTAAAGTTTATAAAATAAATAAAGTGAGAAAAAATCTTCTTTAAATAAATAATCGAGTGTGACAGACGGACGGACGGACGGACGGACGGAGAAAGTCTCACCATAAGAGTTCCATTTTTACCAATTTGGTATGGAACCCTAAAAATAGTGCACATTTTTAATACACGTACCTACACACGTAAGATATGTGTTAGAAGTAGGCACGGCGTAGTGCCAAACTTCAACACATCGCTTCTTTTAATCAATACATTCAATATGTATAAAAGTATAAAAGTTTGTAAAGCTTTGAAAGAGTATTTTTTCCTCACTCATTATAAATTTTAAAGTCATTTAATTAATATCAATTTGGCACCATTCAGCCTCCGGTATACGTGCAAAAATATTAATCTTGTTGAAATGTTCGAATATTTGTTCCACTCGTGCAGCTGTCGAGCTTTAATTTCGGAATTTCATCTTGAATATCTGCGAAAGTACTCAGGGAATAAGGGTTCGCGTCTTTAGGGATTTCCCTTAAGAAATGAAATGTATCCAGCTTTCTTTTTAAATTCGGATGAATGAGACTTACGAAATTACTGAGATTTGTGGAATTAAGAAAGTCTTAAAACCTTTTTTTTACGCTATACAAGTTAGTACTTGACTGCGATCTCACCTGATGGTAAGTGATGATGCAGCCGTCTTTTTAAATTCGGATGAATGAGACTTACGAAATTACTGAGATTTGTGGAATTAAGAAAGTCTTAAAACCTTTTTTTTTTACGCTATACAAGTTTGTACTTGACTGCGATCTCACCTGATGGTAAGTGATGATGCAGCCGAAGATGTTAGCGTACAAACTTGGAAGGGGACCACCCCAACGGTTTCTACACAGCATCGTACCGGAATGCTAAATCGCTTGGCGGTACGTCTTTGCTGGTAGGGTGGTAACTTGCCACGGCCAAAGCCCTCCACCAGACCAGACCTGAGCCAATTTAGAAATTATAAAATTCCAAAGTAGCCCGTGGCGGGAATGGAACCCGCGACCTCCCACTCGAATCCGAGCGTGCGTCCCCTGCTCCACGGAGGTCGTCTATGTTGCATTTGTTCGCATCACAGGTATGATCTTATTAAGCCTTATTTGACTAATGCTATATCTATTAGATTCATTAAATACCGTTGACTGCACCTCAATGATTCAATTCCCGCTGAAACCGTCTCATTTCACATCTTCAAACATAAGTTCTATAACATCCATATATTATCAACTCCATCCGTAGTTGTGAAGATCAATGAATATAAATAGTAACTAGCAAATAACAGAAATAGATTTCACGCAACGTAAAATCGCTATGATTACAAAAGTTTTTGAACTTCATATCTAGATCTCTCTCCCCGTAGAAGTCTAAGGCCTCCTTGCTTGAACTGACTTTAATGGAAAGGTTATTGTTAAATAACTTTCTGAACAATACTAAAAAAGCAAAGTTTTTGTTAAAGTTAGTTCAACCAAACGGGCCTTAGAAAAGCATCGTTTTGTAAGACAAACTATCACTCACATTTTACAGACGATTACCATAAAGATACAAAAGAAAACACCTTGTTTATAAAAGAAAACCGAAACGTTCATAGCCCGTCGTTGAATTGTTTTTCCGAGAAGTGTATTAAAATTACCATTTCTTTCTGTTCTCAGGTGAACAACCTTTATCTGCCGTGCAATGAGAAGCAGTAAGTGAAACTTAAGGAGGTGAACGGGTTCGGAACCAAGTGGATCAGTCATAATGAGATCTCGAATCTTTATGTCCGAAAACAACTGTGAATGTCTTTACTTGATTACTGATTACGTAGATATTCTTATCTCGTTGATTTTTGGACCCGATTATGCTGATTGGTTTTTTATGTGCCTCGTTGATCCAGCGGTTGAGTGTTGAGTATGTAACAGAAAAAGCAAGTTTTGATTGGTTAAGCGTAAATAGCACCCAAGAAAAGTGAACCAGGCACGCGCCTGGTTTATATTATACCTTATCAAAGTTTCAATAATGTATGTGTTTGACAATATTATGCCTGAAGAAATGCCATGAGGACAAGCTTAAGTTTTGGGGTGCGTTTGTCAAGAAAATTTTTATTTGCTCCGAAATTGGTCGGAAATAAAATTTCACACAGCCATACCTTAGTCCGTGTTTCACATGTTTCCGGCGCGTAACGTAAATGCATACCTATCGTTTTGTGAGTGCGTATTGGAGCGACACACATAGATACATCCCACGCCTTATCCTTGTAGGTATGGTAGAAAAGTGACAAAGTTATAACTAAGTACTCTCATAATTAAAGTATTTAATTAGCACACTCACCTAACACCTTGCAAAATTTAATAAGAGCAGTCATTATTGTAAGGTAATCAGTGACAGCCGTTGATTAGTTCTTAGTTCTTACCGACAATTCTGCAAACGTAACTATCTGAGTCTGGTATTTGGAAGAACCATCACAGAGGTTTACAGAGAGACTCTAGTACTATTGTTATTATTTAAAAGTTTTCTTCAATAATACTTACTTTATTCCATTCAAAGTTTTAGTTTACACCAAGAGATAAGATAATCTAATAACTGGTAATAACAAGTTAGTTTTCTACAGTTTACGCGTCTCCAGCAACTCGTTAGACCGGGGGTGGGTAATAGTTAATTTCCTCCGTTTTACGGTTAATGCCAATGATGATTTTACTGTTAATACTCGCAGATAGTTACCTACGTTAATGTCTATTACTTAATTAACTCTTTGAATGTCAGTTTAACATCTGCAGCCGTGCCACCAACTTCCTACTCGGTATGTATTTAATTTTGTATTCAAGTGTGATGCTTCTGCCATGACGTAAAGAAAGTAAGTAGTAGTAACAACTAGAAGCAATATAAACCCAATTCCAAAACCAACTTTAGCTTGTACATGTATTTTAAAGTCAGTCGTTAAATTCACATGAAATAAACTTAAAATCGGCTGACTTACGAGTACATAATAAGTGCATCTACAAACAGTCATGGTATTTGAATCCATTATTTTGTAACTAAACTTTACGACATGTGAAAACTTTGTTAATGACATCCTTTTTTCAGTCATTATTGAATTTTGGCACTATAGATTAAATAGAAGTAGGGAACTGTAAGTGTACAGAATATGATATTATTTATTTTTACTTATGTGGTGCATTCCATTACATTTCATGTTAATGATGTCTCTTTTAAGTAAGTACAAGTTATTTATATTTTAATAACTTAATCATCCACACACTTTCTTCCATTTCCATTGGCTGCACAAAAACTTGTATTACACGTAAGGTAATCAAAACTGGCATCGAAGCCCGTGTTCAGAAGTCATTCCTTCTGCGGTCGAACGAATGCGGCGAGCTCGCAGTTTGCGGTCACATCGGCAAGTTTCTGAACTTGGCACGAGAATTTTATTAGTCTTGCCGTACACTTGTGACTTGAGTCAGGTCAGTTCACTTTGAAGACATTTTACATTCCTTGCTTTACAGGCAAGACTTTACTGATGTTAAGGTTGTGTTTCGCTAGCTCGATGGCAATTAAAAATCGCCAAACTATTAGACACATTGGTTCTAAAATATACATCACTGAATGATAAAACATTGAATTTCTAATGCAAACTTCAAAGCCTATAAACAATCAACGTGAAATGAGTTGCTAAAAAACTGATAGTCATAAATGTAGCGAGCCCAAAAGCGTAGGTAAGGGTTCGTATATGAGCTGCGTAAAACTTTAGGTGAAGAAGGCGAAGATATAAGATAGATGAAGAACATTTATACGCTCAGAATACAGATAAAAGAAAAGAAGAAAAAGAAGAAGACGATGATATAAAGAGAGTAAGAGGCCTTTTTCATAGGATAAACCAATCCAATAACAATACCAATGCGCTTTTTGTAGTCTATATGATTTGGAGAGTCGATCATTTTCACGATTACCAGCAGCTAATCCCGAGTAAGAAGAAAAGATAAACACAAACTAACCAAAAGTTATACTGGCTTTACTAATGCAAATATTTGAATAATTTGATTAACTAAATGCTATCAAATACCATTGCCACAATCCAAGACAATAAAGTCGTAGCTACGAGTAGCTTTTACCAGTCAGAACTTTGATGTTAGTCTAAGATGTACACAGCCTCTCACAAGATGCTATTGTACGAACACGGAAGCTTACTGGGACGACGCGCCGACGACTTTTAAGGAATAGACCGTCTCATTCATGGTTTATACAATTGTCTCGGATAATAAGGTATTATGCGGTACATCATTATACCGGACAGAGTCGGGCTGACTCTGGCCAATAACTTTTTACATTTGTTACCAAGTACTAGGAACATTTGATCTCATCGGAATATGTATAAGGATATCCATACTTTACGCGTCTGCAAAATCTTCTTTGAGTTGTGGAAAAACTAGTTTTAGTCGCTAGCGTATGCATAAAATATTTGACAAGATTTATATTTACAGCGCTCGTAGTTGTTGGTGGTTACGCTAGGAAATACAATTTGTCACGGAAAATACTTTACAGAGACATTAAAATGTAAATTACAGGAAAGAGAATATTAGGTAATTTATGGCACTGAATTTACTATAATATAGCCTGTAACGCCTAGCAAATGAAAAAAACCAGTTGTGGAAAGTACTTCATATAGCAGGTAAAACTAGTTTTTACCCGCTTCTTTGCCTGCTAGGGTATTTCAGATCTTTTGTGGTCGAGCGAAGACTACATATTATAATATGATCCCTTGAATCGATTCAAAAATACAAAATATATTTATTTAAATACCTTGGGAACTGCCCATACGATTTATTTCACAATAATAAAGAAAGATCTAGATCACTTCTTAATAAACCTCTACCTGGTCAAATAAGTAAAATAATTAAGCAAAGCCAATTACAATTTTCACAAGATAATTTTTTTAAAGCGTCAAAGGTTAACTTTAAACTCTAAAATCAAGCACCATACGTATAAAAAGATTCCGACGAATTGAGAACCTCCTCCTTTTTTTTGAAGTCGGTAAAAATGCGTAATATCTCTGAGATAAATTTGGCATCATAATTCATAAACTTTTGTGAATATGTTGGGGATCTTTGGAATGCCAATAGGCACTTAATTCCAGCTAATAGAGCTGCATTATTATAGATAAAGGAAATTGACAACGATCTTTGTCGCCTTTAGTAAGCGTCGTGACCTGACAAACTGGTGATGCAGTGTGGCCATCATACCGTTGGAACTATTGTGCCAACTATAATGAGACTTGAGAGCTAATTGTTTTGAGTCTCATTATGATGAACGCAGTGGAGTGCGTGGTATCAATATTGCAATGCTAATCTGACATGAGCAGGTGTATCACATAACATCATGTGAACATCTAGCTCATCATGTCTTTTTTTGCTTTAAGAAATAATATATCCTTTACAGATATTTAGATGAACAATTTAGTATACGCATTCATCGGACGAGTTGGCAATAAAAAAATTGTATAATTATAGGTTATCTCTATTTACTTTGATAGAAAGAATTAGATTGCATTTTGTCTTTCAGATTTTCCCTTCGTTTAATTAATACATAATATGTGCTTAACTTTTCTAGTGTAGTTTTGGGAAGTATAATATTACATTAAAGCTTTCGTAAATTGTAATGGACAGACCTTTCAGATTTATCATTAATTCATTTCGCTCTTGAGTCTTGGCGCTGCCGCTCATGTTTACGTTAGCAACATGCATCTTTCGCTCTCTGTGCCTTCCGCGGACCACGATCACTCGTCTTACTGCACTGATAGCTAAACTGCGGTAATATGAAGAGGTTCTTCTCCATGTTCACGGGATCGAATAGAAACGTTTTCTATCAGAGCCAGGCGCTGAGATCACTTGCATTATTATTTATGGCGTTGCGAGCGACTATAAAATACCCGTCGTCTGATCGCGGGTGATATGAGTCGGTAAGTTAAAGACAGGATTGTCTGTTGTCGTCTCTCTTGTATAGCTGCATGTTTTAGTAGCCGTCCTGCTCAGTGCTCATTCCTGTGGTTTGTGATCATAGAAAGGAGAATGGCGAAAATTGGCCCAGCTCTAACAAAAATAACACAGAGACCGTTCAGATTCTGGAATGATTTATTTTGGATTGCTATTTTTCATAGATTTTTTTGGGTAAATACCATATTTTTAGAAGTAGGGAATCAAAAATAAAATACAATAAAAAAACTGGTTGAATGGCAATATTTTTTTAAATATGGCAACAAAAAGCCAACCTATCACCGACCCACTACTACGCGGGTCTTTCAGAATGAGAATGGATTTTTCTGGCTTTTTCAGATAACCTGCAGTAAAATTATTCACAGTGGAAACAATGAACCTAACCTCACTTTTAACAATAATGTGAATATCTTCTTTCTCCGTACTTTAATTGATTAACTTTGTATGACAATTTTGTAAGTCAGGTTGAGTACTACAAGTGTTAGAAGTTTCATAACTGAACGTGGATTGGAGTGGATTTTAGTCTGGGCCAGGAAATGTATGGGAGTTCGCCGGTCTCCTTTTATTATGTTACTCGTATGCAATAATAGGTAAGGTGCTTTGACAGTTGACACTGGTTACGGGACCGATTCCTGGATCCTGAATTTTTTAACTTATTGTATGAATTGTTGGTTCATCAGCCTAAGCTGTAGAAGAGCTGCGTTCAACTTCATAATGTGATAGTTTGCATACAGTTTTTGAGTTTTGTTCCATTATACCACGCGTAGTATCACTATTTGTCATTTGGCTTAGGAGACTGATTATGTATGAGGTGAATGAACTTCTTCTCTAGTTTTGGCTTAACCTATCAAACTTGCCAACGGATTAGACAGCAGCCTTCAAAGGCTTTATTAGTACGGATAAGCAAGTTTCATATAATCTTTTATCATTTTAAATTAATGAGAAATGGAAGCAGTTATAAGAAATTAGAATTGACCAGTAAGAAGCGTAAACAAATGTTTGTCGTGCCTGTACTGTTTAGTCCCGCGGGACCATAACAGGCAACAGCGGGGCGCCGGAGCCGGGAATCGGAGCTCTACAAATTAATTGAAAGTCGCTATCGGGATCTTGACCGCTGCGGCTGTGAGCCAATTTACAATGCAATGCGGGAGCACAAATGTCTTATATGAGGCTAGGGTTGCCAAGTCGCCAAACAAAGTAGCCGGACAGATCAGCCAATTCGACTGGCATTTCGGTAAATAGTCCGGTCTTTTACCGAAATATCAGCCCAACCGACAGCAGCAAAGCCAACCTTCTTTACTGAGAATTTGTGTATCAGTATTAATATCAGTATAATATTGTAATAGCAGGGACCACGAAACTGTATGTAAAATCAAACTTTTTGATTATTATGTGGACTGGAACTCCAGCGAAAGTCGACTCGGCTGCGCTTGGCCACGGTCGGAATTTGCTCGTTTGCAAAATGTAAAAAGTCTAACACTTTGTTAGACTTTTTATATTTTTTTTGTTTATTGTAAATGTATAAAGGCCGGACAAGCCGGAATCCGTTTATTTTGGCCAGACACAATCAAAAAGCATAACTATGTCCGGCTTTTTCCGGACACCTGGCAACGCTACACAAATTATACGGCTTATGCTGTTTTAAATTAAACGCTGCTCAATTTTTTTGATAGTGTGGTCTAGCTTCTGTTTGTTTAGTCAGAATGGCAATGAAAACATTACTGGTAATGATTATATTACCATGCAGTAATGACTAACTAAGCCTGAACCCAAATAAAAGAAACCGAGAAACGTAGTAGGTTTTTTGGCTTAAGGCTTTCCTATGTTTCTATGTTGATAACGTAAACTTACTTACCTAATTCTTTCTTTGGTATGTGTCACTGCTCATTAGCTGAACTATCAAAGGCACCATAAGTATGAAACTATACTATTTTATTCATCGAATGTGTTTTAGTAAACCCAATCTAATATGTGAATCGATTTCCTTAAAGCTTTACTTTCCTCAGACCTTTTTGGTAAAACCTGATTATTTTATGATCGTTACACACCCTTATCGGAAAGTGGAAAAATCTAAAAGTGCTTTTCAATACTCAGTTTATTTTTATTTCAGTTAACCGCGTCACGTTTTCGGAAACCTAAATGTTTTCCTAAAGCCACAATCATCTTATTTTCAGTTAGCTGTAGAATAGTATCATAAAAAGTATAATTCTATAAATATGTACAGTTGTCTTATATTTTTGTCTTGTAGTCCAAGATAGCTAAGTGTAAATCGCGAATCCTTAGTTTCATTTTCAGCCAAGGTTCATAGCAATTCACTTCGCCATATTCGAATTGTAAACCAATACCAAATTCACTGTAGCTTCATTTCAGTAAAGATTGTGAAATTGATATGAATATGACAACAACTTTAAAATTGTTTTTCTATAATCAAAAATGAAATTAACTGTATAATTTTTAGGACTGTATACCATTGGGGTACAACCAGTTGCCACACGTTCGAGGAAAAAATAGTATTTAATACAGTATTAACACTAGCAATTGTTAGAACTTAGTTTCTAAGCATTTATTTCCAAATGGGGTACGAAACGTTTTAATTAAACAACAAACGAATTTCTGTGCTTTCTATTAATTCCAGCTAACAGAAAATACCCCACGTACTGGCAGCGTATTAAGTGCCAGTAAGTGCCAATAAAACTGCTCTACACGCTGTCCGTATAATAAATCTAATTTTAATTGAACACTGATCAGACGTTAAGACGTATTGTCGCTGTTTTGTATTTATTAAGAACAGATTAATGGCACTAATACTGAATTGATACGATCTTTAGCGCGTACTTCGTATTCCTGGTGACATGTATTTAGTAGCCTGTTTCACAGACCACGATTTCGTTCTCAATTTGCCTAAGGAGACCTTTTACTCGTTGGATCGACAACCAGAAGGTGACTGGTGGATATGGTACAAAATCTTATCTCTATAGTTTATAACAATGAGTGAATCCGGCAGCCATCTACTTAGTAGGTATATTAATGTGTACAAGAGAAAATTCGTATCTACCGCTTTTAAATAATTTTGCGTGAAGCATAGAGGAGTGAGATTTGGCATGGATGAGTATTAGAAGTATTGAATAACGGCTAAACGATCGACGAATGCGAGTTAAAACAAATGCTAGCATATCATACCGTGTACCATCCGACTTGGTTGACTCAGCTATTTAATTGATTAAATCGTTTCGTGTGGAATAGGCTTAAGAATGTACACACACTATGCCAGATAATCTGTCGTGCTAATAAATGTCAGTAGAGTGACATTGAGATTAATCAACATTGTCAGCGTTGCTTACCTCCTCTATTGTTTAATCAATGTTTAAGGCCCGGTTTCCACCAAAGCGGAGTGGATCGGAGCTGAGTTTGGGTAACCAATCAGATTTCGTCATTTCAACATGTCCTCTCCACTCAGTTTCGGAGATGTCAAAATGACGAAATATTATTTGTTACTCAAATACAGCTCGGCTCCGCCTTACTCCTTGGAATGGAAACCGGGCCTTACTCCTTATAAGGGTTCAACTAAATATATCAGGATCACTGATTAGAGGATATTTAGGGTTCTCTCAGATTAGAAATATAAAATTGACCATAATGTACCTTTAACTATTAGTAAAGTAATGCTTCGAGGAAGTGCAGTTTACTTTAGACTTTAGAGATAGAACTGGCAAGATGTTGTAAAAAATATTCTGTGTATATTTAACACTATTGAGGTAAAAAGGTCCATATCCACGAAAACATAAAATTTTCAAGAGGAAACAGGAATGAATCTCCTGCTTCCCATGTTACCTATACCTAATATTTTATCTATCCAATTACTAGGATTGAAGAAGAAATGTAATTTAAAAAATGTTATAAAATGACAGCTGTCATCAAAAAATCACGTGATCTATTGGTCGTTGGATATATTTTGTCATTCCCTTATTTTTTTAGATAGAGAATAGATAAATTAATACGGCTATAGCTGTTGCTGGTTGAACAGATCATCGATACGATATATTATATGTGTTTAGAAAATGTATTCGTTTCTGTTTTAATTGAACGAAAATTCAAAATCTCTTCGTATAGATACTATTAGCAATAAAGTCTGTTTACGTTAGGTGTGTCAGTAAACTTGATTTAGATTTATTTTACAATACGACTATGTAGAGTAAGAGGTTGGAAAGTGCTTAAGCAAGCTATGATAACTGTCGACGCAAATATAGTGGTTCGCACAGTTTCACCCAATCCACGATGAATTATGACCAGCAAGGCCATAGAAACGTTCAGAAAATGTTAATAGGGATCCGGTTGCTAACTTGGAACCTAGGTCTCCACTGTTGTGTCTCATTTCCATCTCCAAAGTCAAAAAGAGAGGCAAGATAGTCTAATACTTTAATAACTTTAATCAAGTACTGTAGCAATGCTGGAGTGAAAAATTGTTTTACCATATATCAATTCAGTGTTAAGTTACGCTAATCCTATACCTTTAAACGAGCAATTCTTGTATATATATATATTTCTATATAATCTGGATCTCGGCAACGGCTTCAACGATTTTCATGAAATTTAGTATACAGGGGGTTTTGGGGGCGATAAATCGATCTAGCCTAGGATTCATTTTTAGAAAATGTCGAATTTACCAAAAAAAAATAATAATAATATGACTTCTGCTGCCATCTATTAGCCAGTAGTTAAACTACCGAGCAAATCTCGGTCAACCAGATATTAAATTATTATAGGAAGCAGTTTCTTTACTGTAAAGAAGATTAACTTCAACATTACTTGATTACATTATATGAGGCAACATTTTGGATGATGTGGTACAGTAAGGTATGACAAAATAATTTTTCATCTCACCCGCTCGGAAAAGCGTTTTTTAATGCCCGAAATACGGGCGCGAAATGCTATTATATTGCCTAGGCCGCCAAATCATTTACATTTTTCCCAAGGGAGACAAAGTAGTATGAAAATCCTTTCCGGCCTTCGGGCCGAAAAGCATTTCCAACGTCAAACTCGTATTACGTGTCATATCAATGTCAAAGCTGAAACTTCTTTTTTTCTAATAACACATACGGTCAGTAATAAAGTTCGACCTTAGAGTTTGTATAGGTACATTAGTTTTTTTTATTTTTATAATAAATCCTATTTAGTTTTAGTAATTATAAAAGAAATCAAATTAAATCCATGATTTTTCCTCGTTATTTATGTAATTATTGTTAAAATATTTATAAAATTTTATATTATCTTTGGTTCTTAGAAATTCCTATTTCAGAACGCATTCAAAAAAAAAGTAAAAAAAAGTTTCTCAATTTTTTTTCTGGTCTAGTGTTAGTTGTCTATGTTTCCAATAGTGATTAAATGAAAATACCTAATGTTTTTATTGCTTTATTCATAATTTTTTTGTTTTAACTTTGAAATAGGTGAGTGATGATTGAAGGTGGTTTCAGTAAGTGAAATTATTCATAGTTACCAAAAACAACATTTAACATAACTCGCAATGCCGATCTAAAGTGTTCTTCTGGTAATTTTCCTCGCTGTGGTGAGATGAAAAATTTTGTGTTATGTACGGGCGCAAATTTTTTTGGGTCTCGTGTCTTCGAATGCCTCGCTATGCTCAGGATTCTATTCTTTGAACCACTCGCTGCGCTCAGGGTTCAACCCTAGGATCCTTCGCCGCTCAGCATTCAAATTTGACACTCGGCCTAAAAATCCACTTTGCGCCCTTGCATAACAAATAACTATTGTGGCTTATTAATTACTTTGGATCATATAGACTTTATCATAAAGTCTTTTTGCAGTTGAAAATAATTTATAATTATAATAAACTAGTACCTATTTACCATGCCTCCGGCTCTGTGATTTTCGGTTTTTCACAAATCCACGTGAGAATTATTAAGTTTTCGAGGATAAAAAGTAGGTATGCCACTTCACTTTCCGACTCTTGAACTATATATGAGCTTAAAATCATGTTGATCCGTTAGTTTGGTGCGACGTGATTGAAGGGCAAACCAATTCATTCACATTTATATTATAAATGTGAAAAAAAACTTTGTTGTGAATGAAAATCTAAATGTATGGTGTGGACAATGGAGGTTATCAAGTCGTCTATTATCAAGCATGGATATCGGAATAATAAAGTGCCCTACACTCTTTCTTATGTGTAGTTAAGTATTTTAGTAATATATCAAAGAAAGTTGTTAGCAGATACGCCAGGCTACTTCGGCCAAAAGTCGATAGATAAATAATAATCCATGAAGTCAAAGTTTACGAGGCATAGTTATAGTGAAGAATAGTTTAATAATGTACACGTATAATAGTGAGGTGATATACGGGTTCCTTTATCGCTGTTCTGGCCTGCGGCACCCCCTTTTAGTCTTTTGATGTACTCGATTACGTTGCGGATGCTAACTGTTTACATTGTGAGATGGCTTGAACGTTGGGAATTATTTGGCAGAGTTTAATTACTTCTTCGTCTTTACGGAGTTTGTATTGCTTAAATATTATGATCCTTTATCATCTCAACCCCTTTTTATGTCCCACTGCTCGTCACGGGTCTCCTCTCAGACTGAGAGGGGTTTGGCTATAGCCCACCACACTGCCCATGTGCGGGTTGGCGGATTTCACACACCTTCGAGAACATTTTTGTGAACTCTCAGGCATGCAGGTTTCCTCACGATGTTTTCCTTCACCGCTAAGCAAGTGATATTTAGTTTCCTAAAACGCACATAACTCGGAAAAGTCAGAGGTGCGTGCCCAGCATTCGAACCCTTCTTATGAGAGGCACAGGTCCAGAATCACTGATGATCCTATATAGGTATCTAAAATTGTAAAAGGAGGAAGCACACCTGCGTCCCTAGACACTTTGGCCCTGGGTACCCACTCTTAACCTGTGTGGGGCTGATAGTATATGGTTTGAGCAAGGTATTGGTTCAAAAAGACTAAACTATAAAACCGGGGTCTTCGAAGCTGGCATTTATTAGATTTGGAATTCCTTTTAGGGTACTTGGGTAAAATAAGCCTGCCGACAGTGCCGACACCAAAATTTTATTTAGGTGTACGAGCAGGTGCAACGCAAACTTGATTATTACTTACTAGCAGATACCCGCGGCTTCGCACGCGTAAATTTTAGTTTTAACTATTCTACGGGAACCATCCATTTTCCGGATTAAAAAGTACCCTTTGTGTTAATTTACACGTGTGACGTGTTCATAATAGGAGCTCAAATTATTATCTTAATAATAGTTTGTCATAAAATAAACAGCCAGTAATGCGTGTACACAAAATGTATCCGTCGAATGCACAGCATTGACGCCATGTTCGTGCGTTTGACAGGTGACAGCTGTCAGATTTCCCGCGCATTGTACACGTGATTAAGTACGCCTTTTTCACATCATTTTTCATCATTACAAATTGAGCTGACATTATTTACGCAATGATTGTAGTAGTAGTTATAGTACTCGTTGATACAAGTAAAAATGTTAAACAGTTTCTGGTGTTTGGTTGTTCCAGCGGCTTCCTTGTGGTTGGGGGTCTGCCAACTCTGAGCTTTGTAGTTCAAAGTCGCCATTCCATGCCCTAGGTCCCCAACGGCCATCGGTCTTGAGTGCCCATTGCCACTTTAGCTTTGCTGCAACACGTTCTGTGATACATTATAGGGAGCCTGTGGGACTATATGAAGTTGTCATAATTGGTTTGTACTCTACCCGCAAACTTGTCATACGTATAAGACAACAGATTGCAAGTTGCGATTCTGTTAACACATCATCTTACTATTTTAATTTCTAAATAAAAAAATCAATAAATCAAATAATTTGTACAAGAAGAAACTGACTGACAACAAACAATCCAAACCCCTTGGTCTGGATACTCCTTTAGCAGATAAGTTTCTTATAAGGCTTCACTAGGAAAGGATTTTTTAAAACTCACCTAAGGGGTCCAAACGGGGGTCCAAAGTTTGTATGGAAAAATACACCTTTACCTACTCCACAACTACTGAAGTGATTGTCCTGAAATTAGCAATGAAGATAGAGTATGTCCTGGATTAAAACATGGGCTACTTTTAATCTCAGGAAAATCATGGATTTGTGAAAAACCGAAATTAACGCGGCGGTGGAGCCGCGGGACTCTGTCACCTCTTAATAAATGTTCAGTAGTTGTACTGGTACAACTACTATATAGAGGGAACGACCCGCTGCCTGATTACGTATAACATAGCAGTAGCGACAGCAGACGCGGAGCCACAGCGACCGGTCGCAAAATGTCATTGTTTATTGGCATTACCTACGCCGATCGCGCGTCGTCTGCTCCCCTGTCGCAAAGTGCACTTTTGTGGTCTGTGGAATGCACTTTTAGCAATCGATCTCTAGCGCCACTTGCGATCAGACGGCAAAAGATGTAAACAAAATACACAGTTTTTATTGTCATCTGTGGTTACTACATGGTCATTCTGTGGTACATCGAATAAATCTGCGGTCATTCTGTGATTCTGCGGTATAGTTTGAGCCACAGAGTACTTTTTTGTTTTGTTAGGTTAGGTGTGAATTTTATGAAATTATTATCATCTGCCAGTAAGTTTAAAATACTTCTTTGTTATTTTACTACGTAAACATGTGTACCTGCCTTTTTCCTGTTGCTATTTGCTAACATGTTCTTATAATTATTATAGCATCAATAGGATCATCGAGTGTCTACCAGCCAGCTGAACGAGTTGCTGGAGCACCTAATGGCGCACCCAATTCTAGCTAAAGGAGTTGGTTTGGGAGTGAGAGTGAAGGAGGCCATCGATCGAGAATGGAACAATAGTATTGGTTCCAGATTCAATGCCTCCAGCAGGGATTGCAACCAGTCAGGCCAGCGGAGGAAGTGAGTATGAATATCCTTCTTTTATGCTCTCGATTTCAAAATGAAAGAGTTATGTGACTACAATTATATGAAACCGGCTGGTGGTCAGCTGCATTATACTGCTGTGAATAGATGCATACAATTTTTAGATACTGCTGAGGCCGCTGCGGTAGGTCGACCCCTTACAACAGCATAAATGTATACAATTTTCAGTTTATTCTGAGGCCACTGCAGCCATTCCAAGCAGGCCATTTCCACAGCTTTCTGCAACTATATTATTTGCAACACTGATAGCCCGTAGCATAAACGACCAACACATCAACCTCTGTTGCCTATCTTAGGTCCACTTGCATCAACGGTTAGTGTGTTAACTCAGAGTTAACACGCTCACCCAGAGTAAGTTTTCAAAATTGTCCAATGACAGATGTTGACTTAAGGGTTAAAAAGAAAATATTTAACCTCCGATTCGCGCAAGTGGACCTTAGAGGGTTATAGCTGGTTTACTTTAGGGGTATATAATGATGGGTTGGGGTTTGAATACCACTTTCCAGCATGCACCTCTCTCTCGTTTGAGTGGTGTACAGTTGTGGAAAGCGGCTAGTGTTGAAGGTTTGTGTAGTAAGAAAACCTGCATGTCTAAGAGGTCACCGTAATGTTTACACCATATGAAAACATTATGGTGAAAAGGTCGGCAGGCTTTATAGGAAAGGAAACCAGTGCCGAATAGTAGTATTATAGAAACAAGGATTCAGACTAAATTATATAGAACATATTACAATGTACTCTTATTCTCAAACTAATTCATATATTTTTTTCCTTTACAGAAAGTCCAGTTTCTCAAAGACGGTTTCAGCAGCCCACACTGAGCAGCAGCTCCACCGTTACCAGAAAGGTACAAATGGTAAGTCTTTTCTGTTAAGATTTAGTAATATTAATACTTTACTACTTATTAATCTTTCAATAGCTTTTAGCACTATATAACTATCACAAAATTTAAGCATAGGAATACAACTCCTGCCTGCTGAATCGGCCTCGGTCTCAAAAAAAAAAATCTAACATTGATGATAAAATTAGTGTTTAATAGATGTTTTATATTTTACAGACCAAAGGGTTAAGCCATCATGGAGACACGAAGACGTTGCGACTGGAGAGACTTTTCAGAAAGTCCAGTTTCTCAAAGACGGTTTCAGCAGCCCACACTGAGCAGCAGCTCTACCGTTACCAGAATGAATACAAATAGTAAGCCTTTTTTGTTTAGATTTAGCAATATTAACACAACTAATTCTTAAACTTTTAATAGTTTAGCACTACATAACTATCACAAAATGTAAGCATAGAATACAACTCCTGCCTGTTGAATTAGCCTCTTGGTAACATCGATGATAGAATTAGTGTTTAATAGATGTTTTATATTTCACAGACCAAAGGTTTGAGCCATCATGGAGAGACAACGGTTTTCGAACAGGAGAGACGAAGGGTGGGCGCAGAGAGCAGACTCGCTGAAGCTGCTTCTATTACAGCGAATGCATGCTGGCAAAGGCCTTGAATAAGCTTTTTGACTTATTGTGTAAAATATTTTAACAATTAAAAATATTAATTTATTTGTTGTAAAAATAAATGAGAGAAATTATTATATAATATTAGCAATTTGTCAAGTTACACCTTTGAAGAACTCCTTAACAGTAGGATTCTTGGAATGGATAGAATATGCTTCCGGCTCCTCACAAGATAGTATAAAAGTTAATTTAATTATGTAAGAAAAGTTGTATATGTAAATACATTTTTTTAAAAAAAGCAAGTGCAGAGTTTTCCTTAAAGTGCTTTTCGAAATTGGCCATACTTAAGACTTTTTAATAGAGCCTGGCTTATGAGAAAAATAAAGATTTTTATTTTGGATCTCTAATGAAATTTTATTATTGAATGGAAGTTAATTAAGTCTTGAAATAAAACTCATTTTTATCATTTTTTGTGTAATTTTTTATTTTCTATTCTGTTCCTCCACAACCACTGGGGTAGCAATAGTTATTACTATTTAATAACTTAAAACTCAAGGAGAAGGCTCAGAGTCACTCAGCGGGCGATGGAAAGAGCTATGCTCGGAGTTTCTCTACGTTATCAAATCAGAAATGAGATTCGTAGACGAACCAGAGTCACCGACATAGCTCAACGTATCACGAAGCTGAAGTGGCAATGGGCGGGGCACATAGCTCGTAGGACCGACGGACGTTGGGGACCCAAAGTGCTGGAATGGCGACCCCGCACGGGAAAGCGCAGTGTTGGCAGACCTCCGACCAATGGACTGACGACATCAAAAGAGTCGCGGGAAGGCGCTGGATACAAGTGGCGCAGGACCATGCGGGCTGGAAATCATTGCAGGAGGCCTATGTCCAGCAGTGAACGTCCGTCGCCTGAAACGAACTTAAAACTAATGAGGGTTCTAAGATGCCCTGACCTAAAAAGAAACCCACAGCAAACTCAGTCTGGTGACTGGTCTGTCTGTCTGTCAACTGGTTTTCATATTTTACGGTTAGGTTACGTTGTGGGTACCTCAAGTAACCTTAATGCTACTTCATGCACTTCCCTTATCGGATATGTCTGGTCTTCCACTTGAACATTTCCTCATCAAGTGGTGGCAGTGTTCCCTCGAGTCCTTCAGTACCTTGAGGGAATTTTGAAGTACATTTGCATTTTCACAACGGCTGCTCTGCCTTCATTTTTATCTCAATATCTGAAATGTGCAAATAATTTATTGTTTACGACATTAAAATTGATTAAATCACTGTCACAAATCTCTAAAATATTAACAAATCATATAACAGTATAGAAAATAGAGAAATAAATAGCTGTTTGTTAGTTTAGTTAATTAGTAATAAAATTTCTCATTGATTAACAGATAAATTCATATGGCATTGGTATGGCCTCTAAGAATAAAAGGTGTTCCACAGAATAGACACCATATGAATTTATCTGTTCATATGGCGTTCGTTCAGTAATAAATTTTAACACTTTTCTCTATGTTAATATTCAAATCTTCTAAATTTACTTGTTTTTTACTTCTTATTCTTAGTTCGTTTTTAACAGGGCAGTTGTATTTTTTATTTATTTATTTTTATTTCTGTTGTGCTTGGTATTATCTCGCTGTTAATCCTCATGCAGTTTTATAGTTATACTGTACATCACCTTTGGTCATCTTTAGATACTTAATGGCCATAGGTTAGCAAGATTTGAAACATAGGGTTAATTTGTATAATTCGTAAATATTAACATTTTTATTATTTTCAATAAAATATAATAGCTATAAAATAATCACCTGTTTAATTTAGTAATTTGTCTGTTCTCTTGCACCTCTGGAAGTCTAATGTATATTTGCTAAATATCAATGCTGTTGAGTGCCTTAGTGGCTTCTTTGACGGCATTTGATACACTAGATTGGCTCAATCCATGAAGAAAATTCATGCCAACTGGGTTTTGAATAACCTGTAATAATAATTGAATCTTAAATATTTATTTCATAAACAACTATGGAAGCCATATATCAGCATTCCAAGGCAGCTTTTGTTGCTCTTCACTTTCGACAGTATTTACACAGTTTTTGAAATAGTTCTTTTGTGAGCCTATAATGAATTTTAACTCTGCGTCAGGCGATGCTTGCTGGTTACTGGATTTGCTTGATCTCTCAAATGTAATTTCACCGTAAACGAGCCTTCTCCAAGAATTGGGCCACCCTCTCTTCTTCATTAAGCGCTTCCTCTAAAGGAAAAAAAAGTGTTCCCTTATAAACTTATAAAACAAACATGAACATTGTACATTGGGCTCTAAATTCCTTATTTTTTATATAAATAGGTAAAATTATACCTTTTCACGTTAATAGAGACAATATAATATACTTACATATTTTAAACTTCCTTTCTATTATTAAATATCTCATTTTTTCTCATAATTATATTATAACTCCACCAGACAAAGTAGCAATAATTCGTTTAGCGACAGGTATTTAGGCTGTCGCTTTAATGGTCGCTTTTTTGTCGGCTGTCGCTGTCGAGCCGCTGTCAAATTTAGCATACATAATACCAGCTTGTTAGCACGACAATGGATTGAATGCACTTTTAACCACAGACGACATAACTTTTTACAACACAGATTGTACCACAGATTGATCGCCCGCTGTCAGCTCTTAATCGGTGTTTACATAATACAAAAATGCCGTTTGACAGCGGATAGTACGCGATTTATGCCTGTGGCAAACCTGTGGCAAGATCGGTAATAACCCCCCCGGAATCCATAGCATAATTAATAATGCATAACTTCGTATATTATGTATTTGTTTTGTGGTTCCAAGTCCGTCATACAATGCAAATATAAAATCTTTGTGCCTCACAATCTCTTATCTCAAGTATACGTGAGAAACTAAAGTTATATACTACTTGTGAATTTCTCTGGTTTATTTTCTAACACTAAACCCAAGATGTAAACAACGCATAACGGCGTATGTCAACAGTTTGAAGAACAATGCCCGTCATGCAACGCTCCCCCCGTAATATTTTTATGACAAAACTTAATGACGAGAGACGCTCTTCACAGCCACAAGGGAGGTAAGCACCCACCCTTCTGTTTGACGAAACGCATCCTCGCAGATATACCGCAACACGACTCTATAACTACATCCTAGTACCCCTAGTATAAGATACATAGCAAAGCTCGCAAAAGTCGAATGTTTTCGAGAACAGAAACTAAACACGATTTTTTTTGTTTGATTTTATAAAAATCCACCTTCATTATTATTGATTTTATGTCTTTGTATTTGAACACGCAAGTACTTTATAAAAGTATAGGTACATTTTGATTTGATAGTATCGCATACAATTGTGCCAATCTATAAAGCAAAAGCGCTTTAACATATCTTTTAGTTTCAAGTCAAGAACTGGTGCCAATTGAAATTATTATTAAAGAAAACATGAAGTTTTGTTTTATAATAAATATAATAATCGAACTTCAATTGAAATTTTATTAAATTTAACCGCCTATAACTCTTCTAAATGCAAAATTGTTTTAACGCATTATTATGCCCACCTACGTCCTACATTATCTACATCTCCCAGTCCTGTCTTACCATCCTTTCATACCTAATTATGGTAGTACGTTTTGACCACATTTTATAAACCCATCATTTTTGTACGTGTACTTTCATTCAATATTCAAAAATATTCGAAAACTGTTAGCGATTGCAAAAACCCCATTCTCATACTAGGGGTAAGTCATAGCTACAGTATGATATAGTGACAATTGCGTAATTAGCCTGCGCTACTCATTTTCGCTAGCTCCCGGTTTTATAATATTTTAACCCCAATTTTTAATTTTACCACAAAATGGAAATGTTTATACGACAGGATTTCTTTAATTTTCATATCTGTTTTTACGTGATAATTATAATAAAGTGGTACTAGTTAGGTTTGAATCCACGTACAAATATAGTCATAAACTTATATATTTTTTTATATATTATGGTAATACAATTTGATGTTTTACCGCGAAGTAAATATTATTTCCCGTTTAACTCCAATAACTTTCTGCTATGAGTAGGCAGGGCGTGGGAATAGAACCCGTAACCAAACAGTCGGAATATAACCTCTACCCGTTTAACTATTTATTGAACCCCTATAATTAATCAGGATTCAGGACTTGATATTCCCTTGTACCCCACCACTTAGCATCCTATAATTAAAATATCCTCTCGCTAGTAAGTACTTGTAATAGGTACTTTAACTAGAAGGGAGTTTGACAATCATCCCAAAGAGATCTTCAAACTACATCCCTTCAACATAATTTGACCCTTGCTGTCCCATCGAGAATTCCATCACTTTTAATTCAATTTCAAGATATCGCGAGGTAAGGAGAGATTCTCCCAAATGTAAATTAGCATATTTTATGAATAAGACCGAAACTCGAGGTGAATAGTGGTTTGAACACTCGAGACGATGTTGTAGCCTGCAAGAACCATCTGCAGTGGTATTTATTATGTTAATTAACGTCTGAGATTCTCTTCTTGCCGGATTTACATGAATTTCAGTTATATTGTCTGTACAGTCTAAATTCCTACAGCCATCTAGTGCAACCAACATCTGTTTGGGAACTAACTGTCCATAGGTGGCATTTTCAAGGGAATGTATGCCATTGAAAACTTTACTCTTACTCGTAACAGATCTAGAGTATAGGTCTCATCACGGTATAGGTTTCATCACGGGATAAGAACCCTCAAGAGACTCAAGACAAGCATTTTTAGTGATAACAAAGTGGCATCAGCTATTTGAGTTTGCAATCTTTCTAAATTTCTTCATCAGTAGGTATTATCGATTCTAAGTTACGGCGTAAAGAATAATAAACAACTAAAACAAACGTAAACAAACATACACACGTTGTGTAAACTTTCTTCTATAACATAAGTCTAAAGTAAGTAAAGTAAACGGAGGCTAGTATCCGCATATTTTTACTAGCTTTTATTTAGTTTCACCTGTCCCGGTGTTTTTTTGTTTTTTTTTTTTTTGTCTGTAATAAATTCTTATAATTAACATCAATTGATTCACTTCCCTGTTACCGATTGAGCTGAAATATGGCACGCATGTGTTTATAAATCGGATGAGAATGCAAGATTGATTGTGACATGGAGCTGATAGGATCTCGATTATTTTTTATAGGATAGGTATTAAAAACAAGACTGTGTAATTTACGTGTTCATAAGTGAAGCTAGTCGCATTATGTTCTCATTAAAATATTGCGAGAGCGCCTCACGTCTGCGTCTGTACGGCGCGGGGAAAAATTGAGACATTCAAGAAAATGACGGCTTTATATCAAAAGGACCGAAAACTACGCGCATTAAAACCTTCCGCACGAACGGTGTTCAAGCTTCCACCCCGCTTTAATACAAAGAAGCAAGATGGAGCCACTCCATTCGAATTTGTCGGCGAAGAAAAATAGTAGGCACCTGCAACTAAATGCATTGGGGGTGCGGATAGGTTCCCATGATTACGAACATTTCCTGGACCTTCCCTAATTTTGATTTTAGTGATCTGTAAAAATTGAAATACAGTAAAATCGCGATTAACCGGAATTGTTGTCGTTAGGCATTCGGATAATCGAATGTTTGAAGAAAAGCGGGCGTGCATGCAATATCAACGAAGGACTAGAAGGGCGATCGGCTAAAAATGTAGCAATCATAAGGATTGATATTTTTTCAGCCGATCGCCTTACTGATATTACAGAGGACCACATATGGGTTGCGAACTTGATCCTTTTTGTAAAATCCATTATATTATAAATATTTATGCGCCTTCAAAGAGTTATTTTTTCAGTTTCTTGATGTTTTAATTAATTTAAATTGGTCGGTTGGTGATCCGGATAGTAGCCAATCCTCTAAATTGAGGGCCAGATAATCTTAGGCCGGATAGACTTTAGGTATATGGTGGTACCCAATGATGAGAAGAGAAGTGTTTTATTTTATTTTTGATATTTAGATTATTAAACTTGAAAATGATCGCCCAAGGAAGGAAGCATACGTGGAGCGACCAATGGGAAAAACCTTCTGTAGAGAGTCCCAGGACAAAAAAGAACCGTTTACGCTCTAATAGGAGTAGCTGATGTCGGAGATGATTTAATGCCCTTCCGAAGTAATCACAAAGCAGTAGAAGCATAATTAATCCTAGAAAAGGTTAAATGTTTGGTGACCCTCTAGCGTTGGTCGGTGCAGAGTGCGGAGCGCGGAGTCGTTTGAAGAGCGCTCATTTTGTTCGTCTGAGAGCTGACATGTCGTGTCATTACGCACATGTGTCGAGGGCGCGAATTTCGGAGCTCGGAAACGTTCGTTTTTATGTCTATTTTGACAGCTTTGTTGGGATTTTCGAGTGTTTTCCCATCCGCGGTGCTTCACTGAGCGGGGAAGTTTGAGTGTTTATACAGCTACTGATATTTAAAACGGTATCTATTGTAAAAGAGAGGTGTGAGTGTTCCAAACGCTCATTAATCATTATTATAAAGAAAAAAGATTGTAAAAAAACATAAAGAATATACAGAAGTTAATAAAAAAATGCTTCTAAATAACACCTATGTAAACTATTTTTATTGTTTTTATTGAAACCACGGCTACGCTTTTAGGGGGCTGTATTTTCAAAAAATATTTCTTAGCAGATACACACTGCGACATCTGATATCGAAATCTGTCCATTGACAAATCAGTCAGTCAGTCAGTCCGTCTGTCACGTTTCCGATTTATAATTATAAAACTTTAGTATCGGGCTGTAAGAATTAATGTAAACTTTGTAACAACACTCGGCAAAATTAAAATTCTAAGACCTTACTGTAATTAAGTGTGTGATCAAACTTTTGTAGTAGTGATCGATTTTAATATCAGCCACCCTCCTGATGTCAAAGTACTTACCATTTTCACTGGATTTACTCGGAATAACGTCCTCAAAAGGAATAATTGCAGCCATTTCGTTTCGGTTATTAGATTTTCCGGAGCCGACTCGGAATCCATTTTGGAGTTGATATTTGTAATAAATTTTTATTTGCTCTTTCAACTTCGCTTCGTGGTTTTATTGAGGTTAAATGTTTGTGTGGGTGGGTGAATCTTTTTCCGGATTCTGACGCTTTTTTCACGATTAAGGTAAGCCAAATAGATGAAACAAGTATCGAAGAGATCTTTCACTGAATCTAAAGAAGATTCATGACTTTGTTTTTTAAGCACATGTTTACTAAGAATTATAGTTTAGCGTAAAAGTAATTAGATGATTCTGCCATAATATTATTTTTTCAATATCCAAAGACTGTGACTAATTACTAATTAGGTTATTATTTACGAGATATACCTAATTGATAGAACATCATTTCAAAGTCAGTTCGACTTTACACACATTACGAGTATACCAGCCAGATCAGTTGAAATTGATGGAGTTTTTCCCTGACGCAGTTGGGAGGTCCTGTGTTTGATTCCCGGATCGGGCTTTACTGTCAAAGCGGATAAGATGCTGTGTAGCAAATGTTAAGAAATATTTAACCCCTTCCAAGTATGTACTCGTATAGAATAACATACTTAGTCGGCTGTATCTTCATTTACCATAGGTGTTATTATAAAGTCAAGTACTCACTTTTAAGGAGTTAAAAACATCTTTTCCATATTATAAAAAGTTGTATGAGTACATAAATCAGTTAAACCTGCTCTTTATGAGTGTTTAAGCTAATTCACAAGTAAGCGAGGCAGTTAACCCGTAATATCTCTAAACGTTATTTCCTCTGCTGTTATTAAATTTTTCTCACCACATAAACTTTAAGTGCCACTTTCTCTTAATATTATACCAATTATTCGAGATTAAAGATCGTGTCCCAGACAATAATTCTGTATTCACACCTCGTAAACAAATCATTTTTGACTAAGTATTAGTCGTTTACATTATTTTCTTTATTTATTACACTTAGTTAGCTATATAGATTTCGTGATTACAATATTATACACCTTTCCAGCTAGATACTATTTATTCATTTCGTTTTATTTAAGGTTTACTCTATTCCCGTTTTTTTGGTATGTAAGTATATTCATTTTTGTGTGTTGATTTTGTACTACAATAATTTACCATTTGAAAGCCTTAGGTTTCTCCACTATCTCTCAGTTATCTTCTTTTTTTACACTCTACAAAATAGTTCTCAACTGCGGTCCTATCTGATGTTAAGTTGATCGAAGATATTAAAGTAAAGTTTTCATCGAATTGAACCTTCTTATTGTTTTGCTCTGCCATAAAATTCTAAACTAACTTGTACCAAAACTTCATAGTTCACAGTGTCTGTTCTGTAAGATTAATTCGTTTGTTCCAAAGCTTTAGTATTAGTACCATTACACAATGAACTATCTCCAAGTTCGACTAACAATGCCTATCATCTCCTTCATACACACATAACTATATATACAGAACGTAAAATCAATAGAGAACACACGTCTCCCTATCTGAACTAATTTACAGCTTTCTAAAGTTAGTGCGGTTATATTATGCCTGTTAATTTCAGTTGACACATTGAGTTTGCAAGTACGAGGTGGTTCACATAATCTTAAGTTATCATCACCACGTATTGTCGCTGATCGCTATTACCACTATATTTGGCTCTGCCTGAAGCCAACGATTCTCCGTGACTTTTCATGTTATCCTTCCACCTAGGGTGCTACTCTAGCTACTTGGGTCCTTTTATTTTTATTTATCCATGAGTCTTACGAGCTATGTGCACAGTTCATTGCCACTTCAAATTGAGCTAAATCGGTCACTCTGGTTCTTTTGCGGATCTCCTTATTTTTTATTCGATCTCGAAAGGATTTTTACACGACTGTCTAAAAACAGAGTGAGAAGTTTTTAGGCTTCATATGTTATGTATGTATGTGAGTTTCCTTATTGAAATTGAAATTTATTTATTTATTTTAATATACTTATCACTAATTACAAAAATCACAGAAATACAATTTTTATGTATGGTGCTAAACTAATATTAGGTACTATACCTACATCTATACAAACTAAAATTGTACATGCTGTTTGTGCGCTGACCACCGAACTAGTAATAACTGTGTATATTCCACTATAACTTTTGAACGACTAAAGAATTTTGGACATAATATGGGGTATCGTTAGAATCTTTACCGAGGCTATATTTATTCATATCATATTATGAGGTCCGTAGTTATTAATCTTGTAGTGATTAGCTGCAAATCAATATCGGTCTATAAAGAGAACAAATCTTTCCTTAAACTAACTAATTTGCAACTTTCACAAGCGCAGTTAACTAATAAAATTAACCCGTTAATGTCCGTTGAGTAGGCGCGCCGCTCGCGGGCCATTATTAAAAATCCTTATTATGCACTCCACCTACCGCTTTCCCTTAATTTTAATATCAATTATGCCAGACTAAAGATTGGAGCGCACTTGAGGTACGCTAGGTGCTCGGTGGATTAACTTGGAGTGCGTACAGTGGGCGCGTTTTATGCTTACTATCATTATAATGGAAATTGGCGGAAAATATAGCACAATAGATACACAGTATGTACCTTTCCTATTTCTAGTTTATTAATTAGATTCTATACCCATTGAAATGAAATGAAATGAAATGAAAAAAGTTTTATTGGTAATGCACATTAGGTATATATCAACAGAGAAAAAGATCATAGGAAGGACAATGTGCAATCCCAAATGAGCCTCCACTCAGCATAAGCTTTGCCTTTTATGGCAAAGCACTGGTCTTCCGTGAGGCCCACTTGAGATGCATTGCAAGGGAGAAAGACCAAAAGAAGGAAAGGAAGTTTCAAAATTAAAATATTGTAGGAAATTAAAATGTGTTTTTGTATTGAAGAATTTGGTTTTCCGCTTCGCGCTGCATTTGTGCCCATTGCTTCAAAATCCGGTTAAAAAAAAGATAGGAGAGTATGGAGAGCAAAGCCAATGTAAAATAAAGGTTCTATAAAAAATAAAATTTGGATTCTATTCATTCATGTTCAATATCCTTTAGTAGATATTAGCTTACCTACATGAGAAATAAGATTTTTTTGATATTATTACAAGTGATTTAAATCGATATGATCTCTTGATGGTATTAAGTCGATACAGAGAGCAATCAAACATGAAAGTGCACTTTCATAGCTTACCGAAGCTCACTATAAGTGATATAAGCGTGATTGGTTTAATTGTAGTTGGGACTGAACAGAAGACACATTTGGCGAGTTCCGGTGGAGGCTTCGATTTACAGAATTATTTGCCACTTTGATAGCACAACAGTTGCAATTTTTGTTTACTGGAGATCCGGCTAAATATCTCTTTATACTCATATTTCGATAGAAACTGGTGTTACATTTGTATAGTTCAACTTAAAAAGCTATAATCATCGCTTAGTCATGAAACTTTTATTATCTAAAATAATTAGTTAGTTTACATATTTTCTCCAATATACAATTACACGTACATAAATGTAACGATAATAACGGAAATCCAATCAAATGTTTAATATGCACTGTAATAACTATGAAGCGCATTAATTATTGGATTAACTCGGATATGACAGGGTGAACGTTAGCGAGAGAATCGATACCATTTTACATTGAATCTAGAAATTAGATTACAGTAACCTAATACGGGTAATATAATTTCACGCTGTTTTAAATATAGCTAGAGAAAGTAGTCGCTCGTAGGGTACTAAGGAAAGGAGTTTATAAATATCTTCTACAGAGTGTTAGTGTTCGAGATACCGTATTGACGGTTGTAAAATAACGCTTCGATCGATATAGCTACAAGTCCTACTATGACATATTTTATTTGTATTGCATTACACTACAACCCAAACTGCGCCTCTGCGTTATTTGAGTTATTTGAAAAACCCTTCCACCATCTCCGTCTCCACTAAAAGAAACCTTGATGCAAAATTCCAGTTATGTAGACCTAAGATATTTTGGTGTCAGTCATAATGAGTGATCGAATGAATGAAAGAGGCAGAACTTTTCATATGTAACTCTTTATGGGTCTTTTACTGGCAAGCACAAACTCTAGCGAACTAGAAGATCTCGAAGACCTAGTCTAAGCATATTAGTTGCAGGGCGAGATAACAAGCATGCAGTTTTGGACAGTATGCAATACAGTCTCTTGAGAAAATTGATACGCTAGTTGGAAACAGCTGGTATATGTACGTGGAAGTTTGGGAAAAAGATCTACGAGTATCTTTTCAATGGAAAATTATTTACTCATTACAAAAAGCATGTGAATCGGTCGGTATTTTATCTAACGGTAAGTTTTAACTCCGTTGAAACTCTAACCGGACGGGATGTCGGACGCCGTGATAACTGAAAGACATTGTCTTAACGTCCATGTACCCGCTCCGTTGCACAACTTTGCATTTCAGCCGGAACGACCTCGATTAGTTTCCGAACAGCTGTATCGCTATTTTCACAAGCAACAAAGGGCTGTTGTTGGGCCGCTGTGGCACTTTTATTGGCACTTTCACGTTGTACGCGCATCGGGTCCAGTTTAACTATCGCAAAGTTTAGTTAACATAACTGCATGGACGATTATTTAGAAACTTTTTGTAACTACCATCCGTTTATGTTGTTGCAGGATTTTCTGATTTCAAAATTACTTTCTGCTTATTACCATAACTCTATCCAAATAATTTAAGAGATTTGAGAGTTAAATAAGTGAAAAAGTTAGTGTAGTATAACTTAGTCGGTGATTACGAATAAAAAATAAAAGAACCGTAGTGTGATGAAATTTCCAAAAAAACCTTCTAGATATTTGGTTTTTTTGTTACCTTTTAATTGTAGGAAGACTTCAATACCGTTTGATTGGCGATAGAGCAAAGATGTGTATGCTCTCATTATACTAGAAAGCAGCAGTCAAATCAAAGGAATGTAGATAGAAACTTACAGAATGTCAGAAGCCAAGATCCTGTTAGAGTCAACGATATTACCTTGAATACCTTCTGTTACTAAATAAATAATACCACATTGTATGATACTTTTTCATATTTTCTAATGGCTTAAACTAGACATTACATATTACTTCAAAGAATATTCCGAGGGACTCGCTAGTCGCGATAGAAATTATAATCCTTGGCAATTATTTCAAGTAGTCAGTAGACACGTTCATTATATAAAACGAAGGAGTTTTTAACAGTGAATATGAAAACGAGCGGGTCACCAGCCCCTAGAATGTGTAAGAAAAACACGTTGAATACATCGTTATGTAATTGTTAATCAATTCAATTATCAAATCAATTCTGCCCGCTGATTGGTTCTCTGATTTACGTCAGCCAATCGGGTGGTAGAATTTGCTAAGGTTTACGATAAAGATGAATAAGTTTTTCCTACGCAATTAGACCCCTGGCAATCTCCGCCGCCCATGGACGTAATATGTAGCACCAGAGGAATTGGAAATGCGTTGTCGATATTGGAATAAAGAATTTTAGGAATTTAGGATTACCTTGGATTACTCAGAGCTATGTGCCAACCCACGTAGCGAATATTGTAAATGGGTGTAAAGAAAGTAATAGCGGTAGTTAAATAGGATTACAGAAGCCGTATTTAGGTTGAGTTGTGTATTTAGCTCTCACGCGATATTGTTTGTTTGAAATCAAGGATTCTTTTCATTTTATTTTTCGAAATTACTGTAGACTTTATATGGTTGGTACTTTATGTAGTGTGTATCACTGCTTTCTTTTTTTACATTTTATGATCGACAGTCTCATGACAATATTAGCAACGATTTTATAGAAATCGTTGGCCCTTAAGTAATTGTTCAAATTTAAATTAAATTCTTTAATTAAAATTAATTGAAATTTAGTGGAACAAAGATCCTGTTCGAAGTTCGAACGATACGGCTGAAGGGGATAAGCAAAAAAAATGTTTTTTTTTCGTCACAAAAATCCCGACTTGAAGAAAATCTGTCGTATTTTCTAAATAACCTTCATTTAATTTAAAAATATACAATTTTTTTTTTTATTAAATAAAGATTGAAGGAAGATACTCGTATATTGTTTGCCAGTGAGATTTGATCCAAGCATTCAAGAATTTGTATCTGACGCTCAAACCTACACCAACGTAGGTATACTGTAAAGCTACGAATTTATCAATTTGAATCTTATGAATGACTTTTCAAATAGCGTGTTATTATTATAAAAATAAACTTCGTTCCAACCGAGTATTCCACGAAAGTTACGCATTCTTTTTTAAACTAAACTTAGTAATTAATAGCACCTGGACATAATGATATTTTCATACTATGTCAGTATGAAAATTTTAAAACAATATTACAATAATACTGCTTTAAGTCATGGTGGTAGGCCCCCTGAACTTAGGAATAGGTAACATCTTATGATCGTGTCCAAATTCAGCAGTTCAGCCTTACGCAACATTGGATTCGGGCCTTCAGTAAAATGCACGACCAAACATTAACCCTGTGGTTTATGTAGCCAACTTTTCTCATTTTCCTATAATTGATCGATCCTGACCTTCCGTTCTATCAGAGTAAAAGGAAACTCGTGTAAAACTAGGCTATTTGCAGAGTAAACTAATTAAAGTATCTAATTAAAGGAAAACTGCCCGGCTAATGAAAGTTTTTACTCTTGTAATAAAACGTAGAGTCTGTTATGTGTGTCGAAATGAAGTTAAATGACGTATACCATTTATCTATAGCTAACATCTCTCCTCTCTAAAATACTTCTGTCTGGTCAATTAGTAGACAGGACGCGAGTGGGACGCAATTTGAGCAGTTGTACAGTAGACGTATATACGAAGGATCCGGCGAACCGTGCAAAAATGTCGCCTGTTTACTGGTGTCAAAAATGTTTGTTTTGACACCGTAGTCAATAGTCATCAGTAGTAAGCCGATCGCAGTATTGTTTATGTACCGCAGTCCGCGCCACATATCACTATAATAGTTATTAGTCCTAACGTGCGTTTCCATAGGGACGGTTTCTGCCGTATTGTGGCGTATTAGGGGGAAATTTCACAGAAAGCGCTACTTTTTCTTGTACATGAAGAAGGTTTACGTAAAATGTTTAGATAGGCTCATCATGTTTAGATAGGTTCATATCGGTGTTTGTAATATACTAGTTTATATCGAAGACCAACAAATGTAATTGTACATTAGTCATGTTCTCAACTCCTTTTTATGTCCCACTGCTGGGCACGGGTCTTCTCTCAGACTGAGAGGGGTTTGGCCATAGCCCACGCTGGCCAAGTGCGGGTTGGCGGGCTTCACACACCTTCGAGAACATTTTCGTGAACTCTCAGGCATGCAGGTTTCCTCACATTGTTTTCCTTCACCGCTAAGTTATCTTCACCAAATTACCACTGACTTCTATATCTCATGAGTCATGACGTCATCGTTCAACCGCAGTGTAGAGTGTCGTATGATATCGTAATGCAAAATTATGGGACGCACTGTATCTGCTAAATAGTATGCGTATCATTAAAATCAGGAAAACGTCTCGCTCGTTTCATCATTCCTTGTCATTAAAAACCCTACAATAACTAAGCTATACATATTATAATACATATTATGATACATGAGCCTCGTGACACAGAACAAAAAATCCAGTTGAAGTACCACCAATTCACCATTCTGGCCATCTTTGGTCGATGTTCTGCCAACACTTTTATTCTATCCCGTTATCCTTAAGTCCCTATCCACGCGCATATAATGCTGTCTCACTATTAGTGAAGCGGGGGATTCTCGGTTTGTGTCACCATTTCAACACCTTCAGATCCTAAGGTCAAACACTTTTCTCTGCCACAAAGTAAAGTATTAAATCTTGCAAGTACGTCACTTTATGAAGCAAGGCTAGTAGCATTACATAATGACTTGTTCTTGCGTGGGACAGGACCCCATGCCGCAGCTAATAAGTGTAATTGAGTCGTCAGAGGCGGTTCGATTCCCGGTGAAGTAGATTTATAGTCGCGAGTAATGAACGAGCGTGGGTTTCCAGACCTGTCCTATGAGTTGTGGGTACGAGTATGTGGGGTATACGTCATAATGTGTATAGGAAGGAAGAAAGAACAATGAACTCTTGAACTTGCCTTAACTTTACTGCATTGTTTGTTATGGTAGGTATGTAATACGTGTAGGCATTACAACGAGTACTTGTTACGTAAGAATTAGTGCTGTTTTAGTTATCACAGTATACTTCTAAACTTAAGGCGGACGCCCGCGGCTTCGCCCGCGTGAATTTCGGATTCTCGCAAATCCCACGGGAACCATACATTTTTTCGGGATTTAAAGTGGTCTATGTTTTAATCCATGATATATATCTATCTCCATTCCAAACTTGCATGACAAACATTCATATATCCATACAAACTACGTTTATAATATTAGGAAGGATGATGCAAGGTGGTCTTTGTTCAGGAATTAGGTAAGTTCCGCTTCTAAAAAAATTTTAAATATAATGTAAAATTAATATTACAATATGTTGTAAAATTAATATTACTATGAACCACATTCGGAATGAATTTTTCCACCGAGAAGAATGGACAGGAAACTCAACTATCACTGATATAACAAAGGTGACCCTAGGGGCCACCTTTCTATAATTGTATCAGATAAGGCCCATAAAGGGATATTTCAAATGGATTACCTATATTAATTTTAAAATTGGTAGAATGGATCCGAAAAATTTACGATAAAAATGGATGAAGCTACCAACGCGTACGGAAAATAAATAAATACATATATCAGGACATTACATACATCTAGCCCAAAAATATCATTCATTATGCCTAAATAATGATGATGCTGACCATTGCTTTGATGTAAAACCTTGACGACCTCCCTGGCGCGGGCGCAGGGGACACGCTCTCGGATTCGAGTGGGAGGTCGCGGGTTCGATTCCCGCCACGGGGCCCGCTTTGGAATTTTATAATATCTAAATCGGCTCAGGTCTGCTCTGGTGGGAGGCTTCGGCTGTGGCTAGGTTACCACCTTACCAGCAAAGATGTACCACCAAGCGATTTAGCGTTCCGGTGCGATGCTGTGTAGAAATCGTTGGGGTGTACTTACCCGTTCCGGAAAGTTAGTACGTTAACATCTTCGGTTGCATCATCACTTACCATCAGGTAAGATCGCCAGTTAAGTACTAACTTGTACAGTATAAAAAAACGGCTGGTTACTAAACTTGTTCGAAATCGACCTGTACATGAAATAAAAATACCTACTTACCTAATTAGTTTAATGGTAAATATTTTATTACTTCGAGAAATTCAGTAGTCATAGTAATTACGAGAATTTGTGTCCCTCATTATTTTGCAGTTTCATACAAACAACACGATTTTTACGATGGACTTTTATGTCCACAACGCCGATTGATTCTTGATTTATGTAGGCACCAGTTTTATAGTATACCCTTAAATAAGTGGAACACGAATCCAAAGATAAGTTTTATTGCTCACTGCTAAAAAGATAGTCGAAATTATAAAGCAAAAACTTTTTCAGTTAATAATAAAAATGTTTAAAGCTGAAGGAAACTGGCTCTGCTTGCAATTGGGCAGCAGTTATTAGCTTTTTTTAGTATAGGTTACATAATATATATCATTGATATTGATAAAATTACCTCAACATACATAAATTAATGTCAAAAAAAGTTTAACTAATAAAAATTATGCTGCTATCGCTTATGGGGAAGCAAAAAAAACCGCGATACGAACCGCTGTGGTGTGGAACACCCTCAGATCACTCAAACACAGGAGATATCGTACATGCTATATTTTGTTCGGGACCAACTGTCTCCTTGTCCCTTCCACTAATTTTACTACGACATAGACAAAAACAATTAGTATAGCACACATACACATTTCTTCACGCCTACTAGAATAAAGTTTTCAAACACCAATGCAATAAAAATAGCACACATTTAAAAAAAGAGGCGTGGTTTCATCCTGTATCTACAAGGGCATAGTACACACACATTGACAACTAGAGATGAAAAATGGAGTTGTCGATAAATAAATCGATTCGAAATTAGATTGCGTAGAATGGTTGTTCAAATAAGAAACACACATAAATAATATTTTCTCATATTTTTTTTACAGATACGAGTGTATAAATAATATTATTAACATAAACAAAAAAATATATTTTTCCTTAGATTCCTCGTTCTTTAAACGCGTTACAAACGTTAATCGTCAGTGCATTTCCTAGACCAGCGCGCTCCACCTTAGAATAGAATAGAAAAATTCTTTATTTCATATAGGCCTAACATACAAAGGCACTTATGACACGTCGTTTTGTTTTACATGGTCACTTTATGGTGATAACCATTCACGACCTAAAACTAAGTTTACGAGGGTTCCAAACGCGCCCTGCCGCTGAGAAGACTGAGAAGAAGCCCACAACAAACTCAGCCTTAAACTGTATTTGTACTTTCTATCAGGTGTGATCACAGTGAAATGCTAGCCTACATAGTTAAGAAAATATTACTGGCCGGTAAAATGTAAGTATTTATTTAGAACTTGCCGCTTGGAGAGTTTAGGTGTTGCGTTTTTTGTTAGATAATGGAGTCTTACATCCATATATTTTTCCATAACTGCTTTAGTCAGCATTATCAAATGATTATTCATTGGTGATTGATCGTATTGGTGAAAATTTATTTCTGCAAATAGATTCATTCCTGTGCAATGTGGTAAAGATTTGGCCAAAAGTTCTTGTCGCAAATATTTTGAGGACACTGTTAATTTTTCATAAGGTAGAATGGAAGATTTTATAATTACTTCCATCCACTTACATATACTCACAACATCATTGGATGGAAATATGAGACCACCTTTATCTTTAAGTTGTATAAATCTCAGATGTTTATCATGTACTGATTCTGCAATCAAAGCGCCGCAGCACGTCTCACATTTTAATGTTTTTATCAAACGTTGCACTACAAATCCCGCAATATAAGATATTACCTGGCTACCAAATTCGGAAATATCTTGTACAAGTATGTTTATTTCTTCGTCAAATATGGCTTGTTCATACAAAAACGCAGTTTCATCTACATCATTGGTTTCGTCCAACTTACAAGTTACAAGGTTGAATCGAACGAACTTAGATGGGAATTACATTGTTTCATAATGGAAACTAAGGCTACTAATAAACTAATTTGAAAATAGTCACAATTCGAAAAACTAGTTCCTATTCATAAAAATAAATTTTGTATTCCATTTGTATAATAAGATTAATAAGTTATAATAATTAAATTTAATATCTTATTCTTCAATTGGCGTACAAGAGCATTACCATTTTATGTCGCGTCGGATAGTCGACTATCGACAATATACAAGGCGAAACCATGTCAGGTCGCATCTCTACTTCACGGATGCATGCAGCGGCTGTAACCATTGCTCGTTTTCGCAGCTAATTCGTTGATTTATTTGTACTAAGCGCGCAATGGTTTTTGTTTGTATTAAAAATGTTGACTTAGCGTTGACAAAATTGTCAAGCAAATAGATTTGCTGATTTTTAATAAAAACCTCACAAAAATAATAATATTCTGGTACTAACGTATGAAATGATATACCATCTCTGGAGTAATTCACTTTGGTGCTCTTATTTTTACATACAACTACCGAACAATGAGGCATTTTCCCAAAATCGATGAATCTTTGATTTACCTTATACAACCTAAGGGGACTCGCGACTGACGGCTAAAAGTCATAACAAGCTCCTTTGTAGCATGATGCGTTCGCACCGGCCACGCCTCCTTTCGATATCTCCTGTGTTTGAGTGATCTGAGGGAACACCCTTCCAGCTTCCGTGTTCCCAGCCAAGTACAATCTGGGTGCCTTCAAGAGAAGAGTGAATAGGCATTTTCTAGGCAAGCGCGCTCCATCCTAGACCTCATCATTTCTGCCCATCGGACATGATTGTGGTCAAGCGCAAGCCTATCAATTGTAAAAAAAAAAACGTTTATGTCACCCCAATTTTGTTTTGGAAAGCGGTCTTCTTAGACCCTGTATTTATTTCTGGCTACCGCATACTGGAGACGGCATGGCAAGGGATTTCAATTATTTACCAATGAACATTATGGGGAGAGTATAATATTATGCAATTGTAAAATTTTATGTTTCTTGTCGATAACGCAAAGCAATTAAAATTATATTTTTTTGTTAATTCTTATTTAATTAAAATTATATTTTACTTATTAAGTGAAGGTTAAATTAATATGAGAATGATTTTTATCAATTCGTAGGTAGCTAGAGTCGCGAAGAAACGTCTGCAACAGAGCCTTGATAATATCTTCGTCGATACGCGTATGTTCCATCTCGGAATACCGAAAGTGCCTCGTATCGGACATGTATCAGATAATTAAAAAGAGGTTTCAACTTTCAGAGGAGATATGTTGCGAAACGTTCATCTTATTTATATAAATTCGAATGTAATATTGACAAAGATCGAAATAACGGAGGAATAATGGAGGGTTCGGTATGAATTCGTATTGGACGTATGAATTTCTGTAATAAAATATAGAAATATAGAACAGAGAACTAAAAGTAACTTATACCTCGATTCTGATTTCCTATAGGTACTACACCCATTTGACTGCTTTCTCTACTGATGGTAGATAAAACAGGCGAAGATGACCTCAAATATTGGTCAACTTCTTTGAGTAAGGTTTTGGGAAGGATTTATGTAATTTCACCCCAATTTAGCCACCCAAATATTTACGATAAGTTATTTTTACCACGAATAGCTTCTTTGCGCGGAGTTGTTCTGCTTTCGTCTAAAAATTACTTTTTTTAAAAGTACGACTGTCGATAAAATAATATCACATGTTTTCAAATTTGCTTCGGGAACCCTAAAATGAAATACTACATCGACACCGTAATTGATAGATTCGAGTTAATGATCACAGCTTGAGGCTTTTTATTTAACTTTAACTCTGAGTCACGCCCAAAAATGTGTACGTATTGAATTTATCATCATCTCTTCGGAAAAACAGCCACTGCCGAACTTGAAAGGGCCGTGTATGGTTTTTTCCCATTTTGCAAGTCTGTCTACTTCATCGATGTGATGAGCACAAACCAGAAAATTTAGTGATGATTAAAGATCTTCGTAAGTGACACTATAAGAAATCTTTGTTTCACCCATTGTTTCCGACAAGCAATGACATTACTGAGGTTACTTTGGTTCCTCGCAGATCTCCTCATATCAAATATAATCATGCAGAAATAATGTAAGATATTTGCAAGTCATAAAAATTAGCTTGTTTCAATTAATAGGTGTTAAGCAATAGAGTTCTTGAGGCACGGCTCGTGCGCAGAACAGAATGTCGAAACCCGCCCTGCCATATTTGTTAGCGAAAGTTGACTTTCCAATACGAATTTTCGCTATCACTACAATATCGGTTTATTGAGGTGTAGCGAATTTATGCGAAAGCTGTCCTTGAAAATATTGAGTTATTTAGGTGGCGACATTCCTCTTGAAATACAACATTATTATTTGTATTTTCCATTTGCTTGAGATTGGCTTTTATACTCGTCTCTATGTGAGTTTATATTAAACTTATATCTTTGAAATATTAAAGCTTTACTTGATGTTTTAATGATTATGATGGAGAAGTAAAGACTGGTTACAATTATTGACCTGGTATGATAGGTATGGCTCGAAATTTAAATAACGAAAGCAGCTCGATCGAACCTGCTCGTTATGCCTCAAAAGGCGACTAGCATAAATGATGAATGCAAGTAATACTGCGTGTCATAAACATTGCATCGAGAGCGCGGCGCGCGTGATAAGCTTCGAGGAAATTATGACGGAGATCGCATCGCGAATAACTTCACGCGAGTCACAAATGAGCGAGAATTTGTTCATTTATACCCACTTGTTAGGGGGTATTCAGACTTTACGAAAAAGTTACTTTAATAACAGTAAACTATAAAACATTTCAAAGAGAGTTGTAGTAAGTCGCCACATCATGCAACGTGGAAACGAAAGATTGGAAAAGATCATTGTGACGGGCAACACCGAGGGCAAGAGAGTGAGAGGCCGCTCACCAACCAGATGGTCAGACCAACTGAAAGATTCCAAATGCAAGTTTTACACTATTGCACGGCTGGCCTCCGACAGAACCCGATGGAAGACTAACGCGAGATTGCTACCCCAGTGCCACGATCTCCAGCAATGAAGGAGCGACTGGAGAGAGAGTCGTAAGTCACTGTATGAGCCTGAACACAAGACTGCAACGAGGAAAAGAAAACTCTTAAGCACACTGTGTCGATGCCTAGCCCTGGTACATAACATAGACGACTGCTAATACCTACTGCATATTCTCCGCTCACAAAGGATATCCCTGCAAAACGTGTGCTGTGTATAAGGGGGTATTCAGACTTTACGAAAAAAGCTGTATAGAAAGTTGTAGTAAATCTGTATGAGCCAAAACTTCAATGTGACCCGAGATTTTGTAAAATTAACTATGATAAAATTGTCTAAGAACTCTTCCCTGATCCTTCCTGTTTGTGCATACCGTGTTTTTTCTTCATTATTATGAACGTACCTGACTGATGATCTTAATGTATATTCCGCCTTAAAGATGCTGATTATTATCTGACTGGTATTTATTCAGAATAAGCTTCAGATCGGAGATAGCCTTAAAACAAATCGGCTACTCATTTTATGGAGCTCTTTATGTTATTGTAATTGCTACGGCGTAATTTTTAATGTCTGCCTCATCTGAGATGGCGATCAAATAATAACACTAAATATATTATTATGTCTTCATGCTTTTAAATTAATGTCCACCGTGAGACGCTGTTTCATAATGCTATGGAAACTTATGTCTTGTATTTCACATGATTTGTTTAAAATTCTTTTAATTAACATCACACAAATTGTTATCGTTTCTTAGTCCCTACAGGGGTAAGCAGAGACGATGACTTGCCACTTTGCATGGTCCTGGCCTCTGTTGCTTCTATTGCGTCCATTTATCTTTTCATGCACCCTCTCTTTATTTTTCTCACTTCTATCCCAGCTTTTTTCAGGGCTTCCTCAATTTCATCAGAAAAGTCCTTCTGGGGAATTCTCTTCCAGTATTTTCTTCCGCATTTGCGCCATACATCACATTCGTCAATTTGTCTCCACCAATCAGCTCTAAATCATTATTAATATTTTAAAAGTTATTTGAATTTTTTTTGACGCAACTAAATATCACTTTTTACCTATATGAATGCCTGAGAGTTCTTCATAAAATTCTTTATCGGTCAATCCACACAAGCCAGTAAGGAGCGAAATACTTTTTATTCTGTAATAAGACCCGTGGCCATTCCAGATAAACGTAAAAAATGGGTGAGGCAATCATTGAACGAATGAACCACTGTCTTAGTAAAAAACCTTAGGAGGACTATGGAAATGAAGAATTATTACCTAAATTCCTATTTTTCGAAGTATTCCGTATGAAAGTTTACTCAGCCTATTTATACCAACTTATCATTGTATTTAAAAAAGTGGCTATCATTAAATAATTTCTGTGAAAATTACCATGACGAAAATAATCGATTCAGTAATTTTGTACTCCAACGTCCAACCAAAAATACTTACTTAAGAACTATAAAGCTTTAAGCTTACCACTCTAAATGCTAATGTTTGTAATTACACCTTCTAACAACCTCCTTACTATTACCTGGCTAAGTTGAACTTGCATGGATCGAGTTATTATTTTACTTTCCATTTATTTGCTAAGGAGAAAATTGTTACCGGACGCGACACCCAGCCGTACCCGATACAACCAAACCACAGCGGACCAAAGGCTCAACTTTCCCGACGTTTCCTTGCTTGTGTTTTTTTAATTCATTTTTGGAACTAACATCATGTTCGGAGTTCGAGTCCCTTTACTTTTGTTATTTTTACTGGTACGAGTATCTAAATTTTAACTTTTGCCTCATTTTTGCTATTTGTGTTGAACAATCTATTTAAATTTTAGCAGGTACATTTGTACAATATTAATTTGTAAGTTCGAAATTTATTTTTCAACCAACTTTAAAAAAGGAGGAGGTTCTCAATTCATCTGTATATTTTTATGTTTGTTGTCAGAACTTTCGACTGAGAGAACCAATTTTGACGATGCTAATTTATTTTTAAATCTAGTGCATCCGGTGTGGTTCCATGTGGTTTTATTCCAATTCTGACAATAACATCCATTAGAAAACTACCTACACAATATAAGTCGCACTAAACTCCTCGGCAAATGGATGAAAACCTCAATATCACGTCAACCAATTTTGATGATTCTTTTTTTAGTAGAATTGAATTCGGTATTTTGTTCATTATTATTTAACACATATTATTACCTACTTACTTACTTAAATTATTTACTCGAATTTTGGCTGTGAGTTTTAGGGTTTTATTTTTGTAAATAAAGTTAAGCCTAAAGGCCCAATAAAAAGCGCGTGGCGTTACATGTTTTGCAAGAGTTTCGTAATTCCCATTACACACACGAGTGCCATTAAGTACCCGGGACTAAATAACGATTCTGCGCTCTCGGGAACCCAGGTGTAGACTGCAGAGTTCACGCGCGTGTGCGTTAGGGTCAATTTACACCTCCGCGGAATGGAATGGAAGCAACGGCGAAATACGCTACGCTAAGAGGACGGAAAAAGATGTGACGTCAGTAAGTGCTGATTAATATGTCTAGTCAATGAATGGATGCGACTTTTTGCAGCGAAATAGTACATAGCATAATGAACTTTATGGCAATTATAAAACATACAAATTAAACAAGGGCAAAAAAGGTCTCGCGTCTTCCGGGGAATCCTCGCGCATTCTTGAGAATACTGTCCCCTTGCTAACTGTTGGTACCATCTATGGTATCCACGGGAAGTGATGCGAACGGAGAGTGGGTTGGATCAGTCACAAGTCAACAGTGCGGTGCCAAGCGTTTACGAAACATTTCCTGGAGTATTCAATTAGTATTGCATCCGAATTCTTGCGTCATGAGGCGAAATTGACGCTTCCATTCCATTCTATTCGTGTAAATTGAGTGGTGGTTGAGCCGTGATATAAATTGAGCCTTAACTTTTTACCGACCCATAGGCACTGTCTTTCCTGCCACTTACAACCCGGGCCTTCGAATCAATAGTGAATAGGCATCTCCTAGGTGAGCGCGTTCCATCTTAGACCGTATCATCACTTTCCATAGGTGTGATCATAGTCAAGCGCTAGCCTATTAAAAAAAGAACTATCGCGTCATGAGGCAAAATTGACGCTTCAATTCCATTCCATTCCGCTGCGGTGTAAATTGAGCCTTAGCTTCTTAGCTTTCTCGTTCACATATCGACATGTTACATTCGGTTCGGGTTTTTTATCGAGTGCGCACTAAATAAATATGCTCCGGGCGCGCTCGTATCGATGAGTGGTCTTTTGATTTATTTATACTCTCACCCAGAAGGGGAACAGCTTCCTGATTCAATTATTATAATTGCGCCGAGCAGCGGTGCCTGTTTCGAAATAGCTTGACTTGTACGTTGTTGAATGATGTTTGATGAATTTGTTCGAACACTCGTTGTTTGAAGCACTCTTAAAACAATACTTACGTGCACATGCAGTAACTTCTTTCTTTAGGCGCGTTGGGGATTTTTTGGAAAACCTATTGAACTCGAGATAGCGCTACCACACACACTAGAGTCATTGAAGTCGTTATTGTTAATGTTACGAACACCTACTTACCATAACCGATACCTCTGTATATAATTATCTTCTTAAGTTAAATATTCAGTTTTAATTTTAAGTTTGCTCTTCTTTCCACGTCCTTTTAATTATTTTTTTAGAAAAGCGCGTTATTTCTATTGTTTGCCCTAAACAAAGGTATGTGAGCATTCTGTAGATACTTTGTAGATAATAATACTAAACTATGTAGAGAAAGTTCCCCGAGGGTAAAGCTTCAGAAAGGAAATTCTCAAAGAAAGATAGTTTGAACGTAAGGACTATTTTCAGAAGTCGAGAAAATGAATTAGCGGATTACGATCTTGCAGGATAACTGAAAAACTTTCAAATGAAGGCTAGTAATTAAAATATTTCAAGATTGGATTGGATTAAGAAATACACGATTTTTCGATACATATTTAAAACAAAAGTAGAAATGATTTTGAAGTGAAAGCAGCATAGTAGTGCTTCCCCGGGAAATTGCGGGAAAACCGGCGATGGAGAAATTTTTATAACTAACTAAGGATATTGTACCTAACGTGTTTCCTTTTGCTGATTATTTTGTGCTCTGGCATAAAAATGTGAACACTTGATTCAAACCAAATAGTTATTTTATGTAAATTTAGTAGAGTTTGTAGACACTCATGAAACGAATAAATTTTTGATTATAATTTCTTTAAAAAAGTAGAAGTATCTATCACCTAAAATGATGACAGTGATGACTGGAATGGACTATTTATAATATTGAGTCTGTCATCACTAACAAAAACAAATAAGTAAGTCATTATGGAAGTTGAAACTAGAGAGGCCTCTTTTAATGGTTATTCGTGACGAAGAAAGTTGAATCAAGCAAAAATTGGTCACAGAATAGGTACATCTTTTTTTAACCACTAAGAGTAAAGTTGTTGAATCTATACTGTTCAGCCGTTTACAGCTTGATCTCAAGATAAATTACAGGTCTTACCTATGAGACTGTTTAGGTTTTACCATTATCACGAGGTTATTCATGTAATACGTAAAGATCTCATCTTCAAGACAGCTTAGGCTTTAGTCCTCTTTCCCTTCACGCGACTCCAATAAGCGTGGCTTGGCGGGCTAAATCTTGATAAAATTAATCCCATCACAAAATATTATGTAAAGTTTCGTCATGAAACTTCTGTCTTGTGCTATTGTTCAGTTTGTTTGGTTTAATAAAAGTTTTAAAATGGTTCGCCAGGGGCGTTCCTGCCTTCCTTGTTTACGAAATCCCAACCCAAACAAATACATACACAAAACTTTACATGTTTTGTTTTTGCAATAGTTTTTGCCGATTCCCTGCTTTAGGGTTGGAGGCCCTAATAATATAAACATAGCAATTATAGGATATTATTAGTATTTAATTGAAGCTTGCAGTTTATTATGGATAACGATTACTTTCGTCACCTAACGAGATATCATAAAAGTATATAATAAACTTCCATACGATGTAATATAGGTTGTAATCGAAAGTACATACTGATCAAATGACATTTTTGAAAAGGGAAGAGGGCCAAGTTTCTTGCCAGTTCTTTTCAGTTCTGTGTAAAACAAAAAACTTCTTAACAAAGTGCAAACCTGCTTTTCGAAGTTATGAAATTTCAAAACTCTACGTTTTGACTTTTCATAACTCTGTTAATTATGCCTATGTGAGAATAAAGATTTTCCTTCTCATTTAATTGATCTGCCGCTTGGTGTTCCTATAGTTCACCCAGTAATATAGAGTACAGAATAACATCTACCAGTACACGTATCTACAGTTACACTTATGCATATCTACACTTATGCAAAGCGGAAACACAGGACGCCGGTGCGGCCGTCTGGTTCGCACTCACTATTGCACATTTACGGTCACATTCGTAGGAAATACACGAGGAAATTCTAACTTGATGCACTTCGAACTAAAGGCAGATAGCACGCACTTCACTGTGGCATAGACATATCATGTCTATTGACTACATATAATATGCGGAAACTAGAATATACGGAAAATGTCTTTTTGACACAGAAAATTCTTCTTGCATACCCTTTCATTGAGTTTCCCCTGACGAATGGGTTTAATCGAGCTTGTAACCACTGAAAATTATTCTGAAAACGATGAACCCGCTAGCGGGAGTACGGGATTCCCTTTCTAATCCACCCCGTTCCCGCCAGGTGTCGATCCACCACTCGAACAGCGAGTCCCATTACTGTATTCAACTTGGCTGCTCAAACATCAATTAATATTCCGGACCGAATACAGCGTTATTTTGTGATATCATGCGTTAATTCTTTTACGCACGTTTCGCTCCGATCTGAAAAATCCTCAAGGGATGTTGACTCCACAAATCATATTTGAGAGGCCTAAATACATATAGGCTTTTATGATAAGTCAAAACTCTACCGCCAGGCTTTGAAGAAACTTGGCACCTAAAAAGACTGGCAAGGAACTCGGTAGATACTTTTCAAAAATGTCATACTATACAAGTTTTCTTATTTATAGTATGAAAAATTATTACATATTTTTAAGATGTCTCGTGAGGAGATCAAAGCATAATTATCTCTATAACATTCCAAGAATCATTGTTCTATAGGTGAGCTATCAAACAAGTAATCTTGGACGAAGCCACTGTTCTATTAAATTTGATTTTAAATTGTATGTTCGCTCCTTCATTATTTAAGCTCGTAATACAAATTAGAATTCAACTCACTTTGTTTTTTGTTGCATGCTTTAATCTACTGTCTACATTGTATATTTTACAGTCTGCAGTGTATATTATTCGCCTAGAACTAACGTTTCTAATTAAAATTTTATCTCTCGCACAAATTTATTCACGAAAAACATTATCTTTTCATTGATCCTATTCAGTCTAGTTAACATATAGAAGAGCTAGGTATTTGCATCACAAAAGCTTCTGAAAATTACCTACACGCAATCGGCCTTTGAGAGGCGTCGCGAGCTCTAATGATTCCTCTTATCTCATCCATAACTACTTTTGCTCTCAATACTTCAATTCCTATTTCCTAATTAGGGTGTATTGATCTTGGATCAGCTCCCCCCCCCCCCTATCGCTTAATTTTGTATCAATCATTAAAGACCTGCATCAATGCCAAAGCGTGATTCTTAAGTGTCTTGATTGGTCAAAACCCATGTTCTGACATTGATGCAGTTAATTGCATCAATGTCAGAACATGGGTTTCGTTTAATGATTGACGCATGTTTACAGTATCAAGGGGCAGATTCTCGATAGTCGTACATCAAAGAGAGACGTCGAGAAAATCATGATGTCGAAAAAAATGAGTGATCGCTACTTATTTGGTTGAGCCTTAAGCCTACATTGCGCACATCGAAAACGTCCACAAATATGCTGAGTGAGCGCTCTCAGTATGCAGCAGTAGTGTGATTGTGTGACAGAGAACGCGAGTGCAAATTCGTAATGGAAATTCGTTTAAGAGTAAATGAGACGTCTTTTCTTATGTCGCTGTGTGTGAAAGATGACAATGTGATGACGTTTTTGAAGGCTTAGGGCTTATCTAGCGATTTTAATCTTTGTTATTTACACCTGTGACATTTTACTCTGCAGGGCGATCGGCTAAAAATGTATCAATCATTAAAGAACTGTATCAATGTCAAAAATAGGTTTCGACCAATCACAACGCTTGAAAATCACGTTTTTACTTTGATTGAGTTCTTTAATGATTGATACTTTTTTAGCAGATTGCCCTGCTGGTCTTTCGCTATTGCCATATTGCTATATCAGGTAACAGAGTATAGCAGGTATCAGTACTATGAGCAAGTCTCGCCTATGTCTACTGTCTACGGTCTACCCTGTACATACATTACATGAAGTTTTCCATAGCTTTCACTATGATTTATTAAGTACAAGGGCACTAATTGAACGCGGCTAGATTGACAATTTATTATTAAACGGGCGACGTTGTTTGTTATGTACCCACTTGATTGTCGCGCGCCCATTGTACATTGACGATATGAAAATTGGCAGTCAAGATCTTACTTTTAGAAGTAACGACGACGTTTCTTTGTTCTGTTCTTAGTTATTATATTAATGAATAATAAGAATTCGGTAAATTGTGATATAATAAAGTTTTATATTTTGTTTTAATTGTACATCAGACAATAATTACGTATCTGTTTATGCATACTCGTGGCAATCGAAATAAGGATTTGAATGAAGAAAACTCATTTAGAATAACCAAAAATAAGTTGTAAGCGTTGTACCGTGCGTGCGTGTGTGTGTTTATATTTGTTCACTTCACATGACTGATTGACAGATATTGGGAATTGAGATAGATTGTACCAATCTTATCCCGATAACATATGCGTCTGCTCAGTGGTATTTGCTAAAAACTAGAATTTTACGAGACCAAAAGCTGGAAATATTATAAATAATTTATTAAGTAGATGTTCTAAACCTCAGCGGTAAAACCGTCAGTGTTTATTTATTCATTGCTGCATGTACAAGCTTACAATTACATCTTTATTGTGTACATAAAGCGTGCACATGACGCCTTATCAGGACATCGCAATTTAACATATTATTTTTATTGTCCTCTCAATACAACATGTTATTAATAACAATATAATTATTTGGTAAGTATATTAAGCCGTGTCGTCGGCGTACAATGCGAACAGTGTTCTTGGGGTGGTTACTAAGTTATCTTCAGTTCGACCGACAGATTATATTAAGAAGATGAAAGCTGTTTTTACAGGCATGAATTTTAAATTGCATTTTCGTGCGGCAGACATCGATCCGTTGTTTTGGTGTTAAGTGTAGGGCTGAAACGCACTTTTTATATTAACTACTTATAGAATTTGCTACTGTAAAAATTGGTAATACTTATCCACCTTCACCCTTAGCTATATTCGTCATTGAAACCTGACGATCGCTGATTTTATATATGAATGATATATGAATATTCCAATTGAAAAATTGATCACGAGACATATACTAGGGGATAACTGTAATTCTCATACATTTTTTTTAATTTCGTTTCGTACAATAATTGATGCGTGTAAATATACGAGAGCTTACAGGTTACAAGGTTACGGTTACAGAAAATTGATAAAAAAAATTCAATTTTTTGGATTTTTTTATTTTTTACTTGCTTCATACACGAAAAGATTCGCTGACGTCTTTTCGTCGAAGAGTTTGAAGTATGCTGAGGCCCTTACAGAATTATTTTACGGTCTCTCTTTGATGTGCGAAATTTATACTGTTAACGAGAAAAAAGTTACGTCGCGGGTATAGCTTGACACGAGCGTAATTTTAATTTATTCACGCTTGATTGATGTGTAAATTTGTGTTTTCGTTGATGTTTTTTGTTTTGTGTGTTTAATGTTGTTTAATTTGTTAATGCCTTATTTGCCACGCCAGTGTCTGGGGTAATTAGGTGCAGCACTTAGGTGCGACGGTAATGAAAATTGGCATTGGCATACATTATACAACGTAATGTTTGCTAAATTTATTTTAATTTAGGGGATACTATTTGAATACATCAAATGTACTTTTATTAATTATAATCTAATAATGTGGACGTCAAAATTTTAAGAGGAAATAACTGGCTATGCTTGGCTAACATGCATGACAATATGCGATTTAACACGTTAAGTGCGAAGCGAGGCCTAAATCACCCCTGATGCAACTTCCCTGTGGTGCGGCAAGCAAAAAAGTGAATTTCTCTGTCGTGCGAATGGCATAGCTTTGGTTTGGTCCAGTGTAGGAAAGAGATAAATATATATTTGAGATCACTAATGGTTCCGGACTCGGTGGTGTACCTACCTTGGTACCGGATGTCTTAGGCCTCGTGCCGCACTGAATTAATATAATTTTAATGCAGTGCGGAACGAGGCTAAAACGTCCCATATCCCCCCTGACCTCGTACCGCACTCAACGCGAGCTTCCCGCGACCAGTGTTGTGCATCACGTCGATTGGAGAGCACGTCCTTTTAATTTTTTAATGTTAATTCAAGTTCTAATAATTGTATTTTTAAAGCTCGAGGCAGAATAAATAGGACAGTTTCTTTTCTACTTCTGGTTGCCTTTTTTTTCTATTCTGTGAACCGCATTAAGATTTTCATATACAAATAGAAAGATAAACCTTATGCATAAACCGTAATCCATTATTTTCCAATAATAAGTCTGTAATAGGTGCCTCTTAATGGTATAGAATGGAACGCTTCGTGCGCGAGTCCGACTCGCACTTGGCCGGTTTTTTTTTCTTTATGGCGCCTTCAAGCACAATTTAGATTATTTTAAAAAAAATGTATCCTTTGATAGCTTTGTGTTGTTTTGCCAGGTTTTGCCCTTAAAACGATCTAATGAGATATAATTGATCAAAATCGATCAAGTCGTTGCGTAGTTAAGACAGTTTAAAAACGTCGATATTATTTTTCCCATCACTAATCGCAGCGAAAATTTGCCCTATTTCAGTGCGTTACGAGGTGTATAAGATCCCATATTTTGTTTTGCTAATAATTCCTAAACTAGCCATCAGATCCCGGGGCGACGGTGGATTAGGGTTCATCAATTCACTGTCTATATCAATAAGGACCAAAATTCTCATTTATCTTTGATTTCGCGCCAGAAAATGGATTTTAGTCTGTAAAAGGAGGTGGGGTCTAATAGACCTCGTGTCGCCCTAACGTCTGGTCACGGTACGGGCCGATTATACCTCGTGCCGCAGGAACGGAAAGTATGCAAAAATTGGTGCCGCAGGTAACGTGTTAAAGTACTTTGGGTCTGTAATTTTGTTTGCTTCTCTCTCACACAAAATAAAAACGATTTTCAATTTTTTATGATTGCACTGACGGCGGGCCATCATTATCTACAACTATTCCAAATTTCATAACGATATCTTAAATAGTTACTGAAATAAAAGGTCGTGACACACAGGCAGACAGACAGATGGAAAACAAACTGATCTTATAAGGGTTCTTTTGAGTAACGGAACCCTAAAAACGTAAAATTGTTGTATAGAGCGAGCTCGAAGCATAATAATAACCGTTTCAAAGTATTTTAAAACGCAAAGTAACTTCCTGAAAACTCTTCTATTGATATCGCTAAAAAAACACTTATGTTTATCAAACTCCTATTTTAGCCTAACTTAATCAAGTACTTAAATCGAATTTAATTTAAATTAAGCTAATTTAATCAAGATACTGCCATTAATTCGGTTTTCAGTATTATTTCCAGCTCTCGAAGGTGGGTACTTATTCGGTTAAGCTCAAAAAATATCCTCGGTTAGGAAGGACTATTTATCAGCCGTGTTACCGGAATTACACGTAAACAGGATTATTTCGAAACCGCCTAATTCGCCCGTTTCCAAAACTGGCTTAAAGCCAAGGTCAATAAACCCGCACTTTGCCTACCGCCGAATATTTGGAACAATTGAAATTGGACGAAAGGCCAATATAATTAGAATCGGTTTTCGCTTGTTAACTCCGAATGTAAATGTTAAAGGATGTATCCTAAGCAAATACACATCGCGTCTGTCGGGACCGGGAGCTCCCGCGTGAAGCTAAACCACTGTTCGCGCTAAAAGCGACTCGGTTTTTCATTTGAAAGGGATACTATACCTACTACTATACGAATTTGATGTCTGTCAAACTACAAGACCATCGGGTCAAAAAACTTTAGAGCCGCTGTGAGGGCGGTGTAGAGACGGCTAAATTCTTGAGTGTCCTCGACTTAATCAACTGATAAAAGAAAATCCGTAGAAAATCTTAACGAACAACATGTTTGACATTTACATATTTTGTGCCTCAATTAAAAGAAGTTGAAGATGAAAGTTAAACTTTTACTGATTCTTAAAAACGTCACTTGAACTATAATGTCACTAACGAAAAAAGACCGAAGTATGCCCTCTCCTCAAAGTGTTGCTCGATGGCAGCTGATCCTAACGTTTTGTGTTCATAGGACTTAGCGAGCTTAACGGAGCCAAATTACACAAGAGATCTAAAGAGGACTTTAAACATCAGCTCAAACAGAAGATTTGATTTTTAAAGCATAACTTGATATAATTTTGTTGAGAATGCCTAAAAAATTCCAAATATTTGACCGCTGTTTACGCAATATTTTTTATACATATGAATTTGTTTGAGATGTTTGTGAGCATACAAGCTAAGTAGCTTTACAATAGATTTTTTCCCCCTATGTAATCAACATCTGTTTGTCAGGTCTTCTCGCCTTTAGAAAAAGACGTGTATCTCAATTAAAAATTATAAAAGCGTTTTTTTATGAAAATTATTGGGAGATTTAATAATAAATAATGTGTATTAATGTTTGCCAAACCGACTTCAACCTTGGCCCCTAAGAAGATTTAACCGGGTACGTGAGAGATATTGTAGTGCACAAAAAGAAAATTTTTAGGACAGCTCTTATAAAGCCTCACTTAAATATGCGCATACATTGTAGATAAGTGCGAGATCCTGAATCTTGAAAGGAATCACAATAATACGTAAAAAGGTAAATAAGTATGCGTCGCATTCAATATTTATAGGTTATATTTAGGCGTTTCTAAACCAGCGCTCGACCTAAGATTTTGTCCTAGCCACGTTACTGAAAATCCAACCCAATTCCACCGTATGAAAGTTTAAAGTCATTTGCCTACATTTTCTATTGCCGGTAAAGCATAAAGGCCCCCATTCAAGTCCCGTGAAAGGTTGTCGCATAGACAAGAGAGGAATAGATAGGGTTATCACCCCTTCCATAAAATAGAGTATCTACTATGGGCACTTATTGGGATCCGGTGAAATATATTTTTCGAAAGCTTTAGTTGAGGATGGTAGAGCTCGGTTTTACTATAGAGATACAACACAACTGTTCAAAATTGTATCTGGTATACCTACTGAGTACAGAATTGGTCACTAAAATTATAATCAATTTATTTTTCCAATGGAAACTCTAAGACTGGATGCCAACTAGGTTAAAATAAAGAAAACTTGTACCCTGCATTATTATCTAGTTATTGGAATAAACAGTGACTTTCCGGAAACGCTGACAAAAGTGAACAATCAGTAAGTTACATAATTGTCGGCATTGTTGAAGGAGTCGCGAATTCAATGGCTTTTTCCCCATATCAAAAAACGCCCAACGCGTTTAAAGATTTTTTTAACTTCAGAAACTAGTATATAAATACTTCCGATTGTGTGAAATATCACACTTACTGCACGTATAACTTAATAAAACAAATAGTGGTGGTAACCCTATGCATTGATGCTGTAAAAATGATTTATCCGCGCAAGATGGCTTATCGAGCGTTGTCGAACTTCGGGAAGAGACAGAGATCGTGTTCAGATAATGTCGATCCACGGGTTTTCATCATTAAATACTCAGTCAATGAGAGGATAACTGAACACTTAGGACATTAGATTAGATTAGATTAGGGATTTAGACACTGAGGACAAACCTCTGTGGTTTTTTCAGTGTTTTTTTAGATACTAAGTTTCTATTAATTGTATTTGAATTGATAATAAATAAAAAAAAAAATACTTAAAGTTTGCCAAGAGTAATAATGTCAAGTTATATAATAGCAACAAGGCATAACACCGACCGCTTAGCAGTTTTAGCACTAGCGAGCCAAAAAGAGAACTATGAATCATATAAAGGTATAGGCTCATCATTTCGCAGTGTATAGCGACTAGCGAGCCAAAAAGAGAACTATGAATCATATAAAGGTATAGGCTCATCATTTCGCAGATGTCAAGTGTCAAGTTTCGTGCAATTTGACTTGGGGGTTCGGTAAGTAAAGCGCAAAGCAGTGTATTGACGAGTATGACTGTCAGTCTTATTAATTTGACAAAAAAAAAAACATATTTCTGCCATAAAAGCATCGCCTAGCTTGAAAGAGGATGTAATAAGTGCTGCACCAGTATTATTCGTTGAGTAGGTGTATGGGTCAAACATTGCGGCCAGCACTTTTATCCATTTTGCTAGACTTGACATTTTGCAATACATCTAATAATACATAATACTTTTCAATATGACGAATGTGACTGTATGTCAGAAAGGCAGTCTCGTTTTCGCTCCTGTTAGCTGAATACTCAATCATCAAAAATGTGACCCGGCTTGTGCCTTGTGCTCAGCGTCCCCTGTAATTTACATTGTTTGTGAGAAAGTGTTCTGTCGACAAGTGTTTGTTGGTTATTTATCACTGATAAGGCCTTGTGGTAGGAATATCTGGAATTCTTTACGTGGCTGCTTGGTTTGTTATAACGAATGAACTTGGTATTGGGTCACAGAATTTAGAGATTGTATAATTATGTATTTTGTTTTGTAAGTTGGATAATGGATTTTATAGAATGACAGAGCGCTGCTTGACCTGAAGGTTGGCGTAGTATTTTGACTAGCCGATGTCCATTACTACTTTTTTCCTTATTATTTTTATAAGTCACTCTCCAAAATTTGTTTTGGAAAGTATCTGAAAATTGTTATAAATAAGTAATGACACATATTTCCATTAAAGTTCACTGCAATTTCCGATAAAAATAAAAATAAAATATTTGGGAACACTCGGTCTAGAGATTTTCCCATTCGGGTTTTTTCTATTTTAAGAGGAATTTAGATGAAGAAGAACACGTAATAAAAGACTAAATAATAAGTTTAAAACCTCCTGGGCTAAAATGCATAGTGCGCCCTTTTAGCCACTGGTCAACAAAAAACTCCAAAGCCTGTCTATCGGTATTCTATATTATAATATATTTCGGAGAGTGTGCTCAGGAACTATTAAATCTGGTTCTCACGCCACCTTCTTACTGCAAAGCATCGTAAAGGCTCACACCTCTACATAGTAGACATATCAAAGACACGAAGCGGTTTGATACCTCGTTCCTGATACGCACTGCTAAGGTCTGGAATGCCCTCCCAGACATTGTCTTTCCCACTACCTACAACTTGGGCACCTCCAAATCGAGCGTGTATAGGCATTTTATAAGCAAGCGCTCTCTACCTTAGACAGAGACTGTATCATCGCTTTCCATCACGTGTGATCACAGTCTAGCGATAGCCTATATACGAGTAGATAAAAAAAGTAAGGTAAACGTTCGTGTTACGTAAAATATTTAGCATCTGCCACCTACAACTTGGGCACCTCCAAATCGAGCGTGTATAGGCATTTTATAAGCAAGCGCTCTCTACCTTAGACAGAGACTGTATCATCGCTTTCCATCACGTGTGATCACAGTCTAGCGATAGCCTATATTCGAGTAGATAAAAAAAGTAAGGTAAACGTTCGTGTTACGTAAAATATTTAGCATCTGCCACCTACAACTTGGGCACCTCCAAATCGAGCGTGTATAGGCATTTTATAAGCAAGCGCTCTCTACCTTAGACAGAGACTGTATCATCGCTTTCCATCACGTGTGATCACAGTCTAGCGATAGCCTATATTCGAGTAGATAAAAAAAGTAAGGTAAACGTTCGTGTTACGTAAAATATTTAGCATCTGCCACCTACAACTTGGGCACCTCCAAATCGAGCGTGTACTTATAGGCATTTTATAGGCAAGCGCGCTCTACCTTAGACTGCATCATCGCTTTCCATCAAGTGTGATCACAGTCTACCGATAGCCTATAGTCGAGTAGATAAAAAAGTTAGGTAAACGTTCGTGTTACGTAAAATATTTAACAGCTGCCACCTACAACTTGGGCACCTCCAAATCGAGTATATAGGCATTTTATAGGCAAGCGCGCTCGACCTTAGACAGAGACTGTATCATCGCTTTCCATCACGTGTGATCACAGTCTAGCGATAGCCTATATACGAGTAAATAAAAAAAGTTCGTAAGTAAACGTTCGTGTTACGTAAAATATTTAGCAGCAGCTAGTCAATCGGCCCCGATCTGTCAGTTTATGGAACAGTCCGCCCATTATTTGCCCACATGCAAACCAGATAGTGCAGTGGATGCATCTCAGATAACAAAAGATACGTGATCCGCCTCTCAACGACCTCTCAATCTCAGTTAGACTTTGGTACAGAACGTGCTCGAAAATCTAGATTTGAGAATATAAATTTTGTACATTAGTTAAACTAGTACTCAAGTCAATGCTTGTGTTGACTTCTTCATTGCATAATAAATAAGGAAGTTTCTAAACGCGTTGTCATCTGCATGATAAATTTATTTAATTTCCACGGAATATTAAATTAATATGTAGAACCCCTAAGTTCAAAGCCGTCGACTGTTTTTTTTGTCCCTTTCACTTTTACGAATACGTAGGTTGGTAGGTACGACAGGCAGCATTCACAGAAACACGATATTTACCTCATTATTATTACCTACTAAAAAACTAAGTCAGTCATCAAAAATTTATTTGGCAGCATCTCTGGAAGTTATTAGTAACCGTCATAAATTAAAAAAAAATACATATAAATTCATTGTAGGTCTCGATACAAATTAAATTTACAACTTTTGGAAAAACTTTCTATACCTATTTAGGTAATCGATATTTTTTTTCAATCGGCGTTTTGCCTCGAAGGAAATTTAGATCAAGGACGAAATGTATGACGTTTAAATTTTCTAACCTAGTCACTAATGACTTAAATAACCGTTTTAGGCCGTGGCCTTTAATGATATTTGACAAGAGATCCCTAAAACGTCAGCAGTTTAGTTCAGCAAAAACGATATGGAGCAACGAAGACAGATTGCAGCGTAGGTAGGGCTATTTTTTATACATAGGGTATAGGGGTAGGTAGATAGGTCAACCCATTAATCACCATCGGCAGCCCGACCGTCCGTCTACGCTCATTAGACACGAACCACATGTAGGACCGTAAAGACAAGGTTTTCGGAACAAAGGTTCTCTTTTTATTAAGGATTTGTATGGTACCTACTACGTTTGTTTCAAGCTTTCATACTATTTTTTTACTTGCAATGTATGAGTATGTTTGCTTGGGTGGACTATTGGAACTCAGTTTTGAAGCAGATATCAACCGAACAGTTTGTATTCACGTTTAGTGTCATGGATGACAATACACGATTTGGTGTGTGACGTCATTCTAAATCCAATATGGCCGAATACACAAGACGGCGGATTAGTTATTTTTAATGTACTCCAGCAATAATAATTAAAGGGTATCAAAAGAAAGGGTATTTGAGGAGATTGTTTTTTAATTTTATTTTCTAATTGATATTACTTAATATCACTTAGATCTGTCGAATATCCGAACGCAAACTTATAAATTATCTACATTTTTTTTAATTTTCCGTCAATAAAGTTTGTTCGTTTGATGAATTAATTAATAGTCCTGTTATTACTGAATTTAGTAGCGTTTCAATATGAAGCCATCTAACCGTAGTTACATACTCAAGCGCTGCTGCAACGCTGTGGTAGCTAGGGTAACCAACCGTACTGTTTAAAGCTGTTTTCGGTCTGTAATACTGTTTGATATAGAAACAATATGCAAGTATACCTACTGTTTTCAGACAGCGCTACTAAATTCATACAGAATTATAAAAAATCCTTTGAAAAACCATTGTAAATCAATCATGTATATTAAAAAAAGGAACTCAATGAGGAAGGACTGAAGAAGAGGAGAAGGGCTAATTCACAGACCTAATGAAAGACGACCAAAAATGTCATAAGATTAAGAATCGATAGTGCCGTTTCGGAGGACTTCGGTTACAAATACTGACACGAGATTTTTTTATTTTAAATATTAAAGAAGATTATTAGAACTAAGAGAATTGGAAGAGTCTTTTGTATACGTCTTTTAATTTAATATGCAAACATTACCGTTTTGTCATTGTTATATACTTAAATCGTGACAGCCCTATGCGCCGTGGAGCGCGGACTCTGGAGCAGACTGGACGGTTGATGCAAATTGTAACAGATCGCCCGTTAACTATTGTTTGTGGAAACGGTTCGAACACTTAGCGCCTCGGTGCCCACACGCCAGTGTTTGCAGTTAAAGGGTATTTACACGAGCGTAAAATAGGTACACCGGGCCGTGATTGTGGTGTAGGCTAGTTGTGGTCACCAACTTCATTAGGAGGATCGTCTAGCTGTTACAACAAGTAAAAAACACGACTGCCCTGTGGTAAAACGACATTTAAAAAAAAAATAGCCTATGTTACTCGGACTGATGTAAGGATTCTAACGATACCCCATATGTCCAAATCTATTCATCCGTTCAGAAGCTATGGTGGAATAAAGAAACTCACATCACATACATACATACATCCATACATACATACATGCATACATACATGAACCCTAAAAACATTACACTCCTCTCCTTTTTTGGGCAGTCGTGTATAAAGCGATAACTATTATTAGATTTATTCCATCATCATTATGAAGCGGTTTACAAATTAATCAAAGAGGCAAGCACTAACAGACTACCAGACAGCTATCAGAACTTAAGGTATAATATAATTAGTTTTTACTTGCTTCAAAATGCTTGCTTAGATTAAGTAGGACGAAGAAGCAGAATGCACCTAGGTTCAACATGCAAAAAAGTTGAAAGATTTTCCTAAAACATGCAAATGCAATGTGTAAATAAAAAAGTGACATGAAAACAGACCAAAAAATTGTTTTGACGCCCGTCCAAAAAGCGCACACGTGCCGCAAAAGGTTATTTACGATGGAGCTTTCAAAAAGAAGTGTAATTACCTCAAAGGGCCGGGCGCGGCTCTCCCCTAACGGGCCGCGCCCGAATCGCCCATTATTTTAATCACTTCTGGCTGCTTTTTATCACATAGATATCCTGCTATGGGAAAATAGGACTTTTTTATATACGCATTTGATAGAACGCATAATATGAAAGTGAAAACTTATAGACATTACAACACTTTCTAACTTCAGGTCACGAAGAAAATCTACGAAAATCTTCGAAGACCTCTCTAAAAAATGAAAGTTTTTCTTACTAGTCAACACGTGCACATGTGGGCACGCATGCAATCACGTATACAGATTTGGTTTAACGAACTCGTTACGTACTAACTGCAGACAGCGCCATCCATCGAGTGATGGGTGAAATATTACATGAAAATATAAAAAATAGAGATTTTCTTTAGGTGTTACTTCAAACTCTGTTTCTATTGAGTGTTCCGAGAAATGAGAAAGTACCTTCTTAATTAAATATTTAGTCTCGAGCATACTGAAAATCGATAATTCCATGAATAATAATATCTACTTATTGGTCATTTACTCAAAAATACCAGACTAGTAATAGGTACAACTCTATGTATTTCTTAAAACATAGCATCTGATTCTGTACACACTGCTTATTCTTTGAATAAAACTTTAATAAATAAACATGAACAGTAAACTTAAATGTCGCTCAAAAACATATTAGCCGCGCGACCAATTTCCGCTTAGCACGTCTCGTTTTGTTTACAGCAAACAGAATGCTAATCAAAACAACAAAAAAAAGCATTAGGAAATGCAAGGACAGCGCGAATATGCATTATCATTGCAAATCCGAAGCTTGCGGGCTAGTAATGCGCCCAGGGTTGTCACTTTGATATCTTTCTGACACCGCAGGGTTGAAAAATTATGATTGGAAAATTAATATCTAAGATAAAATCTTTCTGTCTTTTGTAATTTAACTTCGTGTGGGATATAAAAAATAGCTCTCAGACCTACCAAATATTCACAGATTAAATAACAATCAGCAATTAAATATCAATGTTGCGTATTTTTGTTTGGTATCATAAATAAGCATGAAAATTTTATATATTAATTTCAAGATTGTATTACAAGTTAAGGTACTACATTACAAAAAGAACTTGGCTCAAAACTAAAGCAATAGATGTTCTTTACATAAAGAACTGTGCGAATGTTTATCAATTTATTCATTGTTTTATTCATAATATTATAATGTACGTACAATAAATACAAAATGCAGTAACTCAAGACTCCAAGAGCCAGTTTTAATACGAAGAATATCATTATAGTACTTACCCAGTACCTGCATGAAACCTGGAACCTTCGATTAATGTGACTACAGTTATTGAAGTACCTACATATTGTAATATAAGGTACTGTAAGTAATTAAGGAAGTAGGTTAGTTTTTTTTATCTAACGCATTAGGGACACATGTTATGTTAGATTTAAGATGTAAATAAATAAACAAATGTGTTTGTTTTATAACATAATATTTATTATATTTAAAAGAGTCAATAAGCATCTTCTAGGTAAGCGCGCTCTATCTTGAACCACATCGTCACTTCCCATCAGGTGAGATTGTGGTGAAGCGTAAGCCTATATTGAGTTAAAGAAATATCCCGCGTAACTGGTGAATTTCTGTGAGGGATTAACTTCTGTGGTCGCAATCAGTCTGGGCAACATTACAATTTGTTATGGGAAGACTGGGACAACCCTGACCCGGCGGGTGGCAGACGCATTTTTTACGATCAAAGCGAACACGAGCGACCACAAACAGACATTCACCCCCGCTGTTACGGGCTAATTTCGACCCCTACTTCTACGCGAAATATTTTTTACCGGCAAGCGTTTTTCAAGCCTGGTGACTGGACCCATTAATGACAAGTCTGGTTTTTTTTGATCTTTGTCTATATTTTTTTGTAAAAATATTTCAAATTTTTCTGCGAATTTATTAACACTGTTATATAGGTACACTCTAAAATGAATGAATAGAGTTATTCCATTACTCTGCATAAGGACGTTTTGAAACTTGACAGCGTGAGTTTTTTTTGTATCGAATTTGCATGGAAAATACTTGATAGTATATAGAACGAGTTGCTACAACGCATTATTTCGATTCGCACTAAATTTCATAATTTCGAAGCCTTGCAAGAATTGGACTTAGGTTGAAATCTGGATCTTGTATTTTTCTGCTGGCGTTTCGGCGCCCGGTTGAACAGACTCGTATTTTCAAATCGTTTATAAAGAGAGTATAACAGATAGAACTAGAGCGTTGGCTTCTTAAATAAGAAACTACTCACTCATTGTTTTGTTTTCACCCTACCTTTCATCGTTTAAAGTCAATTTTTCGAGGCCTAGCAAGAATTGGACTTTGGTCGAACCTGGACCTTGTGAACTCGTTAGTAATAATTTTTCTGTCGGCGTTTCGGCGCCCGGTCGAACACGCTCGTATTTTCAAATTATTTCTAAAGAGAGTAAAATATAATAAAGCAATAGAGCGTTGGCTACTGAAATAAGGAAAATTGTTTTGTTTTCACCCTACCTTTCATCGTTTCACGTCAATTTTTCCAGGCCTTTCAAGAGTTGGACTTTGGTCGAACCTGTAGGATTAGTACAGGTTTTTGTACGAATTTCGAGTCGACTCGCATCGCGCAAACGAATCGAATTCCTCCATACAATTATAGCCAATTTATAGCCAGCAACCATCTATGGACAGTCGCTGACGTGCGGTTGTCAACAGATGGCGCTGGCTGTAAATATATGGAGGGATCCGATTCGTTTGTGCGATGCGAGTCGACTCGAAATTCGTACAAAAACCTGTACTAACCTATCTGCACCTTATGAACTCGTTATTAATAATTTTTCTGTCGGCGTTTCGGCGCCCGGTTGAACACACTCGTATTTTCAATCAGTTTCGTTAAGCGCATTTAAATCAGTCCGTCGGATGATATTGCTTGTTTACGGTGCCGTAAATCAGCTCCCCGGAAGATTTATCGCTATGGAGGTCCGCTCACAGATTGTGTTCGACACAACGCCCTTTGTCCGATCGGTTTTATTGACGGTGTTGCTGTTGTTTTATAGAAATGAGGCAACACGCCAGATTTGACGATTCGAACGCAAGTATTAAGTTACGTTCCAATCGTCAATTCGTTCTGCGCGTTAAAGTTCAAGTTATAAAACTTGGAATTCAATGTTGTGTAGACTATCGTATGCTTCATACTATGCAAGAAAATTTGTAGGTAAATATAATTACATTTTTGAAAAAAAAAAAGAGAAGAACTGGCAAGAAACTGGTTTTGACTTTTCATAAGAACGTTTAAATTAAATCAATGCAAAATCTATGTGAATAATATAGATTTTCATTTTAATTTTTTCTTAGAGCAAAACGAGATAAAAAAATATAAATAAATGATTAATGCCTCACTAACCAATCAGAACTCCATTGCCATACTTGTTGACACAATTATCAATACAACAAATATAAATATAAATAGATAAAAAAAAGAATATCCGGCTGAGTTTGTTGTACGTTTCTTCTCAGCGGCAGTGCGCGTTTGTGAATCCTCGTAAACTTAGGTTCAAGTCGACTTGTAGTTATCACCATACTTATGCAACAAATATCCTACTGACTTTTTACAAGTGCCTATATGTTAGGCCTATGTGAAATAAAGATATTTTGAATTTAAGTTTTGAGAATAAATTAAGAACCTACCACAAAATGAAACAGACAGTCAAGAAAGTGTCTACTTAAATATTTAAAAGAGCCTATTCTTTCAGAAAAGTAAAAGGACAATTAGAATTATCAATACTGATTTATAATTTATCTGATTTCACTTGATTGTACTGAAGATACTAACAATGAAATGTCGCGTCGATCCCACTGTACGTTGATGCTCTGTCAAACTGCTGATTAATCTCGAATTCACGTAGGAAGAGATGTCTGCGATTTTCTGCAATTGCAACACTGACTGTGATTCATTCGGTAATCAAAGTATTGTATAAACTTGCTTAGAGACCTATAGCTAGATTGCTATTTATTGATAGATTTAATTTAATTTAGCGATCAATCTACGATGACTAAATTAAATAGTAATAATGGTACCGATTCTACTTTATACTCTAAAGGAGAATGCCGATTTTTGTATGAAAATTGGGCTATACCTTGCGTCTTAACGTGAAATCAACGGGTCTGCCCGCGAAATTCAAAATTTTCGTGGTTTTTTGCAATTTGTACGCTAATTAGACATGATAGGCTTATGGCAATCAATTTGCGAGAATGGCAGTATCATCTTTACATGATACTATCAAAATCTTTGCATAAAAATGTGTATCCTAGGAAATTAATCCGAGTATCGAGTTTTATGTGAGTAACTCGCAAATCTTGGACTAATTTCTTTAACTCGACACTTTCGAGCAGAGATTTTTATATAAACACGTGAAGAAATTATTGGGATTATCGCAATTTGACGGCCATAAGCCTATTATGTCTTATTAGCTTAAAAATCGCGAAAAACCACGAAAAATTTGAATTTCGCGGGCACACCCGTGGTGTGCTCCTTAACCTAATCATCGGTAGAACATTAGAAATATTCTCAATATTATGTAAAAAAAGATAAGTAAAATATTAACAGGGAAATTGTAATAATCTGATTTTGTAAGTGGTTAATTTTCTAAGTTTTATAAGTGGCATGGCGGTTCCACATGTTTTGAAATGTTTAATTACTTTTTTTTATAATACTTTTGAACCCCTTTTCACAATTCACAAACATAAATATATGCAATACTAAAATTTGAAAGAAGATTCTTCATCCATACGTGCTTGAGACGCAGAGTGACGCAAATCTAGCTCATTTTGTGGCATTCTCCTTTAATACGTATAAATACAGTCTTTTTTACTAAGGTAAGTACGGTTAGAATGGGACCGAGTGTTTAGAAATAGTTCTATCCCTTTCCAACTAGAATGCAGTGAACGAGGATAGTAAAATTAGAAGTGCTTAATAAGAGACTCTTAAACAGAGTGCCTTAAGAGTCAACTGACCCACGGTGTCTCCCATACAAACGTAATACCAAAATCATTTGTAATTCGTGCAATTTTCGATCATGTCGTGGTGTTATTCGGGTTCATATAGTAATAATTTATGCTCCTGGCCATATTTGGTTCCGAAATACAGTTGATAAACGAAATTGTAAACGAATTTAGTTTTGCTTATTTTTATGTCAAAGAGGACATGTTTTCTGCTTATTTGTTTTGTAATAAAAACAACACTATCTCACGTCGCATTAGTTCAGGAGCACAGTTTTTATTGTCCAGCTAAAGAAAAACACCAGTTAATAAAGAGAGTTACAAGTTTTCATTCATAATTTTTGTTATTACGGAACTCGACCAAAGTTATAAAATTTTTGATCAAAATTGATTATTATTTCGTTTTAAAGAAGTATTTCCGAACCAAATATGGCCAGGAGCATAGATTATTACTATATGAATCCGAATAACACCACAACATGATCGAAATATACACGAATTACAAATGATTTAGTATTTTGCATTAATGGAGACATCGTAGTTCACAGGCCTCTTAACAACCATGGCTGAATTCTTAATACAAATAAGCGATAATCATGGAATAATACCGATTGTTGATAGAGAAAAAGTTTACATCTGACAATGCATGCATGCGGTGCGTTCAAAGACGTGCGTATGCGATATGCGGTTTGGTAGGACTTGCATTGCAGTGTTTTACGAGCATGCACTGCAGTATGGACTCAATACGCACTGCAGTGCACTCGTCATCCTTAGACATTATTTGTGAACTGATTAATATCGCCATTTCGACTAAGTAAACCATTTCGTTGGTAACTAGATGGGTGACCGTTTTTGAAAGATGGCTCTCTCTTTTAGGTATTTCGTTGCTGACAAGTCTATTGCGTTTGTGCCTATCTAAACCATTGTCGTGTCGCCAAACTGAAGTGGCAATGGGCGGGGTACACAGCTCGCAGGACCGATGGACGTTGGGGACCCAAGGTGCTGGAATGGCGGCCAAGCACCGGGAAGCGCAGCGTCGGTAGACCCTCCACCAGGTGGTCAAATGACATGAAAGCTGCGGGGAGCAGCGACACCCCGCGGCCAGGCGGCGCAAAATCGTGGTGTTAGGCGATTATTTCAGGAGACCTATGTCCAGCTGGTATTCTCCATATTCCTTTACGCTTTGGAGACGTGGACCCTGCGAGAAAGTGAGAAAAAGAAAATAGACGCTCTCGAGATGTGGTACTGGAGAAGAATGTTGAGAGTGTCCTGGAACCAATTCTGGACCAACAAGTCCATTCTGGAAGAACTCGGCATCAAGCAGCGTCTATCTTCCATCGTTCAGGCTCGAATTCTCACTTTCTTTGGTCACGTGACTAGACGTGACAATATCTCCATTGTACGTCTAGTCGTTCAAGGAAAAGTAGATGGAACCAGACCTCGCGGCAGATCGCCCATGAGATGGACGGACCAAGTAAAGGCTGCAGTGGACGTCCCCTTACATGTGTGCACCAGAAAAGCAGCTGTCCGGGAGGAATGGAGACGAATTGTCAAGCGTGTCACTGAAAAGTGATGACCACGACCGCTCTGACGTTACGAAAGAGATGATGATATCCAGCTGTGGACGACCATCGGCTGAAATGACGACGACGACGACGTAACTCTTGTGGCTTACCAGAGAAATCTAACAGTTGACCCTGCATTTGCTTAGAGTAACACCTTGGCTCCGTAACTTTATGTAATGACGAAAATGTTGATGATTTTTATTATAATAATTTGGACTACAAATCTACCCTAGCCAAAACACTCCCACCCATTACTGCCAACGCATTATAGTAAGAACAAGCTCCAATTCATCGACGCACCTCATTTACACCGATCGCCGGTAATGGCGGTAATGGCCGTTTATCCAGCGAGACGCGGCAATCGTTATGGATTTATGAACGATAATCACTTGGTAAAAGACGCGAGTTATCCCCTGAGTACAGGCACAGCTAAAATAAGAACGTATCCACGTCTAATTACGTATGATCGCAAAATTGTTACATGCAGGTAAGTACTTAAGGTAACGCAGGACGCTCGACCGAAGTTGCCGGCGCACGTGGCAAAGTTGTTTGCTATTTCACCTACGAGTAACTTGTATGGGAAAGGGATACCTATACGTGTAGTGAGTGCATGCGCGCATAATTGCGTGATACTGTACCGCTCCCGCTCCATTTTGAGTGAGAGGGCACCGAATTTGCACCAAAATCAAGCTCGCGAAAGCGTTGACCGGTCGTTTGGTGATTTTCAAAAAATAAACATCGTACAATCATAGTCCTTCGTATTAATCGCCCGACTTCGAATTGGTGTACCTACATTGAAAAATTATTTCACCCTTTGTAGTGGATTTGAAGTCGGTTTTTTTTAAAAGAATTTTCCATTTTATTACCTCCTTGCTTATAAGAGTTGCTACAATAAAGCATTTTCTCCATAACTTTTATTATTATTTCCTTTCGGGTGGGGAGCGAACTTGTGACCTTTTGAGTTTCAGTCCGCTCAGTTACCATTGAGCTGTCGAGGTTTAACGATTGATTAAACATATTAAAGGATCAGCACTTACTGACGTCACATATACATATTTAAGCTCCGCCCTGAAGCCGGATTTTTAAGTTGTCAAAACTGTAAAATGGCGCTAATGTACCTATGCGACCGACAGCGATATGTGCCGTCAGCGGTACCGAAATGTAGGTATGAAGCGTGACGCGAGAAATTTTAGGCTTCAACATACGTCACATGACACATCTTTCCCGTCCTCTTAGCGTAGCATATTATTTTTGTCATTGGGTTTAATGGTGGCACTTCACATGGCTATTTGTATTTGCGTATTTGTCATATTTGTCAAATAACTTCCATGTGTCTCCACACATGGAAGTTATTTGACAATATTATTGCCATATTTGCCTATTTCGCAAATACACAAACAAATACGGTTTACCGAACGGCGGTCGGTTTTTTGAGACACATCAAAGGAGACAAATAGGCAAACACGCAAATGTACTGGCCACACATTTTCGGCTTTCAGGTACATACATATTTATCTATGGTCGTTTCTTGATCATTTTGTATTTTTTTACGCATAACATATAATAGTAACATGCATACATATAATAAAATCCAGCTGCCAGTGCAACGTCCATTTTGTACAGCTAATTTACTTTTTGGTGGCAAATATCTTATTTTTTTTGTATTTGGCTCCATGTGTAGACGGTTGTATCGCCTATTTGCCCATAGGTCGAAAATTTTGGCAAACATCAAATCACATGGCTATAGGTTCATCGACACATACAGTGTCATTTCAACAGAAGTAGGGCAGGCAGCGTGGCCGAGTGGTCTAAGGCGCTGGTTTTAGGCACCTGTCCGAAAGGGCGTGGGTTCGAATCCCACCGCTGTCAGATTTATTTTTGTTTAATTGTTCTTTAAGTTTTTAAATTGTGAAAAATGCTAATTATATAATTTTTTTCTTTGTTACAGGTAATTTTTGACTTATTGAAGATCATTTCGAATCTGAGGTAGGTACAGAGAAAAAAAGATCAAAGAAGAAGAAAAAAATCAGATTTGTTGTATTGGAGCCCTCTATAATATTTATTTTATTATAATTTTTAGTATTAATTGTTCTTAATAGCGGCAACAAAAATACATCATCTTTGAAAATTTGAAGTGTCTAACTATCACGATTCCAGAGGTACACGGTTCAGCCTGCAGGTGACAGATGGACGGATAGACGGACGGCGAAGTCTTAATGATAGCACCGAATATATATTACTAACTAGCAGCCCGCCCCGGCTTCGCACGGGTATTTTAATGGTTCCATACATCAAAGAAAAAAAAAACGGAACCCTTATAAAATCATCATCATCATCTTTGTTGTCCGTCTGTCTGTCTGTCTGTCTGTGTGTCACGACGCTTTATATTAACTATTAAAGATATCGACATGAAATTTGGAATAGGTGTAGATAATGGTGGCCCGCCATCAGTGCAATCATAAAAAATTGAAATTGTTTTTATTTTTATTTACAAAGGGGGGTAAACCAGGTCGTCAAGATTTCAAAATGAGATAGCAATATTGAGTGGGGTATCATATGAAAGGACGTTACTTGTGTATTCTAAAGCCGATTTTCATTTATTGTTATGCCCGATAGTTTTTGATTTATTGAGCAAACTGTCGAAAAAAATACCGTTCCCTCCCCATTATCTCCGAAGTTTACCAATCGGAAATTCTGAAATAATTATGATTAATAGGGATGAATGTATATTTTACGGGAAAATTAATATCAACTCTGTATCTATACTATTTTTGGTATTAGCAATTAACCTCACAAAACAAAGTTAAGTTTGCGGTTCGGTAAAAACGTTATTCTTAGGCCTGGGTTCCATCAAAGCAGAGCGGATTGGAGCTGTGTTTGAGTAACTAATCAGATTTCACCATTTTGACATCTCCTAAACTGAGAGGAGGAGGACGAAATCTGATTGGTTACTCAAACCATGGATGTACCATAAAGGATCAGCACTAAGTGACGTCACGCATGTATTTTTAGGCTCCGCCCAGAAGCCGGATTTTTAATTTGTCAAAAGGGTCAAATGGCGCTAATGTAAGCGCCCGACAGCAGTATGTGCTGTTAGCGGTACCGAAATGTACGACGCGCGAGGTCATAGTTGAGACATTTTTGGCTTCAACATACGTCACATCTTTGCCGATTGCCGTCCTCTTAGCGTAGCGTAAGTATTTCGTCATTGACTCAAACACAGCTCCGGTCCGCTTTGGTGACAACTGGGCCTTATGGTTTAACATTTTCTAATATAGTACGTAACCCTCGGTGCGCGAGTCAGACTCGCACTTGGCCGATTTTTTTATTTGTATTATTATTTTTCTTTATTTCGCGACATTGACCCCCGTCCCGTACCCCAGTGACGGCTACATCCTAATAATGTTAGTGTTCTAACTGAGCGGCGAACTTGCGACATTTTTCAAATAACTTACATTTTTAAACTTGTGATATCTTTCGAATGGAATGTCCAAATTAAATAATTCAAAAAGTTATATAATGGTTTTGAAGCAGACTTAAATATGAAGTCATTTATTTTGATAAGAATTAATTCCAAAGTGTAAATAAAGAGCTTTTATAGCGGTAACATTTATATCTATTTTTTTAATGAAAAAACACTTATTGTGACATAACTATAATAGTTAGACATATTATGCTGTCGCGATATTTTCTGTAGATAATTATGTGTTCTGCAAATACGTAGTACATTATTTTGTTCTATAGTCAATAGTTTTCGCAGCGCACGCGATGTAAGAAAGTTTTTTGGTAATTTTTTTACACCTTGGGTTACATTATTGGAGTTTTAGTACGGATCCCTAACTTTTTTCAAAATTTAATATAGCCTATGTTCACCGGAGATAATATAGATTCCCAACAGTGAAAGAATTTTTTAAATCGGTCAAGTAGTTTCGGAGCCTATTCAATGCAAACAAACAATCAAATCTTTCCTCTTTATAATATTAGAATATTAGAAGTAGAAGTAGATAGATAGATATCTTTGAAAATATTTGTTTAAATTGAATACAGTAAAGGACACAAATATTCTACATTAAAGGAGAATGCCAGAAAATGGGCTAGATTTGCGTCACTTTGCGTATGCATGAAGAATCTTTTTTCAAATTTTAATATTGCATATATTTATGTTAGTGAAATGCGAAAAGGGGTTCAAAAGTATTATAAAAAAAAAGAAATTAAACGTTTCGAAACATGTGGAACCGCTATGCTACTCATAAAACTCAGAAAATCTGTTTATTACAATTTCCCTGTTAATATGTTACTAATCTTTTTTTTTACATAATATCGAGAATTTTTCTAATGTTTTACCGATGATTTGGTTAAGACGCAAGGTATAGCCCAATTTTCATACAAAAATCGGCATTCTCCTTTACGTTCTAAAAAACATATTTACAAAGATATAAATTAATACAATATGGGCTAAATAAGCTTCACAAAAAATATTTATTTTTAATTCACAATTTTAACAGTAAAAGCACTTATTGTGAGTTAGTCGTAGGAGATAGGCATAATAGCATATATTATGCCTATCGCGGACTTTTTTTGCAGATTTTGATACGTTCTTTAATATTGTACTACATTGTTTTGTTCTATCTTTAATAGTTTCCGCAGCGCACGCGATGGAAGAAATTTTTTATACGACTTGGATTATATTATTCAAGTTTAAGTAAAGATGCGTAATTAATTTTGGAAATTATCATAGCCTATGTAATGTAATAGTATGTAATAATTATTGAAAAAATTTTGAAAATCGGTTTAGTAGATCCAGAGATTACCCTTTACAACGTCACAAACTCACAAATTCACAAACGCACAAACTCACAAACATCGTTACGCTACCTCTTTATAGAGGTATAATCACGCACCGGCGCCATCTACTTAAAATATTGGTTTGTAGTACATGCTATGTATCAGAGATGGCGCTGTATGTAAAAAAAAATTTTCCCGCTTTTCTGTTGAAAATTTCCTGAATTTTCTTTGCTATAAACCTCACGGAGCCCGAGACCTTTCCAACGAATGCAAAATCGTGGAAATCGGTTCGTGCGTTCTGGAGTTATAGCGTCAGGAAGGAAAACCCGACTTATTTTTATATAGTAGATAGGGAAGAAGTTTTCGTTGTAGAGAAGTATTTCCGAACCAAATATGGCCAGGAGCATAGATTATTAACTATACGGTCTATGAACCCGAATAACATCACAACATGATCGAAATATGCACGAATTACAAATGATTTTGGTATTACGAACGTATGGAGACATCGTAGGATACCGTATCCTTTAGTGACCTAATCCTAAAACGTGTGAATGTGAACATTATTATATTTTGTATAATATTATGTTGTATATGTACCTAGCAAGCACAGATGCTAGGACCTTCGCGCCATATGGTGCTATGGTTTTACAACCGCACTAAAAACTGGCACATGCGAACTATGGAAGCATCCATGGTGTTCGGTCAGAGCTCGGTATGGGTATCCATGGGGGTGCATTATGTAAGTGCCATGATGGCTTTAACCATGTACTCGGATATCAGGTTGCGAGCTTGCGTTGAATTATAAATTCTTGAATCAAGTGCAAGTCGGTCTTTCACACGAAGGGTTCCTTAACATTATCTATGTACATATAACGTGGCGAGATGATGATGCAGAAACCAGAAGGCCCATTTACCTATCACTTCTTCTATAGAAATAGTGTAATATTAAGTCTACTAGATCAACGACCAAAAATTAACTAAAACACGTTTGTTGTATGGGAGTTCTATATGCAATATGGATCTTCATTTTATTCTAGCCTGGTGACAGAAGGACGGACGTCGGGACCGTTAGTAATATTGTATCTAGTATTCGGTGGCGGGACGGAAGGCGACGTCTCAGTAATAAGGTTTCTATTTTCACCCTTTGCGGACCGGACCCTAAAAATGACATTGAATTGAAAAATGTAATTATATTGTATGTATCAGAAGGTGCGGTCTTATTTCTAATAGACTTAGGTATTTTCTATTAATTGAAAAAGCTTAAGTTACAGGCTCTTATGAAATCAATCAATTCAATTTATGTTTTGATCGTCAACTGTCATCATTCATTTCATAATTCTGGTTGTATGTACGTATTACACGTCCTACGATCTAACCATTTTGAATCGTGATTGTTTCGGCGTAGAAGCAATGTTCTAAGTTTATTTACATTTTTAATAAGCCTCAGCTAGATATGTGTCTGTGATAATTGAACGGTGACCTCCGACGCGTCTCGCATGTGAATCGATGTTCAATTATTGTCATTGTTAAATGCTTGACGCCAATCAGGCGATTGCTGTTCTAGAATAGTTAAGTGGTAACATAAACAGGTATATACTTTAACATAACAACAACTATTTTAACATAATATAAATATATTACATTGTTTATAATTTGATTGAGCTTTGAACTGGTGGTCCCAACCAACCGACAACGATACGAACCTGAGGATGAGAACAATTGGACCGTTTTACGTCCACTTTCTTCATAATTAAGAAAGAATTAGTACCATTTGACAAAATTTCCGCTAATACGCCGCAAGATGGTAGTAATCGTCCCTGTGGAAACTCACGTGCGGACTAATAAGAAGTATATAGTGATCTATGGCGTGGTACGCAGTCCAAAGACATCACCGCGGTCGGCTTACAACTGACGCTGTTGGTGTAAATTAAAAAAAATTTGACACCAGTAAACTGGCGACATGTTTTCGCGCGGTCCACCAGTCCTGTGTATACATCTATTGAGTCAGGACTCATCTTGTGAAGTCCGCCTAGAATAGGAGCCACCGCAGATGTGTCTCTTGCCAGTTATTCTACCATGAAGCAGTACCTAATGTGCTTCGGATTGAAGGTTACTGTAAGCCGAGTCGATTAAACTGAGCAAATAAGACTTAAGAACTGATTCCTCAGGGTGATTACTTGATGAACGCAGTGCAGTGTGTAGTAATGATAGGCAAAGTCGTGGGATGCATTGCATGCACAGACTTGTATACTAAAGACAGGGCGAACAGCGCGAAAAAATGTCGCCAGTTTAAAGGAGCAAGAATGACTATTTTGCACCCCCCCGACAGTAGTCAGTATAGGTAGATACACAGGGTAGATAGGTGAAGATCTATTTCTTTTTTTTTTAATTCATAATAATATTGCAGGCAAGGTGACCACAGACACAGTTAAAAATTAAAAAAATAAATAAACATGTATTTCGTAGGAGTTTCAACAGATGACGCTACATTTTCTTGTATGAAGAACGTTTAGGTAATATGTTCGGATGGGCCTATTTTGACTAATTTTATCTTTGACTGCATGTGATATTGGCAGTTGTATCACTCAACACCAGGCATTCGATTCTTAGGCAGCATCGTATCTGAATATCGAATTGCCCATTCTACCAGTAGGATAGTACCTAACTATAGCGACCTCCCACTTATTAACAAAAATTCATTGAATATTGCGCTGCTTGTTGCCAATCAGCTGAACGTTCTATAGAGGGCTCTCTCATAAGTCTGATAAAAACGACCGACAAGGAATGTTTCAAGCTAAAAGTGACATTAATTTACCGCTGGAGTGTTTCCATGAAGATGGGCGTTTGGTTCGGGAGCACTAAAAACCTCAAAATCTCTTGTCATAATAAAATGCGAAGTAATTAGTCTCATAACTGAAAGCATTTCGCTGTCGATGGTTAGTTTTTTTGCCATGCTCCATACAGCTTCGAGAAACTCGCCTAGGAGCAGACATTCATCTCGTATTTAACACCTAAATAAAAATAACACTTTGTTAATAATCTTAATAACATCTTAAATAATAATCGTAAATAACCTTCCAAACCCATTAAACACAAAAGTTAACTCCACACTTTAAATAAAACTTTCTAAAAAAATAGATCCATAAAACACAGCACGGGTATAATTTTACAAAAAACATTATTATATTAACAGAACAGTAGTAATTAATAATTAATTTGGTAGCTGCGAGTAAAATAAAAACCTGATTGGTATTACAGTATATTCTCAAAACGCGTTGAACTGAATACATGACCTTGTTATTGATGGATATTATTGAGACCGTGTGGGCCGGCATATAACCAGACAGCACATACTGAATATTTTCTCCCCTGAAAGAGCAGTATTGCTTTTTCTGTCGGCGCGCTCTTTGATACATTTTAATTACGATTCGAGTGAATATATGTCGGAGTTCTTGTCTCAATATTGACGTCAAGCGAAAGTAGAGAAATTAAAGAGAACTTCACAAGTGTTTTAGAAAAGACTTGAGGTCCATTTTAGGCATGGTTTGCCATAAAAAATGATACAAGGCACCGATATAGACCTTTTTTATGAAACTAGAAAATTTGCTCTACCGTGCACCTGATATCTATAACCGTAAAACAGCAAGGCATCACAAAGGCTTACACCCCTACATAGTAGATGTACCAAAGACACGTACGAAGCGGTTTGATTTCTCGTTCCTGATACGCACCGCAAAGGTCTGGAATACCCTTCCAGGCACTGTCATTTCCATCACCTTGAACTAAGGTGTCTTCAAAGCAAGAGTGAATTGGCATTTCCCTGGCAAGCGCGTTCCACTTTAAACTGTAGTTTAAACAACATACCACCACTTAACATTTAAACGCGCCATCCTTTTAGAACTGTTTGAAATAATTAATGAGAACAACACGAGCAATGCCCGCACTTAAGGCTCTAAACAGTCAGCTGTATTAAATTGATGAACCCATATTAATTGAGCGGCTAAAATATGTTAATAAAACTGGCTAAATTAACAACGCTCGCGATCTGTCGCTTGATAGGGTGACCCAGTGCCGGTCCTAATAACATTTTAACCTGGTGCGAGGACTAAAAATGGCGCCCCTCTAAATAAAAAAAAACCGGCCAAGTGCGAGTCGGACTCGCGCACCGAGGGTTCCATACTATAAAAGAAGTAAAACGTTACAAGAATCACTTTTTTTCATGAATTTACGAGTATAATTTTCATGTAGGTACTTTTGTTGGCGAACCGCAAACCTAATAACTTTGTTTATGGCGGTTTATTGTTATTATCAAAAAAATTATAACAGTTAGAGAGTTGATTTTATTTTTCCTGTAAAATTTACGTTTATTCTTATTGATCATAATTATTTCAGATTATTCGAACGATAAACTTCGGAGATAAGGGGGGACGGTATTTTTTTCGACAGTTTGCCCAAAAAATAAAAAAACTACTAATATGGGGCACAAAAATATATAAAAATCGGTTTTAGAATACACAAGTAACGCCCTTTAATATGATACCCCACTCAATATTGTTATCTCATTTTAAAATTTTAACAACAGTTACTGAAATAATCGAGTGTGACAAACGGACGGACGGACGGACGGGTAAAGTCTCACCATAAGAGTTCTATTTTTACCATTATGGTATGGAACCTTAAAAATGTTTAAGCTGTTCCTTTATCTTTCACCAGAAAAAGCAGTGGCTTTTGATTATTATTCTTCTGTCAAAAGTTCGTTTAACCAGTTTGTGCTGGTGGACAGCTGAAAAATAATTTTAATGATTGTCGACTTTCATTTATTTTGTTCAAACATTAAATCAATTAAAACTAATGATTAAAGCAAAAATATAAAAATAACTCTATATAGCTACTTTTCTTCTAGCTTTAGCACTTGCAAATTTTTTTATCAAGTCGGAATAATTTAACCTTTCGGCAATGGCATTTTCTATCGACAAAATTCTGAGATCGGACAGTCTTTACTGACCCATAGTAGACCGTAGGTAAGTTTTAATAAGTTTTAATTTATTAAAACTTCGTTCTCCTTTGGCAACAATTACAGGCACAGTTAGTACAACACGAAGCGCTGTCCATACAAGGAAAATATCTTGCCAATCGTTTTTAGGATTCCATACCAAAATGGTAAAAATGGAACACTTATGGTGAGACTTTCTCCGTCCGTCCGTCCGTCCGTCCGTCCATCCTTCTGTCACACTCGATTATTTCAGTAACTATCGAAGCTATCGACTTGGAATTTGGAATAGTTTTAGGTAATAGTGACCCAACGTCATTGCAATCATAAAATTTTGAAAATCATTTTTTATTGAAAAGGGAGTAAACCGGGTTGTTGAAATTTCAAAATGAGATAACAATATTGAGTGTGGTATCATATGAAAGGGCGTTACTTGTGTATTCTAAAACTGATTTTTATTTATTTTTGTGCCCGATAGTTTTGGATTTATTGGGCAAACTGACGAAAAAAATACCGTTCCCCCCCTTATCTCCGAAGTTAATGGTTCAAAAAATCTGAAATAATTATGGTCAATAGAAATTAACGTATATTTTACAGAAAAAAAAAATCTCTTACTATTATACTTTTTTTGATAATGACAATAAACCGCCAAAAACAAAGTTACGTTTGCGGTTCGACAACAAAAGTACCTACATGTAAATTATACTCGTAAACTCATGAACAAAAGTGATTCTTTCAATGTTTTACTTCTTTTATGGTATGGAACCCTCGGTGCGCGAGTCCGACTCACACTTGGCCGGTTTTTTTTATAAGTTAAGGAACTTTTATTGGTTCTCCTGATTGAAGATCATTTAATAATGGCTTTAGGCTCACAAGTTCTTCAATCAAATCTTGTCCAGATATGTCACATTTTGCCCCATCGGTTTCCCCACGTTTTGGTCCATTTTGGCGCCCCCCCTTTGAAGGCGCCCGGTGCGGTCGCACCGCTCGCACCGCCCTAGGACCGGCCCTGGGGTGACCATGGCTTAAAGTTAGAGGAATGATTTTTTCAGGAAAATTATTGTATTGTGTTTAGGCAGTAGGCCAAAATTTCCAATGCTCTTTTAATGAAGTTGAAGGTCTATATAGCCCTCCAGAGCTAAAACTGGTTAGATAAAATGGCTGAAAAGTAATGGCATAAGCGCAGCCTTAATAATTATGTCCACCAGTGGAAGTCTTCCGTCCAAAATTATGAAATCTGTTACAAATTATTGATATCAAGTTGGCCTACGACAAAATATGGACAGATGACTTTCGGAGAGCCCGCAAACGCGCAGTTTGGAATTCGTTGCATTAGGCATTTGACCAGCAATAGACGTTGGTTAAAACGGATGGTTTACCGGAAACATTTACAATATACATACTTTCGCGCGTTTGTTCATAAATGCCCCAAGCGGACAATCGTCAAAAGCTTAGTTCACAATGTTTCCGCTATATAGAATATTCCGTTGAATAAAATGAGACGAAATTAAAAAAAGATAAATCAGAACTATCGCTACGGCTACGCTACTGGTAACGTTAACGCTGAAAGTGTTTTTTTTTTAATTTACAAGCACCCATATGAACATGGGGAGCCCATCGGAACATTTTACGTCAACCTTCTTCATACAAGAAAAAAGTAACGCCGTTTGTCAAAATTTCCGCTAACACGTCGCAGTATAGCGGAAATTGTCCCTGTGGAAACTCGCGTTCGGACTAATACAAGTATAGAGATCTGTTGCGTGGACCGCGGTCTATAGACAATACTGCAGTCGGCTTACAACTGACGCTGTTGGTGTTAAAACAAACATTTTTGACACCAGTAAACTGGCGACATGCTTTCGCGCGGGCCGGCCGGCGGGTCCTGTGTTTACGTCTATTTTTACAACTTATTGTCACACTAGTTCAGTAACCCAACCGGGGAAGGACGGCCAATTAGTTGTCGCGGGAAACTTGGTATCGAGTTTCCGAGTTTTTGTATCGGAGCGGAGCCCGTGACGAGAGACGCGGCCCAACAAACGTTTCCGACAGAATGGGTTTCCGACGAATTTATCTTTTTTCCGTCAATATATCTTTTTTCCGACGAGTTTATCTTTTCATGCAACATTTGAACCGCTTCTGTTTCCTGCGTGTCGTATAAATACGTGTGGTGGTAAGAGCGATAGGTTTAAACTTTAACCCTTTCCCAGTCTCGTGAGTCACATGTGAACATTTTAGTTGTTTGATTATCCGAGGACAAATAACTATTGAATGGGAGCAGGCGTTATTTCGCGGAAATTCATAATTAGTCAGATAGATTAATTTGTTTTGCTATAATCCGCTATGCTTGATAAGATTCTGTATGGTTACAATATGCAAGAACACTTCCCACACACTAGTTTCCAACACTTTCTTCGACGCACGTTTCGTCCTGACACCGGGACATCCTCAGAAGATGTTCATAATCCGAAATCGTAGAGTCGTACTGTATCGACTTTTCTATGAATTAATTAAGTATAAATCATGGAATATAATAAAAATACTTGAATCTTCAGGTACTCCTAACTTGTACTTATTAAGTGTCAGATTTTAATGAATGAAATGTCGTTCTGAAAACTGTTTTAAATCAAAGTTTATGTAAGTATAGTGGCCTCAAATACAGTAAGTAGGTACTATAGAGACCAAGAAGACATAAGCAATAATAATTTCAGAAATTTCAGACATTTCAGTAGACCCACATTTTTACTAAATCCAGAAAGAGCGAGTCATAGATAAATCTGCTAGAAACTGATATAGATAAGGACTCGATCAATCATGGAGCCGATATACGATAGTGATAAATGATAATACAAGTTGTACTTTGGAATCGTAAATTCGATTTTCAACGTACCTTGCTTTTACAATTTTGAACTCTATTGTAATTGATTTAGACTTGAAATTACTCGTTATCTAGATTGTATTGTACATACACGTGCAGCTATACTTTGGTATTTGTACAAACATTAAATAGCTCGTAGACATGCAGGCGGCATTGTTATGTTATTATAGAACCCATTTAACCCATTTTGATTTTGAGGACAGATAATTAGATTTTTTACATAGAACACTCGTTCCATATAATCACTGAGTAGTGATTATATGGAACTTGTCTTGGATTAGATGGAGTTAATTGTCTCATAATGTACTTAAACGGTTATATGAAATTCCTTTAATGATTACATTTTTAAACTGATTATTAGTTAAGGTCAAGAATTTGGGACAATCTTAGTTAGTGGTACACTTGTTAACGATACCCCAAAGGCATAGGTTAAATACATACATGACAACTTAATTAACATTTTATATGTATCGCTCTTTAATTATAATGTCGCCGACAAAGTGCCAATTTATGTTAAACGATATATTTTAATCCTTATCGGTATAAAACGACAACATGAGATCGTCTTTCTAATGAGCAAGAATGCAAAAATGTGGTCCATATTGAACATCATTTATCATGCCAACTTTTGTTGGGCCATTTCTGTCTGAAACTTGACGTACTCGTAATTGTGTTCGTTTGTTAATTTTCTTTTGAAATGTTTTTTTTTTTTTAACATATTAGAACCAATTTTATATTTAGGTAGGTAAAAACAACCAAAATAGTAAGAGAAATCTCACATCCGCCAATTAAAATTTGATAAAATCATTAATTCATTACAGTACTAAAGTAAAAATTATTATCGGTTAAACGGAAGTTCAATTAAATGATAAATATACAAAATAAAATTTAAGAGTTTGAAATATAAACCGTTTTAGTGGATTGGTACGGTTGAATTTTATTGTCCTACCTGATACCCATTTCCTGTTGGAACGAAGCCAGTTGCAAATATGCCTGTTGAATAAAGATGTGATTTTTGAGACACGTCCCGATCTCAACTGGAGATCAGATTGGCAGGAGCTGCATAGCGAACCGTGTTAGTAGAAAAATGCCGGGAAGCGTATGGCATTTTATGCGACTCTACAAGGTTTTATCTCGAATAAAATCAACCTTTGTTTCAAGACAATAGTTAACTTTATGTTTATTAACCAAATAGGCAAAATATACTAAAACATCCTTATAGTGTCACTTTCTACAGTGTTTACTTTTACACCTGGTAGGCCTGGTTGTTCAATTAACAGTATTGTATATAAAGAATCTTTGCCAGATTTGGTAAATTGTATTCAAGCTGACATTAACACTTACACGGAAGGTGGTATCTGAAAGCAATGTGCTCAGCAACATATTTAGAGTAGTTCTGCCTAAGAACGAAAAACAATATGCATCCGAATTTCGTCGTGGTGAGACAGTCTCGCGTAGCTCAGTTGGTTGAGCTCCCAGCCGCGATAGCTGGGAGTGGGACGTGGGTTCGAGTCCCACCGCGAGTGAAATTTTGATGCATATTTAAATTTATATTTGGAGTAGTCCAAGAATTTAATGGCAAGCTTGATGCTCTTATTATAGGACATGAGACCATCGTCTGGTTTTGTAAGTCACAACGTTTGAGATGGGCGGTCCACCTGGAACGAATGCCGGATTGTAGAGCCATGAAAATAATAGGGGGTCTCCTACCAAAAAAAAAAAGATCAAAAGGCAGACCAAAGAAAACGTTGAACTGATGTTGTGGAAGAAGACCTAAGGAGCATGGGTAAATACACTAACTGGTGGAGGAAGTCGAAGGACCACGACAAGTGGAAGAAAATTATGTAGAAGATAGATAGTAATCATTCTGAATTGATTGATTTAGTGCCACTTTCCCGACAGGTCTGGAAGGGAATGGTCTGGGATATACTCGTAGTATAAAAAATAATAACCGACAATTGCACTGAAATATTAAGAATAATAACATTCTTGAGCATAGTTTTTTATATTGTTTTATTGTTTGGTGCATTATTGTATTTACCTAATTGAAAATTTAATTAAAGAACTTTACTGACTACAATTAAGACAATTTTTTTATGTATTTACTGATTTCATAGTTGAGACTATTTTCTAACACTTATCGAAACTTCGAATATTGTAGAAAACTAGGATCTTCAATCTATTATTATTATTATCGAGGTAAATAATTATCAGCATCTGCACAAATATTTATTTAAAACGGAAATATCAGGTACTCATTGCACTTGTATCGGACACATCAATGAGACTACTCATTTGACTTGTATCGAAAAGCTCTGTTGAAAATAACATAATATAATGTAGTCATAACACCAAATATATGATATTGTTTATAATATTATCATTTAGAAATAAACAAATAGATAGAAGCAGCAGACAGCAGTAGAGTTCTTATCACCTTACCGATTCAGAACATCGAACGCTTTCAAAATACCATCTCCAAATACGAAACCATTGAAATCTATTCTCTATTCAATATGTTCTTTAATCTAATGAGTGGAATGATAGCTCGATTTGCCGGTTTTATTGGGTCATTATCGCCTTACACGGTTTTAGCTTCTCTATCCATATCACACTACATCTCTTTAGTTATATTGCATCTTAGACTCTTTTGCGTTTATTATATTTTATCATTGCAAAATATAATAAAAAATTAATCTTACTTAAATAGCCAATTTAACCTCCAGTAAGTAGGAGAGATTGTAATAACAGATTCGTAATTCATGACTCCTACATAAATCTCAAAGGTTATCTCAAGCCTACACAAAATTTTACCTCTCGTGGTTTTAATAATATTAGTATAAGAGATTTCGTCGACTGAACGAGTGACCTTGCGGTCCGGCCTTCTTGGGAGTTGGAGCCCACACAAAAAATAATAATAAAAAATAAACCAACAGGACTAACTTGATAGATGAGACTCCCAACTAGTTTGTCATGTTGCTTAAAAGAGTATCCTGTAACCTGTTCTACTAATCTTATAAGTTATTCAATTTATTATTTTAACTTTAGTACATCTGCTATTTAAATTTAATATCAGTCATGCTTTTTCTTCTCTTTTAATTAATCACTGTGCTCTATAATAAAGACGAATATGGAATTTTAAAATCATCATGTTCATTCATTAATGTTATGTCAATCTTGTTAAGTTTGATTTTCTTAATCTCTCATCCTAAATTACTTCTAAAATTCTGATTGACTGCAAATAGATATTGTGATTTTAGTCAGCATTCCAAATTAGGTTTCATATATTTCAATACTTATTTCCTTTTCTTCTCACTTAATAATATTAACTTAACATTTTTCATACAGTGTGGGTTAACTTTAATATTTATTATACCTTCTGGGTTCTTCATTTATTTTCCATATTATCTTGAGTTATATATCAGTATGTGGCGGTCGTTTTATGGCTTCTTCTTTTATAGAATGCTTGTCACATCGTTATCGATGCACTCACCGATGCGCCATGGAGTGCCCCATGAAAGATAACGGTTTCGCTCCGTAGCATAAATAATTTTACAATCTCGCCTATGTTGTTGCATTATCGTGGAGATCTGTCGCGCCCGCGCCTACGCGAGCGCGTTGACGGCATCAAATCACGACCTTAAATAATATCCCCGCATAAAAACGAGACGAAATTGTGTACAAAGGTGGAATCTATCGCCCAGTCACGACAATAAGACTACGATAATTTAATAGATCCGTCGCCCGATTTGTTGGATGCAGGCGCGAAGGGAAGGGGAGGGGAGCCTCTCGGCGACGCGTCATTCGGTAACGACGCCGGTCAGCTCGCTAGAGTCTCCGGATCGGTTCAATCCGTCGGTCGGATTGTGTGCAGCTCTCGGTTACTTGTAGTGCCTCTGTACCGCGTCCGAAACTTTGTGCAACCATAGACGAGTGTGGATCGGATAATTTGCAGTGTGTGTGACGCTCGATGACATCAGATGTGGAGTTTTTAGTGCTCACGTCAATATTTACCCGTACGGTTCCCACAAAACGAGCCGATGGTCCTTTTGAATAGTAACATGAAAATTAATGGTAAAGTTTTATCTGATATTTGCATGTAATTATTATCAGTTCTTTAATCATTTGGATGACCTGATCTTCTTGGCTTGCACGACGCACCTACCTATTTACCGAATGAATAAACAGAGATCATGTCCCATAGAACAACAAACGAATTTAGTATTTAAATGAACGTATCTTCGTTTCATTTGGACCACCGAAATGGTCAAAACAATGGTAGGTTAAAATCGACTTTCGGGATTTAAATGTAAGCTAGCGTGAACAATTGGATGTGGTGCATTAAAAAGCAGATATATTAGATATTATATGAGCACGAGTAGAGGCTGTGTGTGACCCTGTCGCGCCTACGGGACCAGCCGCTGTGGGTGGACGGCATAGTTTCCGAACCGCCTAGAGAACGACAGTGGGTGTCTGAATGGAGCCAGTTAATAATAATGGTGAGATTTAATCACCGCCATAAAGGTTACACAACAAAAGCTGCGAGCATGCCTGCGGCTCGACCCGTAGAAGATCCTTTTGGAATAACATTTAAGGATAGTGATACTAACAGAAAGCTTTTAGATAGAAACACACATATTAAGCTTTTAAAATTCGTAGGTAACTAGTCTACTAACCATTAATGAGAACGCTTTATTTGTCAAGCGAACATTCTTATAGATTCTTAGAAATTCATACAAACTAGCAGGAATCCGTACGAAATACTCCATCCTGTTAGCTACATATTTCGCACATGTCGTTTAACAGACCTCGGATGTCGACGGACAAAAAACAGAACACTCTGCACTCGCACATGTTTCGGATCAAATTCGGGCCAAATGACCGTGTCGGAGACAAACAAAATGCTTCCACGCAATCCAGCCCTTAGAGATGATAAAATAAATCTCAATAAAACAAACGTCATTCCTGAAATGTAATTTGAAGGGGAAGCGGAAATTTAATTAAAGAATGAATTACCTTGCGTAACCCTGTTATTACAAACGCATCTGTTGGTAATGATAAATGTGCTCGAGCAAACAACATAAGAAAAAAGATTTTTTAAAGAGAAACCTGCACGGACGGAGGTAGCACGTGGGATGGCAGATGCGCTTGCACATCTTCGCTTACCGACCCTTTGTAGTTTATCTCAGAAATCAGAATCGAGCTGGCTTTGCGTGCAGCTGAGATTTAAGATTCATTATAATGTCGTTAAAACCTTTAATGATACACTTTTAGGCCTTCTTGTTTCACGGTATGCATTAATCAATGTCAGCAACTAAAAAAGTGTAGTTTAGAGATTTATTTTCCAAGTTCAAATGAGGTCAAGTCCGGCTAGAAGGACCGAGTTTTTCCTTCGATCACTATCGCGCGCTTGCCTCCATTTATGGCAACCAGCGCTCGGCACGGCTAAGTATTGACAACTGTGGGATACTTGACATTAATGCCGGTCTCTCTGTGATAAATATTGACTTTACGTGTTTTCATAAAGTTTACAACTGATGTATTGGACTGGACCAATACTTATAGGTCCTTCAAATTGTGCGAGTAGAATTTATCTTGAAAACTGTATCATTGTAAGTTTGTTTCATTCTAAGTAGTTTCTGAGTTGTTAAAATACTTACAAAACATTGTTACTAACGTACGTAGCATAGATAGATAATGTAGAAGAAGAAGACTTCGGTAGAACAAAAGCAAAGCGTCAGTAAAGTTAGTAAACTTAGTAACCACTTTGCCCAAGTTATAAGTACATTCGTACGTTGTAACTTGTAACCAAATACGTTTATTCCTGAATTGTATTGGCGGTAACTAGCGTGTAAGCACGTTGTATTTGCAAGCTCGAACAAAACTCAAACAAACCAAGGAAACGGAGCGGCACAATGTTGTTAAACACCGTTTGAATAATTTGTCCAGATGTTTAGTTATGAATATTAATGTGGTTTCAAATTCATGTACCCTCTACAGGATTAAGTTGAATTACAGTGAAGAATCTGTGGCTTTTATGCAAATCGCTCAAGTTGTTGTTTTATACGGAACTAATTAAATTAGCGAGATCGCTATGCCAAATAGGATTACGGTCATTAATTCCTTTTCAATGTTATGCGTTCATGTGAATATTTTAAAGTTTAGTTTATCAACGAACTTATAAAATTACAATTTCAATGTAGGCTGATTACTCAAAGTTACCAGCAAATTTAATACCTATGTTTACCTTTCTTTGTTTTTCTGGGACATTTTTTTAATAGATAACTTTTGGATGAGCCTCAAACAGATTCTATACTTATTAGTTATTAGCAAAATCTTGAATAGCCCAAATTTATCTTTTTACAAAGATCATCATTAAGTGGTTTTATGTATACTTATTTACTTAAGCAATACAATAAAAACAAACATTTACTTTTTGAAAATCTTTTCGTTAATCATAAACTGAAAGTTGAAACCATATTAACATAACAATATCATCCATCGTTGTTACTTCGTAAGCATCATGATTATTTACAATTTCGAAAATAAAATTGCAGCTCGCCACCCCATCATTATGCTCTGGGTAAAAAAATAACCCAATCACAAACACGGGCACGCTCCTACCACCTGCCAGGCAGCTGTTCGGATTTAAATCTGACGGATATAAAATATTCCTCCCTAAAGAGCCCTGGACAATGAACAGCTGATTTTGAATAAAGCAGACGACAAAATCTTGCGAGACCAAAAATTTATGAGACATTTAAGTATATAAAAAAAAACAAAAAAAAAGATGTTCTGTTTTGAAACTTGAAACGAAAGACAGCAGCGAAATCTTGCAAGAATCTTGATTCGAGTATAAAAGGAAAATTTAAATACGGGAGTAAAGTAATATTAATATGTAACTGGTTTCGTATATAGAGTTTTGATGAAATTGAAGCCGGATAATTTTTTTAAGATTGGAAAAATATTTAACCCTACCTCATTGTTTATGGTAGGATACGGCGCGCGACTAAAGTGCTTCTAGTGTAGAGGTGACGTAATTGATACACGTATGCTAATAATCTCAAGTTTGATCTTGAGTTAAGCACCAATTCCAAATTGTTTTGTTAACATTTGAATAACCAAAATGGGCATCTTAATTTTTGAGTGTTTGTATATCCCCACTTAAAATAACTGAAGGTACTGATTTGCAAGTACGAAACAAACGATCTTGGGTGGCTCATGCAGTAACTGTTCACTAAAATTCTTATTCTTCGTTCGCCACAACATATTATTATTCACTTCATTAGTAGTCAGGTCCATGGTCACAATCCGTTTATTTTTTAATTTTCAATTGTTTCTCTGTTTCATGGTATTAAATAATTTTAAAAAGAATGGATTGTTTTTTTTCTTCCAACCCTGTTTTTGAACTTGCTCTACTTCGTCGTTCATTTACAATTCACATTATTTTAGTTTAAAATAAATCTATTCCTTCAAGTCCCTTGTAGTTAGTATAGACGCACATTAATTATCTTTAGAGATACTTTATACCCTTTGTAGCTTTAACACCCTCTCTCCTTTTTAAATTAATTGAGACCTTCTGTTCTTCTTTCGATAAATATTTTAGAAACGTTTTTAAATGAACAATATCAGCATTTTCATTAGTAATCTAGGCTTATCAAGTAGTTTTTACGGTCATAAATTGTTTCTTTAGTGAGAAGACCTTGATATTGTTATAAGAATCATTTTTGTTACGATGACGAAACTTGAATAGCGGGCCATTGTTTAAATCATTATCACAATAATTAATCATCGCATACTTAGCTATAGTTTTATCCGTTTGTTATATACAAGTTTGTTATTATATTATTTTATTAACTAACGATTTTTTTTGTCATAATCCTTATTCATTTTGTAGCTGTTGTCTACAAATTCATCGAAATATTTTCCGATCCTATTTGATATTAATCAATCATTTATCTCTTGACGGCATAGGCTTATAAATCTAAAACTACTTGACGGTTTGCTAAGAAACGTTGTACTAGATTTGTACACATTCGCTGGAATATAGGAGTTGGAATAAAACTTTAATCAAAAGAATAAAATCAAAAAATCTTCAAAACATTCCTTTTTGTTATTCCTTGGTCTGTAGACACAAATATAGAACTAACATCTGAAAGGAGTTCCAGTTGTTCCAATTTGTGAATAAGATTGTCGTCAATCGAACTGCCTTCTTTTGAAACCGGTCAAATCGAAAGAGTGTTTTTTTACTTCTGAGGTGTTTTGGCCTGACGCCGGTCTTTAATCTCGGACCTATTTTTCCTACAATCTAAATCTATCGACTATTGAGATAAGCCTCTGTTTATATTTTTACTTTGATGATTTTTTTTGCTATTTAAAATATGAAACGAGAAATTTTACATGCACGAGTCTCAACATTATATTAATATTTACTTCTATGTATAGAGACTGTAGATGTTCTGTCCCTCCGTCTGGAAGGAAATAGGGCTGAAAATAAATCGCCCTTACGCTCGTACTAAAATAGTCGAACGATCCGCCTCCTATTTCTCTAGGACCATTACCATATCCTGCGCTTCAATATGTTAGTTACTGAGAACGTGTCCATTGTACTGAATTGAAACTTCTGATTTTTAATCATCTATAGGCAGACCAATAGGCATTGCCTTAATTTTATATTTTTAGCGTTTATTGCCCGTGGTACCCCCGATGGTCCCCCCGGGGTACCACGGGAAATTTGTTTGCCCGTGGTACCCCTGGAGCTTCTAGGGGTACCACGGGTAAAAAAAAATTACCCGTGGTACCTCTGCAAAACAAAAAATACAAAAAAAGGAAAACGCAAGTATAAACCGTTTAAAGACTATCCTTTATAATTAAATTGAAATAATTGATCAAAGTGACAAAAGAAAACACGAAACTAAAACTACAAATATATTTAAAGTTCAACTTAAATATTATATATTCCTTTTCATATAATATAAACAATAACACTTAAAATTAAGACAACTTATTTTTCAGTTACCTACTTAAAAACTACAAATATATATAAAGTTCAACTTAAATATTATATATTCCTTTTCATATAATATAAACAATTAAAATTAAGACAACTTATTTTTTCAGTCACTTAAACCACAGATAATATAATACTATACTAGCTTTAGGGCATGTTTCACAATCACCAGATAAACTTTATCTAGCGAACATATTTGATGTTGTGACAATTTTAATATTGGGAATCTTTCAAAATGTCAAGTATATTCATTAGATAAAGTTTATCTGGCGGTTGTGAAACAGGCTCTTAAACTAATACAGTAGAACCCGCTTAATAGAATCCCGCATAGTACGCCATCTTACACGTCCAGTTCCTGCAACTTCAGACATATTTTCATACATTTAATAACGCTTAATACGATGCGTCATCCCGTTTAATACGCCTAATACGCCAATGGACTATGCAGACACACGGACAATGAAATTCAACCGAATAACACACAAAAAGAGGCCCTATAATGATGAAGACGATATTGGCTGATGAAGACGATATTGTCAGCTTTAAACGATTTAAGATACTATGTAGCTTCTTTGAATCATAGCGAAGACGCACTGCAAATTGAAATGCATCAAAATCTATCTGTCAAACATCTGTCAGATATGAAATTAGAACATAATTTACACATATATCTTTATTATAATATTACGTTTCATTTTCCCTATCCCGCATAATACGATTTCTCGCTTAAGGCACGTTTTAAAGTCTTGTAAAAAATTTTCAAACGTTGAAAGTTGAAACAGACAGACAGACAGACAGACAAAAATGAAACAAATTACAGTTTTGGCTTCAGTATCGACTAAGGAGTGCCCTCCAACAACAATTTTCAACATATCTTCAATGTACAGAATTCGACCCTTAACAGTTTTACTATCCTGTATACCCACAGACCTTTAAACGAGCAATTCTTGTATATATATAAATATTTCTACATAATCTGGATCTCGGAAACGGCTCGAACGATTTTCATGAAATTTAGTATACAGGGGGTTTTGGGGGCGATAAATCGATCTAGCTAGGATTCATTTTTAGAAAATATCGAATTTACCAAATAAAATAAAAATATGACACCTACTGCCATCTATTGGCCAGTAGTGAAACTACCGAGCGAAGCTCGGTCACCCAGATATTAAGTATAGATTGATCCAAATTCACCATTTTGGTATGGAACCCTAAAAAGGAATGCATTGTTTAAATATAATTAATTGCCCTTACGTGTAGTATTATACGTCCAGAACATTTAGATTTCTTGAATAAAGCACATCTCCACATTACGGTCTCATTCTTATTTGTTTTGTGTTTATAATATTGATAACCCTCACATCTTTGATTATTTAAAATAATCAAAGCCTCACATATTAATTAATACATTCCCTCATTTTCTATTTATAATTGTTACGTCTCTATCAATTTTTTTACTCATTTTTTAATGACCTATTTTGTACGTAGACACACCGATATTACGAATTATTCTGAGAAATAAATTCTTCATTTGTTTAAATAAAATATAATATGACATTCGTTTTTTTTTCATCTACGTGTCATTTAGCAAAAAGAATGTATGCAAACATTTCCACTTACCACTCTAACACACTGGCACCTTATAGACCATAAGCAACTAAGTTTTTAATGTAATTTTTTACTGTAAGTTTTTTTTAATACTAGTTTCATGTTAAACTAAGTTTTATTAAGCTTACAGAGTTAAAAAATGTGAGTTGTCTTAATTTTAAGTGTAGTTGTTTATATTATATGAAAAGGAATATAATATAATATTTAAGTTGAACTTTAAATATATTTGTAGTTTTTAAGTAACTGAAAAAATAAGTTGTCTTAATTTTAAGTGTTATTGTTTATTTTAAATAAAAGGAGTACATAATAAATAATTAATTTTAAGGAACTATAAAAAAAACTTTGCAGTTTTACTTTAAGTTTCGTGTTTTCTTTTGTCACTTTAATCAATTATCTCAATTTAAGCATAAAGGATAGTCTTTAAACGGTTTATAATTGCGTTTTCCTTTTTTTGTATTTTTTGATTTGCAGAGGTACCACGGGTAATTTTTTTTTACCCGTGGTACCCCTAGAAGCTCCAGGGGTACCACGGGCAAAACAATTACCCGTGGTACCCCGGGGGGACCATCGGGGGTACCACGGGCAATAAACGATTTTTAGGTATCAATCATATTGAATTCACGTGAATTTGAATGAATTGCCGACAGAAATAAGAACTTGAACAACTACGTGAGGTGTCGGTTACGGTAATAGAGTTGCGAGTTCAGAAGTTTTTTAACAAGTTTTCATATAGTTTCACTTGTTCTGATGTTTGTTTGTTTGTCTGTCTGTAATCAAATCTTGTAAATTAAATTTGGTACACTACCCGGTTACTGATTGAGAAGAAAATTTTGCATTCATGTGTAAATCAGCTGACACTACAAAATTATTGAGCTGATCTGATGATGGAACTGGAGAGTGGCCATAGGAACTCGGAAGTTAAACGATACTGACATAACCCAACCCCATCGAGTTTGGACTCGTTTGATCCGTTCTGATGAGTATACCTTGGTGCTAGACGCTAAGCAGGGTCTGGCGCTGGAAAAAATACGGATAATGTGTTAACTTTTTCCTCTCAAAAAAATGTTCAACGCGCTTAAAGAATTTTTCACGAAAGTGATCAAAGAATCTTGTTTTATGAGATTCCACCACCAGTAAAGAGAGAAGTAAACCACTGAAGCCAGCAGTGCGAATTTCGCTGGTTGATGTTTATCAGAACGGGCGTAGTTCCCGACATGGCATAAGTCTATCTTAATGTTCAATTACACCATATCCGGGGTGTAGTTATTATGCAATAACGGTTAATTACGTCGCAGAAGGTAATTTAGTTCACGCCAAAGCTATACAATATTGCCATTATACCGCGTGACTCGGCCATTGTGGCAGACGAGGGGTGACACTACATCGTTAATCAATCCATTCTTCCTAAATACATTTTTGATTTTCAATTTGAATACCGCAGTGATGACTAAATCCAATACTATTGATAAATGACACCTACGGCTTAATTAATTATTGAAATCTTCCTGGAAAGTTGACAGAAATCTAAAACTTGAATGGACTGAAAATTAAATATTAATTTTCGTAACAAAAACTAATTGCTTAAATTTATCAAATAACAAAAATATTACGTGCCTTTTAATAGATTATTACTTCGGATTATAAAGAGATATCTTTATAATGATCTGTGACATCACATTTCAGTGATGCCTGATGCCATACTTCAAAAGTTTAAACGCCTGTAACTTTACATTTCTTTGCTTAATTTTCATTTCATTTCAAACATAGGTACCTACGTTTTTTTATAAAAAGTAAAAACAACAACAAATTGAGCCAACTTCCAATATGCTGATGTCAAGAATCGTCAGTGAACAGTAATATTATCGTAATATAATGGAAACAATTACGATCGTACCTGTGATATATGCTTTTAATATACGACGTCCCGGATGTGTAGGATTTTTTTGAAAATTCCCGAACTCTCCCACATTTTGCCCCGAGGTTTTTGTGACGCCATTTGTTTGGGGTTAATTTGTGTTTGGGAATAAAGCAGTCATCGCAGATGTTCCATTATTTAATTTCCTCCCCTGTACCCTTTTTAAATATTTACTTTTTGCCTTAACTTTTGCGTTAAAATGTTTTTGATAGTAACTGTGATGTTCTTTACTAGATGCGGAGTGTATTTTAACTCGATCCCTATCTAATATTTTCTTATCTGCAGCTAGGTAAATATTTCAGTGGCTGTATCAGTTATATCTAACACAACTTGACACTATTTGATTAACGGCTTTATTTACTTACGAGTACAGTTATTATGCATCCTATAGGTATACGGTAAGAGTATATAAATTATCCGTACCTATAAATAGTTTTACGAAAACCTCCCTCATCCCTTGCGCAGTCGCGGGTTCGATTCCCGTTACAGCCACTTTAGAATTATATAATTTCTAAATTGGCTCAGGTCTAGTCTGGTGGGAGGCTAGACCACCCTACCAGCAAAGACGCACCGGTAAGCGATTTAGCGTTCCTGCGCGATGCTGTGTAGAAACCTTTAGGGGGTTGCTTACCCAGTTCCAAGTTAGTACGATATGGTCTTTGACTACGTCCTCACTTACCTACCAACAGGTGATATCGCAGTCAATAAATGAAAAATAAAGTACACTAACTTGTTAACAATTATTCCAGTAAAGTAATTGTCTTTTGTATTATTATCTTCTCCTAATATATAAAATTCTCGTGTCAATTTTTGTTAGATACCAAATTCCTCTCAAACCGATTGTTATGAAATTTTCTGTGTATGTTTGGTAAGTCTGAGAGTAGGTCGTAAGCTATTTTTATAACCCTAATGGCAAAACAGCGTTTGCCGGGTCAGCTAGTCTGGTACATATAAAATTCTCTGGCCAATTTTTGTTACCAAGCTCCTCCGAAACGGCTCGACCGATTGTTATAAAATTTTCTGTGTATGTTCGCTAGGTCTGAGTAGATCGTAAACAATTTTTTAAATCTCTAACGTTTGCTAGGTCAGCTAGTTATATGTAAAAATCGTGTTTGTAATAGCACTTAAACAGTGTACGTGTATTCATCCCCTAAGAAGTGGAGATGGCGTGAGACGCAGGTGTCTCTCGCTGGCGTCGCGCCAAATTACGGAGCGAACGAGCCTGACACTTCAGAAAGCTTGCATTACTTCCAAACTATGCTGTCCTAAACGGATTTACTGCGAGCAATCTTTTATATGAGCAGTATCTTAAAAGTTACCGGAGCTAGATTCTGTGAGTCTTTTTATTATTATTATTAAGGTTTGCGACATGACGTTCTAAGGAGATGCACGAAATATTGTTTTCTCTCTATACTTACACTGAAAAAATGCTGGCACGCGAGTTCATTCACTTCAATTTGCAAAAATTATATCAAATGATTCCTAAACCAGTATTCTTTTAACTAACTATCTACTTACTCAAGATTATTATTTCGCTATTTTGTCTTGAATAAAAACGGACTTTACCGTAGCCTTTTATTATACTATCTGTTGTCAGGATGCGTGAATTTTAGTTTTTCACAAATCCCAAACAAAACAACCATGGATTTTCTGGGATATAAAGTAACTAGCTGATGTGTTTTATGTTAATCCAATGGTATACCTAATGGCTAATATATCTCCATTGCCAGTCAGATTTGTGCAGTAGATATAGTTGCGACGTAAAGGATTAACAAACATACACACACACTTAAAAACTTTCGCCTTTATGATATTAGTATAACTGCATTATACGTTGTCGCTTGATAGTATCATGGATCACACACGAATACTTCCAGATAAAACAACAACGAACATGCATATCCCTTTAATTAGCATAATTTAAATCACGAAAGTACGTAATAAAATTATGGACGACAAACATTTACATGAATTAAGCTCAATTATAAAAGCAAATTGCGTTTAAATTCGGCACGGAGAAACAATCTTTTGTAATCGCTAAAATCTTCACGGTTCACTTTTTTATGTAGGTAGCATTAACTTCAAGTGAATGCAGTTTTTTTATCTGTTACCAAATATGTAAACGCGAATTTAAGACAAGTACGAGTCCTCAACAAGTTACTTGGTGTCTAAAATTTTGCTAAGTAGTTCAAGACCTGACAACCCTTTTGAAGAATTTTATCGAGAAATCTTGTGTATTAACCTTGTATGACACTTGATTCTGTCACAAGCTTGATTCGGGGATTTTTTGATGTCCTAATGGACCACATGATATGGACAAGATCAGTTAAAGCCAACTCAAAGTTTGACTCAAGTGAGGTACTTGTATTAACTGAGACTTTTATCCAAATTCAAGTGAAGTAACGCTCCTTTCAACAATATTTTAAAGGCATATCATTATTGCCTACTGTCCATATAAGGCAAGGGTTCTGGGGTTCTTATGAATATCATCCAACGCATTTACGTAAGTCCTCTGTAATACTTTGACCCATTTCATCCGCTGCGAATTAGTCAAGGTTCCCATTTTCGTTCGGCCCCATATCTGGTCTTGACACTTGGAGCAATCTCGCCGCCATATAAGACTCTACAATTAGCTGTCATAGCTGTTTCCTTTGTGCTCAGAGCTGACTGATTAATTGTAGCGTGTACGTCTTGTTTTGCTTTTGCTTCGTTTGATAACCGACTGCGCTAACATGTGCTCTTCTTTACGGCATTGTGTTCAAAGGGTTTTAATTTGATGGATTGGGAACCTGAGAATCTGCTAGGATGTTTGTAACAAAGACTTAAATTGGGTTCTGTTCCTATTTAACAATTTAATAAGTGGGGCTGCACATTAATTGATGATTTCTGATGCTGATGAAAAAATGTATAAATTGCTATAATATTACATCAATCTTTTAATGCTCCAAGAGTCAAAATACAGAGAGACAAACTGGATGTCCAATGAAACAAATAACACAATGCCTACAAGAAAAACAAAATAATTTTATTTGAAAACTTAAAATCACAAATCCACATCTAAACTAATCACCATAAGCCAAATATAGTTGACTATTGGACAAAATCATAATCATAGTGGGCCCAAATTGGGGATTATAGCTTTGAAGTGCATTCTTCATGAATTAGTCAATAGAGCTATTTTAGAATCTATTTCAAATGAAATATGGTAACGCGGTCGCGAGATCGACGTCCCATCTGCAACATAATCTATTTCGTACAAGACTACAGTGTCGAGATAGTATGATTTATCCAACAATTAAGCTAACCCTGGTACCGTTGTTTTAAGTACGGCGGAGACAGAATCTTCAGCCATTTGTCAGTGCGCCTGTTATAAATCAAGTGAGAACTGCTTAATTTAAATGAGAAAAACATTTAAGCTTTTATGTTCAGTATCAGCGTCACCGCTGGGCAGTAGCCAGCAGATGACTTATATCTTGAGTACAATGAATAAAGAAAAATCAGTGGGAAAACAGACCTTGAAATTTTTTTTAATCTGGTCTAATTCCAAACTCTCCTTGAATAGCCCCAGATGCGATAGGTATACAAATTTCCAAGATTCTCAGAATTGCGTCTGATTGACTTGAATTCCCTTTCTCATTGGATATTTATTTTCTTAAAAATACGTTAACTGGCTTTTTAAAACTTGTTAACGTTTTGTAAATTGCGAATATTTTTTTTATGGAAATCAGTCTTAAACCTCTACCACTACCATTTATTACAGGCCTGTGGGGTGTATGCAAGTTGTTGCATTAATTTCGATTCAAATCTCTATTCGGTTTCGCCATACTACAATCTATATGCAAGGAGTAACCGAAAAAGTATAACGCTATCGAATTCTTAACATTATTGTATAGCACTTTAGCACCGCTGTTTACTGTCTATATTGGTGCTTTATTCTGTGGAAATATTTTAAAAGTAATTCGTGGTCGTAATTCGCAAACTATATTTGGTGGAGCGTTTAATTCTTCTGTCAGCGAAATTGGTATGCAATATATTGTTGAATATCAATTATTGGATGATAATAAAAGCTCTTTTATGCATTGTTGTGAATTGCGATTATGCGGTCCATCGATAAAAATATCGAAGCAATAAAAGAGAAGGGTTTTGTTGTAGTTTATGGGTGGATTGTTGTAGCAACTATGCAAGTATAAGTGCATTGAAAGCTTTCATTACATAATATAACAAGTTTCCTTATTCTTTATACTTATCAAGTAATTTTTATCATTATTTTTTATCATATTCTGGCATTTTTATTAAACCCTTTGCCATTCGACCCGATTATAATGTTCCCAATTCCATATCTTTCGTTAGAAAGAAAGTTACGCCGCATAAATTGTGGTATTTAAGTGCATATCTTTGGGAAAAAGATCATTTGGTTCAACAATAAGACACATAAAAAGAGTCATTTAGCGCAAAATCAACAAAGAAGTAGTGTACTTAATGATATAAATAAAGAACTATAGGCTATTTAGCTAGAGAAATATTAGTTAGGTACGACCTCTTATTGTAAGAGGTCGTACCTAAATAATGAATACACACAAGTGAATTTATAGTAATAAGTTATTTATAAAAACAGCCCTTGAAAAAGCATTAAATAAAAACAATGAGAACAACACAATAGGCGTCATTATAAAAAGAAAAAATAATTGAGTCGTTTACCTAACGAGGCGTTACGATTAATGAAATGACTTTAGAAGCTCTCGGTGCGTGAACAATGCGTGTTTCAAACGATTTGAACATATAGCTATAAGAATTATTATTCTAATACACCAACTATTCACTATACTATGAGTTGAGGCATAAATTATAATAGTACGTAAGGAGAATTGTGACTTCTTGCAAGGAATCGTGTTAGTCACATTATAGTTCGGTCTAAAAAATTGATAGTTGAATACAATTTTCAGTCATTCTGTGGTGAAAGTATTTGTAATTGGTAAACGATAAATAAAAAGACGCGGGTTCGAACCACGCCATGTAATGACTTCAATGAGATGTATCAAAAATTTATGGAAATTACTAGCGGACTTCCGCGTGAATTTCGGGTTTTCACAAATTACGCGGGAAACAGATTTTTCAGAGATAAAAAGTACCCTAAGTCGATAGATTATATCCTGGATAACGATCCAGGATATAATCTACCGCCATTCCAAATTTAAGCCAAATCGGTTCAGTAGTTGCGGTGTGCAGTAGTAACAAATATACACTTACACTTACAAACAAACTTTCGCTTTTATTAGTGTTATATTAGTGTGATATCCTAAGTGTATAAAGATACTAAAAAGATAAAAAGAAGTTACACAGTTATCTAAAATTAAATAAATAAAACTCATAGTTAATCAACAGTGATTCACACGCACCCAATTTGTACCCAAAGAGGAAGCAATAAATTTCTCCTGTATATTTAACGACCCGATATTAAAATGGCTAAGCGTATCTAGACCAAAATTACAAATTGTATCACGTAGTTTTCTAATATCGACGCGGAATTAAATTCCACCTTAACTCGTTTGGGAGACTCGTAAAAGCGGTCCATATTATTACCGTAATGAGATTAAGTGAGGTTTAGGAGCCTGTAATTTATTCAGTATAGGGGACTGGAGCGATTATTTAGTATTCAACAAATAGTTATAAATTATTTATTGGTCCAATGGTAAATAATCCTGCTAATGTTATAGATGTGAAAGTTTTTGAGTTTGTACGTTTTGATATCTCTAATTCAATCACACCACAACTACCGATTTTGGCTTACATGCTGTTTGAGCGGATTAACATATAGGCGTCCAGGATTTTGCTAAAAACAGGTATTTTTTTCTAGCAATCAATAGCAGGTATAGTTTAATTTATTGCCACTAAAGAACTCCGGACGAAGTCACAGATACTGCTAGTTATGCTTCTGTTAGTAATAATGAAAGTAGATCGACGGCTTGAGCAAACACGTAATTAATTTAACTGTAGGTTTGACGGAGGCACAATAAAGACGCGGCGACGACGGGCCAATCCATCAAACATCTTGGTGCTATGACTACAAACAGTTAGTCCGCCTCCCAATCCAATCTGCGTTTTTGCCTGGTGTCAACGCCCGCTCAGCTATTACTAGACGAGTAAATAATTATGCTGTGGTAACACAATTGTAAAAATTAAAAAATATAAATCCCCTTTGCAAAATTTCGCACTCAATCTAAACTTTTTTTAATGGTCCCTGCGCGCTTCTTCAGGATAACACCTAAGCACCTGCCAAATGCTAATAAGATTTTGTAGAGATGTAGGCAGAACAGGATAGAATAGCAACTCATACCAACCTTTTGGGAGTCTAACAACTTACCTAGCAGCCTAACACTATTGAGAGAGTTTGTAAGATTTGCGTAAGGAGATCTTAAGTGTTCTGTAAGACAAGAAGGCCCGCTGAAAATCAGCGCTATTTGCTTTCATAAGTATAAGGATAGCTAGCACTATGCATTAGCACTATGCTGAGTTGTGGTCAGTATCTAGGCTGTTCCACAGTTGTTACATGTTGTTGACTTTACGTTGTCCGGTGCTGCCGACTTGAGTGATATTTGGTTTTGGTTGCCCAGGTGGTGGAAGTTTTTGTAATGTATGGCATTCTCCATACCCATCGAGAAACTGATTGAAGGTTACGTCAGCACACTGGTCGATCGACTGATGTTTGGTAGAATACTTTTGCATGCTACGCAATTACGCCTAACGAGTGAAAACTCTAATATAATGTGTTGAACATGTCTCCATTGAGCAGCCGGACGCGTTTTAACGGTAAACAATTCGGCTTTCTAATTGGTCGTGGGATCTTTTCAAGTAGACACAACTTGCAACTTGCAAGGTACACTCGTTAAGTTATCGGCATCTGATTATCGGGACAATAATAATTATGGTCATGGCATGACGCTTCGGTTGTTCAAATAATCGCAAATCATCTCTGACCAATGTTCTTGGAAATGCAAATCGATACGGCTCGCAAGTTATGTGTTTTTGAACCGGTATATTCAATAACATCCGTTGTTCTTTGTTTTGTTACATACTAAAGAATACCGTGCCGTGAATAATTTTTGAGTGTTAGCGAACTGTTTTCATTGAGCAAATATTAAGAAACCTTTTTTTTTTTTTTTTCTTATTTTTGATCTTTCTGCGATCAGTCTTTTAACTATAAGCAGATTGGATGTGTGAATTTTGGCATGGGAGAAGGCCAACTCCATTGAGCAGCCCTTTTCATAAGAGTTTTAACTGGGCGTCAGTGATCACAGCATAGGTCAGCTATAGTGGATCTTTTTAGTCTCTTTGGCCTGTTGTCCCTGGTAAGTGAGACCGCGAGACAATTAATATGTGCCTCTAGTCTGGTCTTGTGTTTTTTGGCAAAGTTATCAATTTCTTCCTTTACGGTAGGCATTGATAGGTATTCGTGCATTTCTGATGATTTAGTAAACCACGGAGCGTTTAGAATTGTGCGAAAAACTTGATTTTGATATCTCTGAAGTATCTCGATGTTAGAGTGGCTTGCTGTCCCCCACAGCTCAAGGCCATATGTCCAGATTGGTTTCAAGGTGCACTTGTATACAAGTAGCTTGCTTTTCAGTGCTATTCTTGAGTGTCTGCCAAGTAACCACATAAGTGACCTTGTGCGTAGTCGTAACTCATCTCTTTTCTTTCTCACATGTGTTTGCCAGGTCTGTCTCCTATCAAGGTGCATTCCAAGATACTTAGCTTCGTTGCTGTGAGGCAGAGTCTCGTTACCGAGTTTAACCTCTGGGCAGTTTTCCGGTCTGAGTGCGAACGTAACATGGGTTGATTTTGATGCACTTGCTTTGATTCTCCATGTTCTCATCCAGTCATTGATATGATTTAAGTGGCCCTGGAGGTTTTCACTAGCCACTTTAGGATTAAGAAACCTAAATTTGATTTGCGCTTTTGATAGCGCCGTCAGCACGTATCTGTGTTGGCCCAAAAGTAATCTGATTACAATTACAAATTACTGATTAATAATTATAATCAAAAGTTTTAATTACAATTAATTAATCATAATCAAAAATTTTGATTACAATTAATTAATCATTAATCGTAATCATTAATTTGATTACTTGATTACTTATTTTAAATACTTATTAAATTTATTGGAAGAGCAAAACCAACAGCTTATGCTGGGCAAAATTTAAAAAATATGGCCGCCATTTTGAACTTTTTTGTTATTGGACTGAATTACTTCAAAATCGAAATCTGACCGTAGCAACAAGTATTGAGAAAGAATATGGTGCCAAAATTTAAAAAAGTGGCCGCCATTTTGAACTTTTTTGTTATTGGACTGAATTACTTCAAAATCGAAATCTGACCGTAGCAACAAGTATTGAGAAAGAATCTGGTGTCAAAATTTAAAAAAGTGGCCGCCATTTTGAACTTTTTTGTTATTGGACCGAATTACTTCAAAATCGAAATCTGACCGCAGCAACAAGTATTGAGAAAGAATATGGTGCCAAAATTTAAAAAAGTGGCCGCCATTTTGAACTTTTTTGTTATTGGACTGAATTACTTCAAAATCGAAATCTGAACGTAGCAACAAGTATTGGGAAAGAATATGATGTCAAAATTTAAAAAAGTGGCCGCCATTTTTAACTTTTGTGTTATTGGACCGACTTACTTCAAAATCGAAATCTGATAGTAGCAACAAGTATTGAGAAAGAATCTGGTGTCAAAATTTAAAAAAGTGGCCGCCATTTTGAACTTTTTTGTTATTGGACTGAATTACTTCAAAATCGAAATCTGAACGTAGCAACAAGTATTGGGAAAGAATATGATGTCAAAATTTAAAAAAGTGGCCGCCATTTTTAACTTTTTTGTTATTGGACCGACTTACTTCAAAATCGAAATCTGATCGTAGCAACAAGTATTGAGAAAGAATCTGGTGTCAAAGTTTAAAAAAGTGGCCGCCATTTTGGACTTTTTTGTTATTGGACCGAATTACTTCAAAATCGAAATCTGACCGTAGCAACAAGTATTGAGAAAGAATCTGGTGTCAAAGTTTAAAAAAGTGGCCGCCATTTTGGACTTTTTTGTTATTGGACCGAATTACTTCAAAATCGAAATCTGACCGTAGCAACAAGTATTGAGAAAGAATATGGTGTCTAAAGGACATGGCCGAAACTTGTATGGAGCTGTGCCCTGGAAAAAAAATACTTATTCATGGCCATCGACAAACCGCACGTCATATTAAAGCTTATAATTATGTCTTTACAATCGTTTAAGTTTTATGATCTGAAAACTTGCGAGAGACATAATATCAGCATAACAACTTGCAACAAAATTACTTAGGCGCATTTTGTTGCAAGTTGTTATGCTGATATTATGTCTCTCGCAAGTTTTCAGATTCAGACCTTAATTAATAAATATAAGTTATTATTTATTGACTTCTTAATAAATATTAGTTATTATTTATTGACTTCTTAATTGATTCATTATTATTTTGAGCATACTACCAAGTAATTTTAAAAATCGATTTAAATAACTAAATATTATCATCATCGTCAGCCTGTTAGAGCCTACTAGTGGACATAGAGGTCTTCTCTCCCTTGACTTACGAGTATATCTTTAACTCAAAAATTTGTTTCAATTTACTTTAATGTTATGTTACTTTAGTTTTGTGATGACTGCCATTTTGATTTTTAAATTTGTCATAGTATATGGTACTCTATTATTCAAGCCTCCTTCATTTGACGCCTATGTTAGAGTCGTTGTGAAGAAAAGGACGCGTGAGTGTCGTGGAATACTTGGATGAAACAAAGTTAATTTCATAATGACAACAAGCGGACACCCGCAGCTCCGATTACGTGAACCACTGTTTGACTAACTTACGCGTTGAATTTTCATTATTTATGACTAAGCCGGCCTTTTCAAACTTTAATTTTGACACCAGATTCTTACTCAATGCTTGCTGCCATGGTCAGATTTCGATTTTGAAGTAAGTCGGTCCAATAACAAAAAAGTTAAAAATGGCGGCCATTTTTTTAAATTTTGACATCATATTCTTTCCTAATACTTGTTGCTACGGTCAGATTTCGATTTTGAAGTAATTCAGTCCAATAACAAAAAAGTTCAAAATGGCGGCCACTTTTTTAAATTTTGGCACCATATTCTTTCTCAATACTTGTTGCTACGATCAGATTTCGATTTTGAAGTAAGTCGGTCCAATAACAAAAAAGTTAAAAATGGCGGCCATTTTTTTAAATTTTGACATCATATTCTTTCCCAATACTTGTTGCTACGGTCAGATTTCGATTTTGAAGTAATTCGGTCCAATAACAAAAAAGTTCAAAATGGCGGCCACTTTTTTAAATTTTGACACCAGATTCTTTCTCAATACTTGTTGCTACTATCAGATTTCGATTTTGAAGTAAGTCGGTCCAATAACACAAAAGTTAAAAATGGCGGCCACTTTTTTAAATTTTGACATCATATTCTTTCCCAATACTTGTTGCTACGGTCAGATTTCGATTTTGAAGTAATTCAGTCCAATAACAAAAAAGTTCAAAATGGCGGCCACTTTTTTAAATTTTGGCACCATATTCTTTCTCAATACTTGTTGCTACGGTCAGATTTCGATTTTGAAGTAATTCAGTCCAATAACAAAAAAGTTCAAAATGGCGGCCACTTTTTTAAATTCTGACCATAAATTCGTTCTCTATGCTTGCTCCGATACTCAAATATCGATTTTTAGAACAATCGGCCCAGTAACCAAAAAGTTCGTAATTTTTGTATGGAAAAATCCCTTAAATGTTTTTTACCACTTAAAATTAGAATTTCTGGAATCCCCGTCTTAGTACGAATTCATGACCTAATAGGCACCAAATTCCAGATCTCTACAACTTTTAGTTTTCCGGGAATTCCTGGAACAACGAAAAAAATTCACTTTTGTATGGGAAAAACCCTTTAATGTACGATGTTTACTCCTTAAAATTTGAATTTCTGGAATCCCCGTCTTAGTACAAATTCATGACCTAATATCTACCTAGACACCAAATTTCAGATCTCTAGGACATTTAGTTTTTCGGGAATTCCTGGAACAACGAAAAAAATTCACTTTTGTATGTGAAAATCCTTTTAATGTACTATATATAGGTAATCAAGTTAATCAATTACTGATTAACGATTAACGATTACTTTCAGTAATCATGATTACAATTACTTTTGTAATCATAATTATTGTAATCATGATTAATTTAATCTGATTACAAGTAATCAGATTAATTAATTGATTACAAAAGTAATTGATTACTGCCAACACTGGCACGTATCTTCCGCGGCTCGTGGCAACTAACCCACTGCCGCAGATTTATACCACTCGGTATAAATCTGGCGTGATGTCATCCATCTATTTATCGGCAGCGATATGTGTGATAACATCACGTTAATAAGTGACACCTACTCAGAAACACCGCTAAATGTTTACGTGGAAGAGTTTTTATAAAAATAAAAATAATTAATTCAAAAGTAACCATTTATATCCAGTGTGCGCAGAAAGGTAGTTTTCTCCGGCCATAAACTAGGAAGGTACCTATTTTGCTCCCCAAGACTCCAGATACTATAAGGCAAAGTGCTGGGTAGGGAAACGCAAATGGTGATATAATAGGATGGATAGGAATTAGCTCTCCAAAAAAGAAAGATCCACTTAACAGAAGGGTTTTTCGAATGTCGAAGGTCAAACTTCAATCAACTCTATAAAGAAGATGATGTGACACTCGATAACGTGACTTAAAAACTGTAAAGCTCGGCGCAAAGTGCGCTTATCACACGTACGCTCTCCTTAAGATTAAGTTCAAATGCTTGAACTTGTTGAGAGTTGAAAGAATCGTCGGTGTAATACCCTTGTTTCGAGTCGGTCGCCGGCGGCCGCGTGCTAACGAGCCGTGCACGCCAACAAGGTCAGCTGCAGATTTACGGTATTGTTAGCGAAAAACGTACCGTGAATGTGGAATTTAAAGAAATCTTCCTTGTTCTCTCCGTAAAGTTTTTAAATGTAAAAATAGAATAGATTAGGATATTTTTTTCTTTATTACAATAAAAAGTACACATTCTCTTTATCAAACACAGCTTTATCATTAAGGTACCATTCTTGAAGCTTCAACAACAAGTAGCAAAAACACCAGGCACTGTACTATCCAGAAATGGAAAAATATTGGAAACATCCAGAGCTGCTTTTCAGACTTGGTACCTTTGAACCTTTTGATGAAGACACGGAAATGCGTAATAAACTAAAGTACTTAATAATGAGTTAAATACCTTATGTTTAATCAGGTTATTTAAGCATGAGTTAAATCCTTCGAAAGAATATGTTAATCATTTATAATTGCTGCTATTTGCAATAATGCTTTTGTTGGGTTGTAGATTTTTTATACGTCTGTAATATAGCCCTACGATATAAAGTAAGAATTTTATCATCTTGGGACTTTCAATTCAAGAAATGAGAATTGAATTTGCAATTACGGTTAGTGTAACTGTGTTGAAGTGAATTTCTTCCTGGAATTCATGAAGTAAGTTAACTATTCAAGACTTAAACTTAACTAAAAGTTTAAGAATCATGCTCTCATGCTCTGGTAGATGCTGTGAGCATTTACTAGTTAAATATAAACAGTAATTAAAACAGAGCCTTCATCACTGCTATAATAGCTTAATTTTTACCTTTGTAACATTATTTTGCAAATAATAAACATTAAGTATTAATAATTGTTTGAATCTAACATCATAGATAAAGCAGAATCCTGTTTGTCTAGTGACTAGGGTCTATTTCAATGAATGGGTGACATCATGAATTATTACGGAATGATTTATGGTTTCATAGACATGGCCTTTGTAGGTTCTTGTAGAGTGTGACCTGCCACCCTTCATAGCCGGAGGTGATTTAGTGTTATCAAGGCACCCCGCTTTCACTTGGGTTCAGTAGTTACCGAGCTGGTGGTACATGTGTTTAGATTGTGTTGATTGCTTCATTTAATATTGTTTTAATTACTTCTTTTAACTTTATAATATAAGAAATAGCATTTAGAGAATTTCTTTGTCGATATAGCCTTCCCTTTTCCCAAAACAGTTAAAACTTGTGTTAGGTGTAAATTGCGAAATGTGAAAGTAGTCAAACGTGTGAGGACTTTGAGAACTAATACTTTTTGGTGACCTTGGGTTCCCCCTTATTTTTCCTAATATTTCCTTCATAGTGTGCAGATTGATGATAATAAATATATGATAAAATTACCATTTTATCCATAACTCATTCACATACTTTTTCTCTTCCTGTGGCACCTGTTTTGGAATATAAATACTCTTCATTTGAAATCCTACAATATCACAAAGAAACTTAAATTACAATTCGATTATGTTACAAATGTTTCTTCATTACACCATTTTATTCAAAATGCAGTCTTCTGAAATTGTTGACTGGATTATGTAAAAACTTTAGGTCTTTTGAAAACTTTCACTGCCATAAACTATCAGTGATGACAAATTAATGTATCAAAATTGCTTCTATCTCTTCTTATAACCTTAACCCTCATCCTGAGCTCATCAAGTCATGCTTTGCTATCATTGGGATCCTACACAAATCCCTTTCGTCGCTTTCTCCTTGTTGTTTATAAGAGCATTTTAAAACCGCTCGTTAAAGTGTCAGCTTAATGATCACGATTTTCCAAAATGTATGTAGCGAACGCAATCAATCGGCATATCGGGCGACCAATTAATTTCACGGATAATAATGTCTATTGAGATATCGACATCAATATTTTACTATAACCGTAATCTAACTAATATCAGGCATATTAAATGCAATACTGTGTTGGCTTATTTTGAGTTTCATCTTTCATTCGCGTAATTAATCGACGTCAGTACCTACTCTATTTTCACTCAAATAGTTGGGGGCCTAAAACATCCCTGTTGTCCTTTTTACACCAAAGGTCCGAAGGATCATCAATAGATTTTCGCGATTTATTAGCCTTTTTTATATTATTATTTTCCTCACCAAGTACTCAATGAATTAAAACAAAATTAAACTATTCTTTTTTTACAACATCATCATCTTTTATTACAAAATGATGTGCAATTAATCCTCTCAATAATTTAGTTTACAAGTCAACTTTCTCTTTTATTAAAGTAGTTGTTCATAATTTTCAAACTACCATAAAATTACATCTATCATAGAACGTTATTAATATTAGTGCTCGTTTTGCTAAACACAACGAACAAGTAATAAATATCTCAAGAGCAAGAACAAGTCATAATATCTCGAGAACTAAGGTCAGCTGGAATCAATGCGACCAGGCCTTTAGCATGAATAACGAACAAAGAAAGTTATTTAGTGCCATTTACCAGAGACAATATATTTACCTACCATTATGGACGTGTTCGATTGGTAAAAGCAATTTGTGCTGATGTAAATAACTTAGTTAAATAGAGTTCAAACTTATAACGAAACTTTAAATTGTAAAATTTATAAAAGTTTTAAAAGTACAACTGAATACCACAAAATCTGGTATTTTGAGAATCTTGTATTATGCTATGGAGGGAATAATTAAAAAGTTGAAAAGTTCTATTTTTGAATAGTCCTAATTTATCAAACTTACCACAGTATAAATTATGAAATAAAGATACGTTAATGATTTATGACTGTGAAAAATGGAAATATTGATTACAAAAATTATACACTTGAAAAAATTTAATTAAGCGATTCGCAATCTAATACCGGATGTTGAGAGATTTCGCATTGATTAGCTATTACAACTAAAACAAACAAATGATTAATGCGTGGAGCACACTAATTTGATACAACGTCGTGCTCATAAAAAGCATCGCGCTAACGTCCATTAATCTTAACCGGGCATCGACGTTGTTTCGATTAACCGATTGCGACGCGAAGACCAATAACGCTAAACGCGAGCTATAATCAAGCCGCTACAAAAACTGAGAATCGATTACAAACACTAACGAGACAGGGGGACTGGCTAGCAATTCATCAGTAGAGAAATCTGTTAGCGGGTTAAAGCACTAGGTCGCATCGCAAGAAGTTTTAGTTGTATATGATATACCTGCGGGCATCTTGGTAAATGAGAAACTATTCGGCTTTGGATAGAATGGTCGTTATATACGTGGGAAAATGAAGTTTGCCTTTGAACCACAAAAACTAAATATGTATGAAAGAGCAAAAGCAAAGCAAGGGCAAAAAGTACTTAAAATATGCAAACTTTCTTGGAAAGACAAATGATAGATTGGTTTAAAAGAGAATGAATGAAGAAAAAAAGACCCCAAGGTTGAAGAATAGAAGAAAAAAGGCTACAAGAGCTCTTATAAACGATAAACTAGCTGACCCGCCCTTGCTTTGCCCAGGTGATCCCGTGGGAATGCGTTAGATAACAATGAGTCACTCAGTCAGGTTTTTCTACACATAAGATTTAATGGATATTAAAACATAATATTTCAGATTTCGCCTTCCTAAGGAAACAAAAAGCCCAAACCACAGTAGAGCTACATAAAGTAAGTTCAGTACCACAACTCGCGCGCGACCAAATGTTCATGGAAATCGCGTTGTCAATGGTTAAAGTTTACTCGTATAGAGTAGCGCGATGTACGCGATAAACCCGCCTTATACGGACCACACACGCTCGCTGCGTCACGAACTACGGACCCGAGGTGGAAGCATATGCTTAACGCTGAACTGACATTGACATTACTCTGATTTATGAACACATTCCTTTTAAAAATGAATAAAATATAGTGAAAATCGATGTAGTCATTGTTAAACAAATATGATAAAATAATAATAATGCATGCAAATAGTCTATACCAATTACTCCACGTAGTGTAAAACCGTATTGTTTTGTATGTGTCAAAATATTCGGGAAAGGGCCTGGTGACTTGAAACACAGGTTTCTCACCTAGCTCAAGCACCAGTTCCCTCACTTTTTACTGTTTTAATATATTATATTAAAATGTAATGTAATTATATGTGATTGGGAAAATAAAATAAATTGATTGATTGATTGATTGATTGATTGATTGAGTCATTCAACATAATGTAGTATCACTTTCAATATAATCAGCTTGTTATTTTACATTAGGCACCTTTACAAATACAACCTCTTCCATCATCTTTGCTATTACCGCACTTTCTTTACCTTACCGTACTCTAATGTGAGCTGCCATTTGTGATTTTTTCCAGCTTAGGAGCTTAGGTTCAAACTGGCTTTATACATTTTTAACGATATAAAATGCGGATTTTAATTAAAGAAATAGCCAAGTAATATTGGTAACAAGTACCTAGAAACGGAAACATTAGAATTGCGTTTTCCAACATTATTTGCTTTCGTAAACCGTGAAGGTCGTAAAATTTACAGAGAACAGTAAATTTTACGGGGCTTTCAATTCTCTAATGAGAAGATAAACGTTTTGCCTCAAACAGCAAAATCAATAATGTCCATACCTGCCCTCCCATAAAATTCGTTATAATATCCAGCTCACATTATGTGCAAAAGGTATATTTTCTCTCGTTGTGAGAGTGCAACCCAATTGTGAAACAACCACTTGATTGATTACAAAATAGTATATGAAATAGCTTCCTTTAAAAGAGTTCTAATTTCGTCCCCTATTGACACACTACTGTCACAAGATGACTCATATACCCAATCATCATCGAACATACTATACTATTAATTTGAGAATGTGAAACTACTCAGTAGTACCAGTTGCAGCCGTATTAATGTCTAGTTTACGAGAAATGTAATTATTCGTAAACCCAATTATTTTATTTATCTACTTTCTAAACTACTCTTCTTAATTGATCATTAGTTTAGTAAAGGAAAGATAGTATAATAGGACAAGTTTTCTACAGTATTTTAAAATAATTAAAATAAGCTTGATAGTAATTCATTATTCTCTGCAAACGAATAACGTTACACATCTCTTTATCTATGAAGTAGGCTAAGTTAGGATTTCAAAGCGGTAAAGCAGCCAGCAGGTACAGGGCCCAACCTCGCTACAGTGATATTAAAAGTTTTTTTTTTATATTAAAAAAAAAAAACAAGCAAATGTGGAATATTTTTAAATTCTTTAATTTCAAAAAAAATTGTCATTTCTATAAAGCGTCTTCCTGCTTCCTTAATTGATCTATTTTATTTTTCATACTTTATCTTTAAAACTTTAGATTATGAGCGTCTGAAATTATCGTTGTGCTTCCAGCTATACACCTTGATCTTTTGCACTGCATAGCCACTGCACTTACCGATCCGCTTCCACGCCGTGACTGTCGGGAGAGTGCGTCTTATATTCATGCCACAAATAAGCTTATATTTTCACAGATTATTTAGAACAGCTTCTGTTCTCATTATTTCTGATTTATGGACTCACGATAATGTCACTTATACGTGCCGAAAGTGGCCTTTCTAGTGGAGCTCTCAACTGTTTCCAGTATAATATTGTTACCAATGCTTCCTGATGAGGTGCATTAAATCCACAACAAGATTTGAACTAATGTGAAAATTTAAATTTGTAACTTCAATGATAGTCCATTCCAGTTCAACTCAAAAAACAATGTCAAGAGAAGTGGAAACTTGAGCAATTAATGTATAATATATTATGTCATGTTAGAAAAATAACGTGTTTATTTTTGAACATAACACTATACCACAGATACTTATATGCAAAGGTGTCGGTATGGTCTTGACCATAGGAATTATATTAGAATGATTATAATATACTCAATTAAAAACCTCACCTATTCACAGTAAATAGAAAATTATGTCTAAAGTTAGTTTAAGTATTCAGCTGCAAGATAATGTCATAGATTCTTACTAGTCAATAAGAGGAATACTGACTTAATTTTTCTCTCAGTATGACACTAGAAACAAAGTATAGGTACGAGTTGGCAATTTGCACCACATCTTTCCACCAAAATTCTACGCCAACTAGGAAATACCACCATCGAAGCTATGTCCATTAGCACCGTAAAGTCAATATTGACTGAAGAGCATTTCCATTCAAAAGTAGGTAGTTATACGGGAGTGATCTTCAAATATTTTCGTATGAGCATTCCCGTCATTCATTAAAAGGATTTCCAAATTAGCTCTTTTGATTTGTATAAACTGAATCCGGCTTCCTGTTTCGGCATAAGCGGGTTGTTCAAACATGTCCTTCAACGTTTGAGATGTTTAGTCTCTAGTTGAGTGGCTGAAGCTTACTTAGCTACTTTGCGCTTCCAAAAGTGTTTAATAATAGAAAAAATTTCATGACAGACCAGATCTTCTGATTCGAGATACATTTTTTTGTTAAGTTTAGAGTGGTTTTTACTTGTGTGTTGTCAAACCTATACTTACTAATTGTTCTTAAATTACTTATTTTATAGTCACTAGTAAGGTATTCACGGTATTCAGTACGAATATTGTAATCGTCTCCAATCGTTCAATCCATTTCAGTATTCAATTGTAGTTTAGAATCTTCTCTAATTCTAAGTAGGCATAGTATTTCACAACATGAAAAGTTAGGAAATAAAGTATTTATGATGAGCCCATTATATTCCGTAACAATAAAAAAATAAAAACAATTTGTACGCGCAACACAGTGTGCGATACTGCCATAAATTCAGAAAGTATTCCGCATAAAAAGACCATCATCGCGTCACATTGCGTCACATCGCGCGGTTTTCTGCCGTTTTACGGTGACATAAGGTGACACAGTTTGACGTGAATTGCTCTGGGACTCTTCCGAGCACATAAACCATTTGTATAATAGGATGCTGACACGCCACGTGGAATGCCACGCGATGTTACATTGAACCCATTTCAGTTTATCTATTTACTCGTACCTCTCTACAATAACGCATTGACTTGGGTGTGAATATCTGATACGAAGCATTTAGTGACTGCTAAGATCGATAAACTATACTCAATAGCATAATTTAGCTCTTTATTATCAATCGATTCAACGCGTTCACCGTCTTCATCATTATTATTATCAGTCTTCTATAAATGCACAAATAAATGCTGTTTACCTTTTTACTTTATGTTTTGTTGATACAACTTGTTCTGTTGTTTAGATTAATTCAGGAATTTGAATGGATGGAATTTAGGACAGATCTCTTTCCTGGGCTATATTGTCTGCTGATGGAAATGTCTCGTAATACCCTGCGAAGGCTTTCACGGTCTGAAAAATTCCGCGTTCATTTGGTTCTGGTTGACTTAATTCAACAAGTAAGTACCCATAACCTTTTTGTCGCACTTCTTTTGCACTTTTCAACGCAACCGCTTACCTTTTACCCTTTTCAAGGAATTAAAGGTGACATTCCGTTTCTGTGAACTCGCTTTTATCAGATAAAATGTAGAGTTCTCTTGGTAAAAGTGAATGAAACAACTGATAGATATAATTGCTATTTCTGTTGTATGTTAGTCTCTACCTATCTGTTGAGCTAATGACGAATGCTTGTTTAAAAACATCATTATTTAGTATATCTACCTACACCGTATAGGTAATTATAAAAATTTATAAGTCATATTATTATTTACAGCAGTTTACAATTTATGTATTTCAATAGATCGCTATCTAAATAAAATCTAAATATGCTCTAATTTACATTTCTTTATTTGTGCTATTCCATTTTGTAATTTTACGCTAAAACGAACGCTTTTTGAAACGCTTTTATTTTACCTTACCGAAATAACTTATTAAGTCCATTCGGTTCATTTGATTTTATCTACTACAGAGAGCCTGGTTTTCTATGCGACGCACCAGTGACTACATAAGTGACAGGACTAGCTTACTAGACATTCTAAAAAGCATTAGCAAGTACTTAACTAACTAATAGTACCGACTTCATCAAATGAGGATGTTCAACCTCAATCTAGAACGGGTCAAATCCGTTTTTAACGACCCAAGCGGGAAGTTCTAATTCTGTAATTGTTTGGAAAACATCGTTTAGTTAATAAGAAGTTTATGGGTGTGTGGCTTCTAGCCGGTTCTATTTGTTCTTTATTTAAAGTTTCCAGTGTTTTTGTGAGATTTTCATATTAGCTCGTGGATTTAAAGGAGACGTTTCATCAATGTATGAGCCCTGGGCCAGGTCTATGTACGTTATACTTGGGTGTAGCCCAGATCACCAAAAACAGTTTTTACCTACATATTTTCTTTAAAAATGGCTTTTTCGATTGTACAAAACAAGTGTTTCTGCATATAATTGCAACACTTAACAACGATTCATCATGGCGGTAATGTGTTTCATTGTGAATTGACTTGGACAGAAATGTCAACTATTGACAGATTGAGTCGTGGTTTACGTCAAATCGTACGACGCCATCGACGCCATATTGATAATAGTTCATATAAATAATGAAAAAAATATAATTTTGTACACCGAAAGTATTCGTTTTAACTAAATAATTTTATTTTTTCCGTGAACAAGAGATTTTTCTTTATTTTTTAAGATACCGTACAAGACCTAGCCCAATTTGAAATATCTCCTTTAGTGTAAATTCGGATTTACACTAATTTTACTATCTTAACTATAAAAGTAATACACACATATACAAATGCAAACTTTCGCTATGATAATATGTATTAGTGTGATCTGCGTATTTCTACGTGATTCGTTTAGGTACACTATACAATCAGTTCTACGAAGTTCTGAGTGTTTGTAGTAGCTATCGCTGATAATTAGCCACTTGAGTTGATAGTTCAAGTGTTTGAGCTGTTTCACAAACTGCGCATTATTTGGAGCCACTAAAAACTGTACTTTCAAAATTTATGTGCTTCGATACTTAAAAAATCCGAAGCCGACCTAAACTCATTTCACTTTTTTCAGAATGTGCCCGACAATTTTAAATTTAGAATTATGGTTACGATATTCAGTCAAATTCGTGAAAAATAACATAAATACCTATTTATTATGACGACATATTTTTGCAATGAAAATGTCGCACATTCTTTTTGTACCTATATAGTAGAGTCAAACTTCCAAGGCACGTTTTATGGACGTCTTTATCTGAGTGTTAATATTTTCCAAAAGCAAAACTTTGTCCCTTTCTTTTGCTCCGCCACATCAAAGGCTTACTAAATCGTCCCATTAAGGAAAGCGAATTATATTACGTTGTTTGTTCATAAGTTGGACAAGTCACGATATTGTGATGTTGAACGAGCGACCCACACGCAAATTTTACGCTAAGTAACCGTAATAGTCGTCGACCCCCCAAAGGTAATCCTCAATGTCAGTAACTAACCGTTCAAGGTAGAGTATGTTTCGTAACCAATGGAATTTGATACGGGACACTGTAGTCTTTAGCTTGTAAGTTAAATTCTCCTTATTTTCAATACCATTTCAGTTGGATTCTACTACGTATACCTAACCGTTAAAATCGTTACTATCGTAACTATGCAGGTCGTCTTATGCAAGCCAAGATTATCAGAAGCCAGAAGGGAACAAATGGTAAACCACATAATTTCTTCACCAGGTTACTACTAAACGATAAAAGAAAAAAATGACAATTGATAAAGCTGGTCGTCCACCTGCGCCTCGTCGCACATCGACGTACAGAAGTTACGACGAACTTGGCATTATAGACAGAGGGAGACCTCTACGATATCGCCATGGCGGCATCGAAGATCTATCCGGAATAGAGCATTTGAGACATCGAAGTTACGGTCCTCGCGACATGGACAACATAACAGTAATAAGCTCTGAAGAATTGCCCAAACCGAAACGAATGACCATGGAAGGTCTGGCTAGCGGCTTTAGGAGGACCTTTTCTGTTCGTGGTCGGAGAGAGCCTGAAGGTATTCCTATGGACACGTTTAGTGTGACGTGCGAGGAAAATTTTGCAACTGTGAGAGGAGCTCCGTTCGGGAGACGCAGATCCCTCTCCAGAGATAGAGGGTCCTCGTTTCTCGGGAGAAGTTCTTCTGAAGGGGATGTGAGGATACCTCTTCCGCGAGCCCCGCCCACCAACCCGGCTCCTAGATTGCACCGTTGTCTCCGCGCCCTCGGGGGAAGTTGGAAGAACCTTCTATTATGTGAGTCTTCGTGACAGTAGCTTCAGCTTGTATCACTCATTAACTCGAGGCATTGTGCTCACGTTCAGGGCTCTAGGCTTTAATTAACCGGCCAATTAACCGTGTCTAAACGTAACGTATGTGTAAACATTTTTAACCTTTAACAAATCCGGTTCCAAATCTCATTATTCTTTTATTTAAAAGGTAGTTAACCGTTGACCGCGGTGCCACCGTCCGGGCTAATTACCGCTGGACGGGTACAAATGATACCGAGAAGCGTAGTTAGTTCAAACCACACCGATTAAACGAATTAAACTGTTTCTTTCATTTATTTAAATGAGTAGTAGTAATGTTTTGTATCTATTTAATTTATTGGGCTGAGAAGTGATTTGTTTTATACATTGAAATTAACTACTGTCACTAAATTGTGGTATATTAGTGCTGTTGTAATTAATATCAAATGTGATAACTTTTTAACTGGGTTAGCACTACCAGCAAGCAAAATGAGAGTATAACATAACGAGGAAGCAATAAGAGTTTCTCTAGGCAATTTAAAACTAGAAATAACATTAACCACAAAACTATCACGTGTGAAAAACAGTAACGTAATAGAAAATTTAATTTCATCATTACCTGGAACGAGTACACAGCACAAAATAAACCGTATCTACCTCTCCTTGGTTATGACCCTCAATTACGTTAGGTTCATTGCCTACAAACATTTCTACGTCCTACACGTAGGGCTTACCATCAATGACTTTTTCATTCAATAACAATTTACTAATAATAACTCCTAATACAACGTGGTAAAGTACATTTTGTGTAACTTGAAGATTGAAAACACCACAACCCACGGATACTTTAACGCCCCCAACTAGGAAATATAATGATGCATTAATATATTGTAATATCTTTTATATTCGATAAATACGTGTGGGATGATAGCATGTTGTAATTAATATGATTATAGATAAGTCTTGGTGATATCGTATGGTAACACAAAGTAGTAGTTTACGTTAAGTGAATGCTTATATAATATTTTCTTCGTAGCTATAAACTAGAAAATCAATATTTATTATTATTTTACACTTTATTTGTACACCAAAAACATTATATATATAACAATATTATTATGAATCGAAATTATCAATAACTCTTTTGAAGCTATCACTGCTTATGACTTTATGAATCGGAAATTAATCGAGAATTCGATTTTTTAAAGTAAAAATATAAATAATAGAGTAAAAACAACATCGCTAAAAATCAAACTTTTTTCTGTCGGAAGTGTTTAAATTAGCTTTGTTAGCACACAATCAAAAATTCAAACAAAATGTATGCCATGCACAAAAATTCATTTCAACGAATACATAATATTGAGATGAGTTGGGTGTGCGGGCTTATCAACCCCTGCCGTGTTAACTAACTCCTGCGAGTGGTCTCATTTACGAAATTGCCTTTTTAATTCTCCGTTATACCGGGCTCACGGCATCGGCATCCCAAACAATGCCGGGGTTCAAATGAAAGGCTGTTCTAGTTCCGTTGATGGCAGCTAAACGTGCACCTCATAAAGCCTCCGAACGCGTAGAAAGCAGTGATGTATCGCAGACCGTAGTGTTTCTCATATCAAACATTTGTTTGACTTGTTTGGCTCTAGGTGTGTTCTGCTACTGCAGAGGGTAGATTAGCCCCTTGTTACTTTAATGGAGGATGTGTTTTACGAACCCCTTATAATATGTCATCACTTTGTGGTATCACATTAATGTCCTAGGAGAATATGCAGCTTGATGTGAGTGTTACTTTTCCGAATGATTTTTTTTGTAAGATAAATGATTTTACTTGCAAAAATTAAGTTCAAAACCCATACAATAATATAAATAGTTGTATTTTGTATAAGTAACTGATTTATTTCTGCTATTTACTGGATAAATTTAATGAAAGATCTAATGAGCAATTTAAAATAATAACGAGACTGAAGTATCAGTGTTTTAGAACTGCAAAGTAACCTTCCATAAAGTATTGACGACTGCTGAAAGGATAAACTGGTCGTACGCTTGAACTCTTGGCTTTCACTTAAAAAATACTTCGCGCACTCCATAATTATGAAAATCAGTTATTACCTCACGCAGAAGATAAAAAAAACTAAATACAGTCTCTATCGTGCAAATGAAGAGAGAAAAGTACAAAGTTTATTTCTTTTCAAAACAGTGTCACCATTCTCTCAAGTGACATCGCATTACGCTTATTCAATTTCCGACTCACATCGTCACAGTACCTCGTGTACTGGAAGTGATATGTCTAATACAAAGGGGACCGCGTGTCAGCGATGGTTCAACGTTCATTACAGACGGGGATGACGGCTGATTCTTTTAGCGAGATTGCTTTTGCTCACCACGTCCATTAATTTATTGTTTTGATTAAACATGTGCCCATAGCTCCCTACTCCCTACACGCTGACCATTATGTGTTGTCTTGGATTTTGCTGGCTTTTGTTTGTTAATGTAATCAAAGATAAACAAAACTATTTTTTATGTCTATTGTACGATCTAATAATGTTATGATACTGAATACCGAAATGCATTAGTTTCAAAAAGTGTTAGTAGAATTCTGAAATTAATTTGACTGTCACACCTGAATGATCTTTTAACGACGGAAAACTTAAACTCAATTAAATAAACAAAACCAAATAACTAAGATCGTTTCGCCTTTCGTCCACGTTTTCAACAGACAGAAAACCTAACTCTTTTTGCCCGACATTTAGACATGTGTTATTTTTATCACGTGGGGTCGTTCTGTCTGCGTCACGTAGGAACGGGTTATCTTACCGGTGTCACGTGCGACCCGCGTCGGACACTGCGAGGTTACAGTACAACTCGTTAGACAAATATATCAATTTGATGCCTTGCTAAAATCACGTAAGCGCACAAGAAAACTAGCGTGACTCCTTTTTCCATTTGCAAAAACTAAGGCCAGTCGAAGGAGTTATTCTTGAGAAATTTTTCTTAGTAGGGCTTAACAATTCCATAAAAGTAAAGCTGCTATAAAGAAACGAGGCTTTTCTATTGCACTGCAATTGGCCTTTTTTTAAAGAGAAAAATTAAAAATCAGGGCAGTACAAATGAAGCTGTCCAAACTTACAAGTGAATTAATGAGTGATGAGGGATCGAAATAACATTTTGATATCTTAGAAAAAGATAGCGTTGACAAAAATAAAAAAGTAAGCAAAAATATCTGGTATACCTACATGCTTCTGCACCGTGGTCTGTGAGTCAGGGTAGAGTTTAAGCCAGAGTTTAAGTAAGACCTATAACAAAGCCTAGATAATAATCATAAAGTAGGTGGCAATTTCTCAAGTGCTCCGCAATATTTGGCTGGCTGCAATATGCGATGAATTATTTATGAAATGTTGCGAAACCGCTGTTTATGAAAGAAAGCCTTTTGTGGCTTATTTAATGACGAACGAAATTATCTTTGAAGAGAGTCTGTCATTTCGCATTTTCTTTGAAAACCCGACAGCGACGCCTGCGTTGCTTATGCAACTTTCTAGTTGCCACATTTCAATCATACTATTTCTGTAATAGTCGAAACCCGTGTCTCCTTTTGCGATGCTTGTTTCGCGATCTAAAAAAATCTTTAACTTGACACTGGAAATCTTGTAACACATCTGTTAAAACTAGTGATCAAAGAAGTTGTTTTAAATTAGCCAAGCTATTTTTAGCTTACCTACCTGAGATCAGATTTACTTTCATTTCAGTTTCCTTAAGTTGTATAACCAAAAAAGTATGTTTTTTTCTACAACTAGTTTTATAAATAATCGTTGGAAAATCTACGTCTCAAAGTCAACAGCCTAGTCATGTATTGCCTTTTTAATCGTTTTGCTTTTTTTTAACATCTCAATGATGGCAATCTTCCTATGAACTACATGCTTTGATAGGTAGGTATTTATGCAAGAGGATCCCTGATTTTTTGACTGCCACAAGCCAGTTCGAGATTTATTTCTAAAATGTCTTAGGTTTAATCTGGGTGGAACAGGGGACTCTTCGTCAAGCAATAAATTTAATGCTCTCGTACGATACTGTATGGTGTACTATAGAGTTATTTGTTCTCCTTTCAAGTTTTTACTGCTAGGTACATCTTCGACTACATCGTCACTTTTCATCAAGTGAGATTACAGTCGAGAATATTGTTCACAATCCTACATATTGTGTTGAAAAATAACATCTATATCACAGCTAACTTAATTTATCTCAACAGAATTCACAACATCTTCCTTTTCTAGTCCCAGTTCATCGGAAACACTACAATACAATGAAGTGGTCTCAATAATATAAAGTGCCACTCCATATTTTTCGATTCCTATTTCATTTCCAGAGAGGACGTTATTAAGTCCGCGCGGACGCCTGGAGTGGTCCTGTTAGGTTTCACTCGCTACAAATAGGCTCATAATACTCCGTATAAGCACTGCACTCCATCTCGCCTTGGAATAGGGTTTCGAAGTCTGTGTAGCTATTACGGCCCGCACGTTTTGAAATTGTCTTACGAATACGGTCAGCTGCGGTGTTAAAATTATTCTTAAAACTTTGGTGCTTTGTTTGGTTTTATTTCTATTGTTTCTATAGTATTTGATTGATTTGCTGATTTGCACCGAATATAAGCCATGCTGTGCTATTAATGCCTATTAATTAGTAGTTATTTCTTTCAATTAATCTATTTTAAGCTTATACGTGGCCCCGTGTTATATTAAAAAATAATGAGTCGTGGAACACTCACTTGCTGCCGATTATAATTCCCATATCGGTTGTGGTTGAATTAGTTTTTGTTCCTGTCTTTTATCGGTCTGGTATCATAATTTTCAACTGTTCTGTTGATCAGTATTACGAGTACAAATTATCGTTACATATTTTTCAGAAGTACGTATATTAAATTTTCTATTCAATAGAAACGGGAAGATCCATTTTCCGTTCAAATTTACAATTCTTCATTATACCTTTGCTTTATTCAGCGTAAAATTGGCGTTAAATTATTTGATATCAAAGCGAATTATCTGCCGTCTGTATAAAGGGCATACGGCAATGACAAAGCTAATCCCGCGAAGCCTCCAAGTAAATTAATTCAGCACAATAACAATTAAGGTGACACAATAGAGACCGTCCCATCTTCACGACCCTTTCGAGGAGCCTGGCATCCCCTGATTCTATATTAAACCCGGTATGATTACTATCTACAGATAATCCTACCTATAGACCAGCCAAAACGGTACCTTCAATTTTTTAATCTTTAAACTCAGTCGGTAGCTAGTATCTGCCTTATGACTAAGTACGACAAATAACTATAATACAGAAAAAAATGGTAAAAATAATTACGATCTTGACAAATTATTTTGACTGTTACGTTACAAATTGCCATTTAGACAAACGCCTAATCCAGTGATGATTTGACACCAGAATATTTATCCAGAACAATCCATCATCAACTACTATTAGTCTTATAAACTTTTTAGCGATATAATAATATTATTTTCAGGAAACTATCTTCTACAAGTGCTTTAAAACTAGTTAGGAACGTCATTAATAAAGTTCCTTCTGATAACTTAATTAACTTAACTTGGACGTCTCTTGAAACAGAAATTGCTGGAAACTCTTAATATCGATAAAATGATGATAACTTAAAAATGTATTTATACAATGTATGTATAGTATGTTTATAATAATGTCATCTATTTTATAGCTTATTACAGCCTATTACGTGGCGACTCGGAAAACCTCAATTACAGATAATTTCTTTAGATTAGGTTTTCCAGGCGTTTGAATTTATGTGACGGACATACATATACTCTGAGGTTGGACAATTCACTAATTTATTTATTGTTTCAATGATACTATCTTTACTAAATATCTTTTTGATTAGTGTTTTAAACACTTTGGATGTAATTCCTATAAATTGAAATACGAATCAAAATTTCACTCGCAGATTTGAACCCGCGTCCCCCAATACTACTTTTACCTCAGATCACTCAAAGATCTGAGACTACTACTATTATTTTTGCTTACCTAATGAAAAACTTAGTTTTAAAAATGTGAAATTGAAACTTATATCAATGATATTATACCCAACAAATGCATAACATTTATAAGATTGATTTGATATTGTATTTTTTTTTCATGTATTTTTTTCTAGTTAATTCACCAATGTCGCGTAGTTTGATTGCTTTCTTCCAAATAATATTCCATTTTGTTAAGTAACTTGATATCCTACTTTCCATACGCAAGTTATTGGTCATCCTATTTATAGCGTAAGTAATATCAACATCAATAAGCTTGTTAGTATAATACTAGTAGATTTGTACATAAGTATGATACACGGATTTAACTAGCAAAGTGGAATGTGGCAATTTCCAAGGTTTTTACAAACAACACGTCTTACTTTGCGGTAGCGGACGTCGGCATATCTCTATAATATTGTTTTAACCATTTAACGACTAATAGTGCATTTTTGCATCTTGTATTCAATATACATCTTGTAATTATGACTTTCTTCCCTTTGGCGTTTACATCGTTATTTCTTAGAAGAGTCTTATGTTTCATTTATATATTTTTGTGTATCTTTCTCATATAACCTTCCACTTTACTTCGAGATTCGAAATAAGTAAGGTGCTTATTACAATCATTATTTATACTATCCCTATAACTTGTTACTAAATTAAAATATATAACCTTAAAGGTTTTGAATAATATTTATTTATCCTGGCAGTCGGCACATAAAGTATACTTAAAGATATATATATTGATAGTTAGACGACTATAGTGCTATCGTTCAATATGTAACGAATATTTTACACGAAGGGTCTCATTCCTCGAAAATAATAGTCGTATTTTAATTAGTTCTGTGCGTATTTGCATAATGGACATAATATCAGACCCATGTTTAAATTAACGTTAAGTGATCTTTTGATGCCTCTTAAATCTTTGCTTTTAAAATGGAAAATGTTTACATAACCTAATATAGAAATAAGTACTTTCTAATACATTATTTTACTAGAACCTAATAAGTGCATGCACAGAGCAGGGAAGACTATATAAACCTACATCTCAAATCGACGGGTGCATCTGCATTCTTCAATTTCTGTTCACATTACTTATCCAACTTATAATAAGCACTCACAGAACAAAATTTTACAACTGTCTTACCTGTTGAAAACAAATTAACGGCAAAAAATATTATAAAACCGGAAAAATAAGTTAAATATCAAAATTACGTCGCTAAAAATTCTCATCGCATTCGTCACCAGACAATACAACTGGCCGCAAATCCCAGAAAGTTGAAAACATTTTAATAAATGCCGAATAGCTTTTGTCATACCGAAAAAAAAACTCCCATTGTGATTTAGACATCGGGCACAAAGCATAAACATTTATAAAAAGTTTAGCATTTTCCCCATTGCCTTTTAAGAGCGATGGATGTATCCAGAGGCTTGTATTAAATATTGAATATCCCTCACAACATTTTATTACAATTTTAGTAGATTGTTTTAAAAGGTAACACAGGATAGAAAAGTAATGTAGGTATCAGCAAGATTTCTAAAAGATATACAAGTCACCACAAACTTCAATCGTATCCATAAACCAGTTTAAATGAAGAATGGTACCAATTCAGTTATGCAAAATCTCTAAAACTAAATTAATTTGATTCGTTTAAAAATAGTGTTATCCTTTATCATCAAGAGCATTTGAAAAGGATAGAACCATTTTTAGATACTTCAAATTAGTTAAGTTTAGAGATTTTTCACAACAGAATTGGCACCAATATCTCAAAAGGGATCAGCCGTTCTCAAACTCGGACGGTTTGTCCTCGACCTAGGTCGTAAGATAAAAATAAAAAAAAAAACGTTCCCCTAAATTCTCGAAGCACGTCAGGTCGAATTCTGTTGGCAATTATTTAAAGGTACCATGTGCCCTTTGCAGAGCTTTCAATACTATTGTTCAGCCTACGTCCTGCCCCTTTGTGTCTACCCTTCGGTTCGAAAATGTGCTTTCTGATAAACGATTTAGGAATACATGCGAAACTAGTATTTACTACCGTATATTAAAGTTGAGTTTGTTTAAGTTGTTGTTTAGCGTTTGAATCGACAAGAACAGAATTATTTTCGGTGGATATTGTTTGATTTGAAATAACTTTTGCGTCTTTGAAATTGGAATGCCATTTGGTAGCACTGACACCTGTAATGTCTTCTTTGCCACTTTCTAACATACTGTTATGAATTTCAGATTAAATAAATTCAAATCCTTTTGGTTTGAGATCATTATGGGAAACATAAAAAATTGAAAGGCCACCATAACCATTCATGCAATTTGACCGGCAAACCAGACATTTCTGTAACGTACCGTAAAAATACGGTACGTGCTCTGAAGCTAAAAAAACTTTGCCGGTAAAAATATGGCAATGCATTTTCAATATTTTTAAAACTACTCCACACGTCCTCAATTTTTCTGTGATCCCTAAAGCTAGGTGTACGGATTTCAAACTTATATGCTTTCTCATAGGATTGCAATTTGTCCGACCAACTCACATCCCCCTAGACGTAGGGTATTAGCCGAAGTTTAGCGACACACGTGCGAGATTACAATGGATCAAGGATTGAGTCCGCTATAGAAAATTTGATCTATTGATGCCCATGTAATGATCCTGAAGCTCAGCATTCCGCGCCAGCTGATGCCTTTCACTGCCTGTCATCTTTCTTCGTTTATTATCTGTGCAATCTTTGATATTTATTTTACTTTCTGTAAAAATCTTATCATTGTTTTTAATCTTTGTTCCTTATTACACGACTGCCCAAAAAAGGAGTGTAATGCTTCAAGGATTCATGTATGTATGTATGTATGTGAGTTTCTTTATTCCACCATAACTTTTGAACGGCTGAATAGATCTGGACATAATTATGGGATATCGTTAGAATCCTTACATCATTCCGAGAAACATAGGCTGTATATATTTTTTAAGTATTTTCACCACAGGGTAGTCGTGTTTTTTAATTTTGAAATTATTTACTTGTTTTCAGTAATGTCTTGAACTATGAGACTTCATATTTTTAGTTCTATAAGTTAAAGTATTTTCGCCACTTGCTAAATTAACTTACTCGCAAATGCGATGGAATAACTTCGTTTACTTAAGTCCTCAATACTTGATTTTTTCATATGTAACGGATACTCCCGAAATAAACAAAGCTTGAATGCATCATCAGTCAAATCTTGCAGTTTCTTGGTGTTTGTTTCAAAATTTAATAGAACAACATGTAGCTGATTTCACAATACCTATTTCATATTTTCCACGAATCTAATGCAGAGTTGAGTTGTTTCCACGGCCCGGTAAGCCGCGGTCACGACTGACCCAAACAAGTGTCATTACATAAGTAACTGAGCCACCGCCGTTATCCTACCCCGCGTCAGTAGCCTCTGTTCCTTTTTAATGAGTATTCATTATTTTGTTTCAGGTAAGTAGCAGATGAGCGCTTCTTGAGAATGCGGGATAATACGATTATTATGAGTTTGTTAAGTATTTATTCATTAAATAAGATATCTTCTTACATTATTATTACTTGGAACATTCATTATTTTATCAGTCCTACGACTGAACTAACTTATGGATTTATGTATTTCTGAAAAGCTTACCAGCATCTACTTGAGTCATCAGTGGATATTTTTTTTAAGAACGATTGCTTTTTCTTGTCATTATGCGGATATCCTAAGGCCTTCAGAAATTGACTTCACGAACTTACTACAATTGACTGGTTAGCACCAAAAGACTTTGGTAGAGATTACTTCACCCAAGAATTTGTTAACACACTTTCATCCTATCACAAAATCACCATAATCATTTACCTCCCATAAAAGCTTCCCGAAGCGCAAGCTTAGCCCCGAAGCCTGAAAGATAATGGGCCAGATAATACTATCGCTCTGAGTGTTTGCTTTGACGAGATTAGATACGTCATCTTCAGATATGAGGTGCACAGGATCTGAGAGCCTTGAGAGTAATGACCTTTCTTGAAGAGTATAAAGACGCATTGTGTCCAATACCTTTTTAGTTGTCTCAATACCTGATTGTGGTTCACTTATGGGCACGGATGCTCATTCAGAATGAGGAGGGTTTGGCCATATCCATCCACACTAGCCAATTGTGGGTTGGAACTTGCCAAATTAAGACCAGAAACTTCTCAAATGCCTTTGAAAATATTTAGGTATGCGGGTTTCCTCACGGTATTTTATTTCACCGTCAAGTAAGTCGCATTTAATTACTTCAATATTATAGACAAGTGACCTCAAAGGCTATAATCAATCATATCTTATTTCGTAATTTGTAGTCAAGCCCTGAAAAAAAGCCTTGGTGTTCTATTATTTGATTACATAAAAGTCAATGTTTCAAAGCTTCCAGATATTCCTTATTCAAAAGGAAGATACCCAAAAGATACAACGTGAATGTAATTGAAATATCTACCAAGCATTAGGTATTTTAATCAGAAGGCTTTTCATAAATCTCAATCATTCCTTTGAAACAGATTCTCCTAATACCATCCAATTTCTCTTAAAATCTATCTTCTGCTTTCTGGATACAGATATATTAAAATACTTATTCTTGATTACCTCTTTCTAAATGAGTAGCTTATTCACAATGGTAGCTGGAATTTATTTACTTCATTTATTATCCTCCTGACACTTAGTAAATAAAAAATGGCACCGTTATATGATGAGCATACTTATTATAAGAAATGCAATTACAATAGGCAAACATAAAAAGCATGTGATGCTAACAACGATATGTGTAGATTTTTTGCTCAAGTGACGGTAAAGTCTCAATATAATATTATCATACACGTTTGATCTCTAACGGGCCAATATTGCTATTTATTAATCGGTCCATCTGGTTAGTGTGAGTGTCTTTGATAGCGGATCACTAAGTATAGGATTTGATTCCCGGTTTAGCGATTTGGCAATTTTTCAACGATTGTGATGAACGACGATGTCCTCCATGACGTATCCGTCAATGACGACACCTTGGCTTAAGGTTCTAGCGTGCGCACGGATATGACTGGCAAAACCAAATTTGGTTTTGACAACCCTGTTGCATGAGCGGCGGTACAGCTGACCACTGCTATTATAGGTGTAGTTGTAGGATGGTTTTGGCCTAGCTTTCCGGTCCTGACGCTTAGCGTCCAGATAGTTTTGACGCAAAGTTTCATAATTTTTAGAATTACCTTTAATAATTTTCCGCCACTTAGCTCTCTTTATAGCAACTTGCTCCCACGTGTCCGGAGATATATTGCATGCGATTACCTCTTTTATTCTAATTAGATGCATTATGCCGTTATGTTATGTTATCTGATCCAACAACAGATGCAATATTTTTTGTTTCGTTTGTCTGGTCTGGGTGAGTGAAAAGTGAGTGATTAACTCTGAATTACGTACAAATATATATTTTATGAGAATTCTAAAAAGTCCAAAAATTCATTATTATACTTACTCTTCGTTCACAAATACTGATTTGCTCATATTATGCTTAGTATAAATAAGTTTATACTTAGATTTTGAATTCGAAGCAATTTATTAGGTCATATTTCTGAGCAGTTTATATTTATATCGCATAGTGTGGATGGATTTTTATTGGAAGTTGTAAATTTCGACTGCATTTTATAGCTATCGATGGTAAAATAGAGCCATAAAAGCTCGTACTTGAACAGTATATTCTGAAAGAAGATTGATGCTAAGTCGCTTCCAGTTACAAGATTTGTTCCAAATCCGCCAAATTGAGCCACTTTATATTCAAGATTAATATCATAAAATATGTAGGTTATCCATCAGGTTATCGATGTTAAGCTTCTTAACCACCAATAACCTTTTAAAACATTATTCCATCGCTATTTTAAACACTATTGTTCTCTCTGTCTTAAGGTTCCTTTTCCTGCAGAAATTCCTCTTTCTTTTATCTTGTCTTCTAAGTCTTGTCTTAAATCAAAATACCTACATAAATTAAATGTCTTCACAAAACCATTAAAAGGCAATACATATAAATCACCCTCCATACTGTACTGTACGCAGCATAGAAACTTTATTATCATTTTAAAAACTTCCTATTTTTATGGGGACATAAATTTTTCATATCAGTACGGATTCCTCCACTCATGACCACACATAAAAATGATTTAAAATAGCTAACAGTAGAAACCCGACTATAAATGGCCATAACACCGATCTTTTATATTGTATTATTGAGATTGTGAATAATTTAGACATAAAAAAAAACTGTAAAACCGTTGCTCTTGTGCAGCTGTGCAAAAGCTTGCAAATACCTGCTCAAAACATCTGACATTTTTGATCGAGTACTTACCATTCCAGTTAGGCACAGTAATTTGCGTGACCTTCAGCAGAACATGATCCAATATTTTCACATTTAAAAAATTCGTGGGAAAACCAGTGAAGCTTAAAAATTTTCTCACTCGGAAATTTTCAGTGTACCTACCCAATAACCTTGCAGTGACTGATTGAGGCAAACAAACCTCTGCCATGTTTTTCCAATAAAAATATACACTTGCGAAATGTTTTCCCAATATACAAAATATGGACATTTTTTTTTATCCGCGACAGCAAACAAAATTTGTCGTTCGCATACGCATTACTCTAAAATCGAATAGGCAAATATTGATAAAAGGCAAGGCCGATCGACTTGGCAGATGTAGGCTCCCTCCGATATAATTTAATGTGGGGGAATCACAATAGATATCGATTCTTTTGTGCCCCTGGGAAATCGCCTCTTCATCACGCTTTTTCTGCGATTACCGCTGTACTAGAGTTCAATGTTAGCAGCCCAAGGTGAATTTTAAGTTCACTTTAGGTACACTGATCAGAAGGACCCGGTTCGACTTTCTTGTTAAGGTCGTTTTCTACGAACATTGTTGTGTCGAAATTAATTTCGTTTGGTTTGTCATCAAATTCATTATTTAAAAGTTTATAAAGGCTGCTAACTAATTTTTTTTACTTATTCGATAACGGTTAAACGTTCAAAATTACTCTGCAAAATATTTAAAGAAAATGAATGTATCTGAATAAATAATTGTCTATTACGACGCGCTAAAATGAATTACCTACCAAGACGTTGACCGTACAATTCGGCAAAAGATTAATGATGCTTAGGAACCATCACGCTTTCCTCCCGCAACCGCATTGTTTCGTATCCCATCATAATTCTAATTCAACAGCAAGCCGACTCTGATTCCCGAATTGACGTCCACAATTAATGATGTCAGGGATAGCTCCAAATGTTTCCGGGGTGAATCGTTGACGCGAAATCTATTTGCCGGTTTGCCGAAATGTGAACATCTTGCTTCTAATTAAATCTGTGCCTCGTTTAAGTACGCTTTACCTCAACTCGCTGATTGATCTTATTAGTCTCGATTTAATTAAAACAGACACCGTAAATGCTCAGGGTTTAATTAGTTAATTTAAATTCCGTTTCTTTATTAACAGCTCCTTTACAAAACGTCTTGTTTGCCCTTAAAACTTCGCCTTAATCTCGAAAAGAATGATCTATTGTTGGGATTTTTTCCTTAAACAAGTCCTGTAGATTGCGAATGTTCCGTCGAGAATAATCAAAAAGAATATCTTAATTTTTAATTCAGCTCGGTTGGGCTCTGAAATCCCCCGCGTTTACTTTTACTTAACGAAACCTTATTCAAAATAAACAGCTTCGTGTAAACGGCCGACGTGCCTCAAATTTTGAACGCCACAATAACGGCGTATTACTTCCACTGGCAATATCAAAACACGGTCAGAGGGGCTGCCTTCAGGCTTACTTCTGTTTCATCATAGACATAACTGAATTAGTTTTAATATTCGTCCTGTAAGTTATGTAAGAGGAATTTTTCAATTAAAATACCTTAATTTACCATTAAATAAGAACTTTTATATAAAACCTAAAAATATGTTTGTTTAGTACTGAAAAAGTTGCAGCAAAACTTATCGCTGAATAATAATAATTACCTATCGTGGAAAGGAGCCAAGAATACTGGTTGCATTTTGTCCACACATGCAAGGCAGACATGTTACATTTCCTATGTAAACAATAAACATTCCTATATTTCAATATTAGTTCTTCTCTATTTAATCATTCTTAATTGTTAGTAGCTCCTAATTTAACTAAACTTAAGTCTAAATTACCAAATTAATAACAAACGCTATCTTTATCATTCTTGATTTGAGTCTAAACCTTGATTCCTATTCATTAATTTAAATACTTCAACATAAAATGAAAGGTGTATAGATCCCAGCAAGTTTTAACAAGGCCAAGCACAAAGCTGCTAAACTTTTTCTCCAGTTATAATATTGAATTTCACTCCCACACAAACTCAACTGAAAAGAATATTTCATCCGTTGCAGAGAGGCTTGTGGCATCGAGACATTCTCTTTCATTATATATGTAGAAAGGTTCTCACAGGGGACCTCTTTATATTGGATCATCCACAATACGCGAACTCAAAACTTCGTCTGCACCGTACGCTATAATCGACACCCACTCAAGAATTGAGATGCTAAATGAAGCTTTTATTATATGATCCCATTGACAAGACTTTTGATTTTACGATTTCTTTATTTGATTCTGAAGTCTCTATAATGTTTATTTTTCGTTTTGTGATTGTATGTTAAGTATGTGCTTAAAGAAGGTTAACAGTTAGTTTCAATTTTAATACGTACTTGATGATACATGAATTAATGTTAAAAACTAATTTCGTTTTAACTGAAATTATTAGATGTCGATTTTTTCCAACGTCTCTCTTTTTTCGCTCTCAGTAAATTTTGAAACAAGCATTAAAAGCATCTAAGGAGATAATATCAAAATTCGAATCAAAATGTTTATTCTAAATTCATTGAATGATATGTTTTGCCAGTATCGTTTTTACATAAATCACTCTTATCTAGGGCAATAAATCAGATTTTCGAGTTAATAATGATATTATTTGAGCGCAGGCGTAGCAGGTTAACACGGCTAGATACATTCGTTGTCGGTAAGCTAGAGTCAAGATCTGACCGGGCAGGCTTTGATGTTATTCATCAAACTATAGGTACTGATTATTCAGAGGAATTCATAACTCACTGACCTATTATTACTTACTAAGTTATTTCTTAGTAATAAATAGTAATATTTAGTAGTATACGGTAATAAAACATTCGTCTTTTTATCATCATTCTTCATTCGTTGAATATTTAGACAACCGAATGACGATTGGCATAGTGGTAGCAATCTGCATTAGAGGTCTTGGGGTCGATTCCCACAACTGGAAAATGTTTGTGTGATGAACATGAATATTTTTAAAGTCTCTGGGTGTTTTTCAATTTTATTGTTTTTATGTATATCAAAATATATTAGGCATGTTTATTTATCCGTTATCCCATAACACTAGCTATCGCTTACTTTGGGGCTAGATTGCTATGTAAATGTATAGTTATATATTTATTAGTCTTTTTCTCAGATCTTGATCATTAATTCTTGGATTGACCAACTTTTTCATGAAATGGTTAAATTTCCTTTTTTGTTTATTATAATCTAACGTAGCTCTAGTTTATTTTAAAAATCAGCAAAAATTTTGACATTTTCGTTTTACACTACTACAGCTGACTATATCATGAAAAATAATTAATTATTTATGAAAATGTGGTGGCTTAAATTTGATCATTATTGGTTAATGTATCAGCAATATTAACCAATATTGATCAAATTTAAGCTCAAGCTACCACACATACATCAATGGATAACAGCTGGCAACTAAAAATAGCTGTAAATACTCAAGGTTATGGTCCACGCTAGTTCAATATCCATCCTTGACCTTGTATACAACCTGCATTGGCATGCATTCCTCAGTTTTTGGCAATTATAAATCGATTATTCGATTAGTTCTGACATTTGCCATAGTATGTATAGCGAATCGATTTGCCTGAACACGAAAGTCGAATCCGTTTTGAAAGTTTGCAAATTCTTTATGTGGTCCATTAGAATACTTTTTAATTGCATGATATAGCGGTACAGCTAAATGTCTTATTGCAATTTACAGAACGGATTCTTTGGGAAGTTGTTTTGTTAAAGAATTATCTCAGGATGTAATACATAATATTCGAAGACGGCGTATTTAAGCAAAATTTAGTGACCTGCTGTTTAAAAATTTAAATGTCATGTATTTTGGGTCTTTAATCTAAAACCGCCATGAAGCAGGAACACCATTGTATAAAATTTTTTCGATAGGAAATTCCAAGTTGCTCCAAAATCTATTTTTTTTTCTTTTTTATTTAAAACTACAATGGTAATGGTTTAATTGTTTAATTGTAATTGTAAATGGTTTAATTGTAATTTTTGTTTTAATGTCCTCTTAACCTCTTGATTATATAAACCTGGTGTATTCAATTGCAGCGTAAAGTGAAATCGCATAGTTAAAAGCAAAAGCAGTCATCATAAAAAATGATATGGTTTGTGCTGTCAATCATCATTTTCCTTACAACTTTAGACATCGTAATTAGTGCAGTATTAGTGTGCGGGCGGTCACATAAACTACTTGCATGTGGTATTTTCACATAAGTCAGACAAGACTCGCAATAACGGTCGTCAAGCTACCATATCGGTCGAAGAGCATTTAATCATAGACTTGTATCTAGAATGTGACTAGTTCATGGTTTTGCGGGTAACCTTTATAATTGCATTGAGTATTGGCTCGTAGCTTGCGTCAATTCTCTACAAATAACATTCAGTTACACGATAGTGCTTAATGACTCGGTCTTCGCTTCCATTTTCACTAGCTCTTTAGATATCGTCTATTTTTTCTTCATTTTTCTTCAGATCGTGGTCATCACGGTCCAGTTGTTACACGATTGACAATTCGTTTCTATTACTCCCTTACAGCTGCTTTTCGCGGGACATGTAATTCTTAATTTATTTAATCCGACTCCTATAGGCGATCTGCCGCGAGGTCTGGCGCACTCTACTCTTCCATAAACTACTAAACATTTTTTAATGGATACGTGAAACTAGCCACGTGTCCAAAGAAAGTGAGAAAACAATAAAATTGGTCATGATGACCATACCAACTGAACTCCAATATATCTAATTCGTATAAGCACGGACACAAACTAAATTTTCTCATGATCGATCCCTTATGATCATGAGAAAATTTAGTACGCGTACTAATTAATAATACCAGTTGGAGAGTAATGAGAAATATTACGTTAAAATAACATTGTAGACATTAATCTATTTCTTATAAATATTCAACATAGTGCACTACATCGATAGAAGCCACATTCTTAACATAAGAAGATTGCGGAATGATTGCTAAGGTAATAATATCAGCGCCTTAATATTATCAATTCTAGAATATGGCGCCAGCGGGGACATTCAAATGGCGCCCTTTTATCTAATGCCTATAATATCTTATCTTAGCAATTATTTCAATAACGTTTTTCATATATAATTGTGTCTAATTGGCATCTACGTCTTAGAATTCCGACTATAAACTTCTAAGCTTAAGGTGGACTAAATCCTTGTTGCTCACAACTCTTTGATTACTTACCTAAACGATTTTAAGGTCAAGTGATTTTTCCTTAGCGAGCCTTCGGTTATCGATAAACTTTGTCAAGTTACTAAACGTCTAAACGTTTGTATGACTACGTATATATATCCAACTTGTAGCCAACTGACTAATCTACATCTCTAGCCATATTAAAATAGTTACCTTATCTATAATATTGCTGCGATTGCTTTTGGGACGCAATTCAAATAGGTACCTATGGTAATTTGAAATCAATGATTTGTCGACGTGAAAATTGATAAGGCTGCTGGTGGATGGTGGCGTGCTATCAATTGTAGCTGAGTGACAAAAGCATTCAATAAAAAAAATATATGGAGAAACGTAGACCATTCTTGTTATTAGAACTTACTCATGTAAGCCAAATTTCCCTTATATCCTAGAAGGGCGAGAACATATACCATAGCGGTTCGTATCAGAAACGTGGAAGAAAAACTACGTCATGTTGTTATACTATATTACAATTAAATGAAAATCCAATTCCACAAATCAATATTGAATGATAAATAGTTTCGGCACTATAAATAGATAAACATCCGAACACAGCACTCGTAAATATAACATGCGGGACAGTACAATGCGTGAATTTTACAGCGCTTTTATTTTACGATTGACACTAAAACAGTTTTGGGTCCCTACCCATAAAACGTTCTGTCGTTTTTACAGCACCTGGAAATAAAACGCATATGTTTAAAGTAAATTTGCCGAAAATTCCGAACTTATTTTGCAGTAACTGAACGTAACATAACGCATTTCTCATTTACTGTCATCTGGATTTATTCCGCTTACCTACGATGTCTCCATTCATTCGAAATACCAAAATCATTTTAATTCGTGCATATTTCGATCATGTTGTGGTGTTATTCGGGTTCATATAGTAATAATCTATTGCTCCTGGCCATATTTGGTTCGGAAATACTTCTCTTTAGCATGACACATGGAAGCCCTTTTTACTTGAAGCTTTTTTAAGACAGAAAATAAAATGTTTCATTGTATATTCTTCCCTTTTAGGATTTGGCCTTGAAGATTCGTAGTGCCACCAGTGTCAAACTTGAAGCCTTCATGTTCACGCTAATGTTGTTATGGATATCCATATCCGTAACCGAAACTATCGGATATCCGAAATAAAAAAATATCCGTAACCGTAACTGAAACCGTAATAAAAGTTTTGGATAGGGGCGGAGTCTAACTAAATACTACACTCGTACGAATTAACTGTGCACTCCGCTGGAATGCGACACCTCTCCCGCTACCTAATAACGTCACAGCGCGAGGTGCACAGTAGTGTTGTTATGGATAATATATCCGTAACCGAAACCATCGGATTTCTGAAATAATTTAATATCCATAACCGTAACCGAAACCGATATTATTTTTTACCAATATCCATATCCATATCCGGATCCGAAATTATATATCCATAACATCCCTAGTTCACACTGAAGGATTTTAGGACTACTGCGTTCCAGTTACCGCTAAAATATCAGTAACACTGTCTATAAATACGACAGCTAGTGCCACTATTTATGTCTTACTTGTTACAATGACAATAGCTGGAAGATTGATGCCGGGTGCCGCGGCGTAGGCAGTGCCTACATTCCGAGTTGTGTGGGCCCAAATAACATCTGTGTAAATTCCTTCAGTCGGTGTCGAAAGATATTTATTGGTGGAAGATACGATACTTCCTTATATTAAACAAGTGATTTAGAAAAGGTTTTATTATGGGGCATTATGACTTTATAAGGCTTCGGTATAAACTTTATTGATGCTTTGAATGGATAGTTACCTGCTGCGTATTGGAGAATCTATACAGAATATATTATTGATTTTATAGTATGGTGAATGGTCACTGACCATTTGTAGGTAGAGTCCAATCATTGTGCCCTTTAAATCCGAAAATCTTAATCCGAATTATTTTCGAGACTATACATATAATATGGAACTTTGCTAAAAAGATACAAATGGAATAAAATGCAAAATAATCGCTACATCGGTCACGTGATATCCGCAAATTTTTACCTTTTAAAACTAAAATAAATAATAAATAATATTATAAATTATATTATAAATTATTATAGAAACCCCTGTTTTCCAACACTCTTGATTTGCGGTTCAACGATACTTAATAATTTATAACAGACAAATAAACAGCTAAAACAAAAAAATAGATAATAATCCTGATTTTATAAAATAAGAAGAGTTCGCTCCCAAGGATTTCCGCTGCAGACGCTTTGAAAAGGGAAAAAAATCGCAAACGCATTCAAAGCTTTGTTTGGAACACAATGATGCTGGATAGGGCGACGCGACGCCGCGATGTCGGCAGATAGTCGGTTCGAGTCCGGGCCGCACAAATATTTCCTTCTAATTACACACGCTAAACGGCTACACGGATTTTGAGGCCGAGAAATGCGATAAAACTTTTAAAAGACTAATAAAAATGTGGAATAAAGTCAGTAAACTGCTCTAAAAATTAATAAAAAAATAGTTTTATTTTTTAATTCAACGCAGTAAAAAAAAGTGAAGACCTTAGAACGGCTAAAAAACGAAGGACAATAGAGGTACCTACTCCGAAACGAATTGTGACCCCTTTACTTGATACTAAAAATTTCGGAACTGTCGGAAATATCGGAACAAAATCCTACCTATGAGGTAGGATTTTGAAAAAATTACAGTTCTGACTAGAACACTCTTGTAAAGAGAGAGTTATGTTAGTTTGGAATTAAAATAACCTCCTTTTTGCAGCGGTTTGAAATTTTTGTACAACTTTTTATACACAGAATCTGTTGTATATTATAATAAATCTCGAGAAAGCCTTAAATTGCGAGATCTAAAATAGCCTACGTGATATAAGCTTTCACATTTAAGCTAAATCAATTGATTTAGCTGTAGTTATTGTGGGGTGTATAGCTTTTATCTTAAATGTTTGTTTTTATTTTCAGGTAAGTTTGTATTGGCTCTTGTTAGAGCGTAATTACATTATACGCTCTCAATACAAGAGTTATTAGCGATTTGGAGCATGCACTTATCAACCTACACGTGTTTCTAAATGTTTATTCTACATTTATAAGACGCTCATCTTTTGATAAGTCAACCGAAATGAGTCCAATTGACACCTAATTAATGGTTATATTTTTCTACTTCACATTAAAAAAAATACCTGAAACGTTCGTAATGTTTATCTTTATGTAGGAATCTTGTATCCGTTATTAATTCATTAAAAGTATCAGACAAGTACAAGCAGTGATAGCTCAGTGGTTCTGACCTCTGCCTCTCATAAGGAGGTCGCAGCTTCGAATCCTGGGCACACAACTCTGACTTTTCCGAGTTATGTGCGTTTTAGGAAACTAAATATCACTTGCTTAGCGGTGAAGGAAAACATCGTGAGGAAACCTGCATGCCTGAGAGTTCACAAAAATGTTCTCGAAGGTGTGTGAAGCCCGCCAACCCGCACTTGGCCAGCGTGGTGGGCTATGGCCAAACCCCTCTCGGTCTGAGAGGAGACCCGTGCCCAGCAGTGGGACGTAAAAAGGGGTTGAGATGATGATGATGATCAGACAGCTTTTTATGAAAACGTCGTATTTTTTTCCAGATTACTTATGTCTCTCTTGTAAAAGTTTATTTTATCTTTATTTCCGTAACAGAATACTCATGCGCGTGTACTTAACACAATGAACCCAAAAGTCTTTAGCTATTCAAGATAATCGCTGATCCCTTGCGACCATTAGTTGCTCCCGGTGTCTGATCTTACGTCATAGCTAATTGCAGTAGATTGTTCCAACATATTATCGCTGACCGGTGCTGGCCCGCGACGGCAGCCATCTGTTACAATCGCCAATTAAACCTGACCCACCCTGCCTCCCTGATTTCACATAAATCAATGCGAAAACTGGAATCACATGTGGGAGTTAGGAGCTCATGATAAATGGTCGAATAGGAAATGACTAACAATAAATAACTTTGCAAAGGGTTTGTTTTTAGAGAAGAATATAGCAGACCAGATTTTCACGTTCTTTATGAAAAGGATGAAAATATTTCAGCATTCACAGCAGCTGCAGCAGCTTTTACACAAGGTGCGTTCCATAAAGAAATATTGAATTTCCTGTTTATTACAAATCGTTAGAAAAGACCCAAACTCTGTCAACCCAAAGAAAATAATCATTATCAAGAATATTATTCAAACGTCTAACAATATACCTGACTGCATTAAGGCATGTATTACTATTACATTTAATTTTTGAAGAAGTCGATACTATAAATAAATCATGACACGTAGTTTTTCCACATGACCATTTATTTAATAGGTAGAGATTATAAAGGAGCACTCACTCGTTATGGTTCATAAATATGAAACAGTCTGTATGTCAATGTAATGCTAGAGAAGAACGTGAGGCGCCGCTACACCCCGTCTAGACGAGTTTGTACATCCACCTTAACAAGGCTTGTTTAGCCTGATCGATTATTGTGAGGGAGATCCGAAAACAGATCACTTGATTTCATATCAAAGATGTAAAAGATAAAATAAAGTAAATAGATCTCAGTCTTATTATCGTGCTGTTTATATATATCCGTGTCCGTGTCAAACTGGGATTGATTTCTAATATTTACTTTCAACAACATTTGCAATTATTTGAAAGAATGGCCTGAAATCGATATAAACATATTTCGAGTTAGAAAGCAAAATTTTATTGAACAGTGAAAAATTAAAGTCACACCAACGAATATATAATATTACGTCACACTAACTAGCCACATGGCTAAGGGTTTTCGTGTCGTGAACCTGTCTAAAAGAAACGGATTATCTTGTGAATCACATACTACCACAGCAATTAGTTTCAAAAATTATAATAATTATTATTAATGATCATCGCGATATAGCCAATCCCAAAATAAAGCCAAAGTGAGAAATGTTAACGTATTGTTAAGTTAATTGGTAAAATAATTCTGAACCTGAAATTCTTCCGAGGTCAAATTCATTTACCATCTCTCTCTTTTTGGTAAAGGACTTTCCAAAAACTGTTCTGACTGATTGAGTGATATGCGAACTTAATATAAAGATTCCGATACCGATAAATACTTCGGAAGTAAAACCTTTTCTTTCTTATTATTTTTATCATTTTACTATACCACATCAATCAGCTCCATTACTTTAGAAAGTGTATAAAAAGCTTACTAAACCAGTAATTGTTTTTTTTGCTTTCAAAAATTTAGATTCAGATTCTAATTTCCTCCCAATTGCCAGTTACCCCTCTGCATGTTGCATTGCAAAGTTCCCTTTATCTTCCTGAATGCAATATATATCTTAATGCTAATGATAACTAGGTTGAAATTTGCATGAGAAATTGTTTTGCGGCCGCGTCACAGATTATGCAGATTCATAACGGTGCTTATAAACGTCTGAACCGAGTATGGAGAGCACATGACGTGCGATTTGTTGCACTTTATCTTGATTTCCTTTTATTGTTCTTTTAAAAGCTTTTATTATATTTAAGACCAGATCTCAACAGTTGAACAGCGAGCAGTAGTAATTTCTTTTGCTACTTTTTATCACAATGTGACTTGATATTAATTATTGCTTTGGTTGTTTTTTTTGAATCCTAATTACTTCATTTAATGGTATCTTTGTTAGTTTATGAGAGGCAATAGTTAATACACCAAACGCAATAACAAATAACAAAACTGAGACAAACATTGGAAAATTTTCATGATTAACATTAATTCTGTAAGTTTCTAGAGATCATTGTACCGGAAATCAAATAATTAACTTGTCTTGACTGGAAAAAATCCTTTGAGTCAACAGCATCATAAAGGCCACTTGAACTAGTTAATCTTAACTGAAAGCGTCTTTATCTTGGCAATCGCTGTGTAACAAAAACTAAAGAGTCGTTTATTTATGGTTGTTAGAGTTCTATGTGTGATGTTATCTTATTATTAAGACATTATATTTTTTTTCTTTTAATCCGTTCCTCAGCCTGTTGATCGTGTGTCAAAAAAAAAACAAATTGCAATATACTATCTAAAGCTGTTAAAAACTAGAAGTAAAATATGAATTTATTAAATTTACATTTGACAAACATTTCACTTTTACTTCTAGTTTTTTAATTCATTAAAAAATATTATTTATTAAAACATCATTTGCTAGCTGCGGTGAATAATATACTCGTATATTTTATTGAGTTTTAATTAAGTTAATACCCCATGTCACTGAACGAAGATTTATTAATAACCAATTTTAATTCAACGATTATTATCAAAATTAATATCTTAAATTCTTATCACCATCAAGTTTAGTTTTGATATTATAAAAAACGTTTAGGTTCGAGAGGTGTACCCTTCTCCAAACATTTGTCGAGTAAACACTGGGCAAGCCTCGTGAAGGCTAGAGATGGAAACTTCTAAACAGGCTTACGAATCACGTCTTATTTTCTTGCCGGTACGAAACCCGATCTTCGCATTTCTTAGAACGGGCTCTTAAATCGGAGCCTTTGTTTTTCCTTCACCGGCATCATGTGCGACGCATGCATTTAAGGCATCTTCAATTGAAGTATGTTGTCCTTGGTTCTTTAAATTCAGGTTCTCGTCCATTATTGGTTCGTTCACCTTTTAATGTTGAATAATTTGGAATAATAAATTAGCATCATCTTATAGCGAAACCTCCGATACTTACATTTATAACCAAATTATTTTAGAAGGCTTTTTAAAATCTACTTAAATAAGAATAATAAAATTTCTTAGAAGGGCTGGTTCACGAAACACTCGAACGGTTTGGGCCAAAACATTGTAATAAATTCATTAATTTAATCACAAAAGTCACCACTTTATTCACTAAGTGCTCCGTTATAATGATTTACATTCTTTATCACCAATATCTTTCACATGCACGTAACTCAAATAAAATTTCCGATTCGGCTTCTTGTTTGACTTCGGCAGTTAATTCATCACTGACCCGATACGTCTTGTCTGGTAGCTAATGTAAATTAGGCGATAACTTTTTACCGCCAGCGCATTTTATTTCAACTCTTTTATATCTACGATCTTTGTCTGATTATCATTTCTAGGTTTGGCTCTAAAGCGCCTTTGATAATGATGTGATTAATTTTGGTGTTGTATCATATTTTTTTACTTGTCCGTTATCAAGCCGTGGAATACCTAATAGTACCTAACGGGTCAAGCACAATTCACGTTTTTCGTTTTATATATTGTGACAGTTACAGTATTGAATTGGGTTTCGCATACATTTGCATAGCTGATACTAACAATTATGCACGTATTCGTTCAATATATTCACAAATCGGCTTTGAATACTTACCGGCAAAATACATTTCGTATTCAATGTTGACATTGCAATGTGCAGTGACTCTTGAAGCATTTATTGGTGTCTAATGTCTTTCGAGTACCGAAGCGACGTGCCATACTGAAACTCTGTCAAACGCGTATTTTTTGTAGAATATTGTACCTGCAAGTAGTTAGGTTTAAAATTATAGAGTTGCATAAATTCTTTTTTTATACTAGGCCTGACCCAGCAAACCTTTTTTTCATTTAGGTACCTATTAGAAATAGCTTCTGTTATCAATTTATCACCCACTGAATGTAGACAAAAAATTTCATTCAAATCGGTCAAGCTGCTCCGAAGGTGATTTTGATGAAAACAAACGCAGCAGCAAATGTTAACCTTTCTTTCAAAATGACTAACAGAGCAAAGGTCAAAATATTTCTGATTTTGATAAAAACAAACGCACCAGCAAATGTTAACCTTTTTTTCAAAATGACTAATAGGAAAGGTCAAAATATTTACTAGGTACATCTGTTAATGAATAGAGGTACAAGCTCACATTTAATAAAATTATTACAGGTAGGTACTCTTATTAATTAAAAGGTTAATTTCAGACTTGGAGGCTAACTAAACTACGCATTAAGTTAAAGTTCAGAGCTCCGTGGCTCACGTAATCTTCTAGCCGAGAGATAACCACAGCAGTAATTAAGACCTTAATGTAGACGCGGTGTATGCGACACGGGGCATTAGTTGAGCCAGGTTTTAACGGGAATTAGCAAAATGTAAATGAAGATAGGTTAGGAATTTCTTATTACGCGAATAAGAAATCAACATAATTTATTTTAGGGATGAATGAGATAAAAAAAATTGAGGGTTTACATTTTTCTCAAACATGCTTGGAGAGCATATTTCGACAAATTCTTCGAGATAATTCGAACTTTCTGTACCGGCCAATCAGCAACTGCCAAAAGTTGTATGAAAATCGATATCTGCCGCATCAGCATATTTAGTGATCGTATAAATTACATACCAAACTCATAGCTGTCGGTAAAATTTAAAAATGGAACGCTATTTTTCGCTCCAAAATTTGGTAATTTAAAAAAGTTTTTATTTAAATTTCGAACTGCATGCTCTATATGTCGACCAACTAAGCTGGGCCAGCGTATAGAGGGCATATTGGTGATGGATGGTGGATGGCACGCGGACTGACGATGGGTTGGTTGCGGTGTTGGTGCACAACATTTAGACCCAGCATTAACTGCGTATTAAAAAAAGAAACGCGAAGAATGTACAAAGGCAGGTACAAAACTGGTGATCGAAAGCGATAATGCAAGTAAGAAGAAGTCATTTGAAAGCGTGTGGGTAATATGGTTTCAGATATAACACAGGTAAAAAGTGTCCATGGAGGAAGAGATTAAGCAAAAATGCTCGTGAGTCACTCCCCAATCATGTCCGGTCCTCGCTCGTTCACTGACAAAAAGGAAAAGTGTGTCATCTACTTAAAACAAATCGTTCAAGAGTTTCCGAAAGCGTTCAAAAAACTTAACTTCATTTTACCTTAAGTGGGGAAAGAATAGTTTTGGATTCTTTAACTTGGAAATTTTTCCCAATTTGTATAGGCACTTCCTTTTCAATGTGTTAATTTCATTCTTTTATGCTAAACAAAAATTTATTAAACATAAAAAAAATCAAATGTTGACATTCTATTAAATATGAATATTTAATTGCGAACCCAAGACATTTAGCAATAACTATTAATTTATTCTTAAGATGTTTCTAAAATTTCGATAAGCGTAATGAATTTGTCTTGTTTTAAGCAAATAATGTTTTGACTGCGAAACGTAAATGAACAATTAGTGGAAATAAATTTGAGTCGTTATCTACAAGTAGAAGTCGCAATTCAACGACTCGTTTGAGCTAATTTATTTATTAGCCATTGTTGGTTCCTTTGTATACATACAATCATACCGGTTTTGGCTTACGTATCTGCTTAGTACTCCTTGTAGTCCATTAAACTTCTTAGTATTTGATTATTACAAAAGACATTGCAAGTTGCAACTTACTTTGATACAGGAGTAATTGAAAGAGCATACTGTATACGCGTGAAATTATAATTTGAATTCCCTCAACGTACTTTAGTAGAGCAGAATCCGTAGTTTCATCTTCATTGCACCTTATTGAAAGTATTTTAAATTAAAGTATTTTTTCCAAAATTTAGTAAGTTTAAGTACGTCATACGTTATCAAAATAACCGTTTTATATGCTTTTAAAAAGATTCCTTAAAGTAAAATGTGTAGGTGAGTCCAAATATCAAACAGAGGAAGACTTTCTAAACCATTTTACGAATACATTTCTTGTATCAATGACATAATTTAAGTATCTAATATTTAAGTTTGTAATAACATGTCAACAATATTTTTCTGTTGAAATATAATAACGTATTTATACGTACATCATACGAGCAGTCCCGTTTTATTAAGGTGATTTTGGAGAGAATATGTGATGCACAAAATTGTAACACCTACGATAATGGGACGTCCTGCGGTCATCTCCCGTCGACTCGATAACAAACAGTTATGGTTATAAGGACTAGGTTAATGTTAAACACGAATTTGAAAGTAAGTATTTTAATAAGTCTATAATTAAGTTTTTGAACCAAGTAAGAGCTATTCATTAATCATTGGTCGTTATAATAGGATTTAACATTTCTCGTAAATAATAAAGTCCACATAAATCATGCTTATAAATATTTATTTGAATGTTTGTTTTTCGATTCAACTGTAGAATAATCTGAAACAAAATCCAAGCAAACATAACAATCTTCGAATCAACATAACAATATCTTCCCGAAACCGAGGAAAGAAACAACAGAACAAGTGGCATTAGGATATGATAATTTACATTTCCTTCCCGAAATTTCTCAAGGAAGTAAAAAACTCTTTTTCCGAACAACAAAGTTCATCCTGCAAGCGGCGAGGATTAAAGTGAGAGCAAACATTTACCATTTCCTAGGAGATAAAAACCATAAACTCCGTCGTTAAGATAAGGAGTGTTAATTTCATAAGCTATTAAGCGGTGCTTCTGGTATAATGAACTAGTATGGCCTTTAAAAGAAAGTTTGTAGTTCAATCGCCATCATCAATTTTACTTTTAGGTTTACTAAATCGTAGTTCGGGGTTTTATTATCTTTTAGTTTTATATTTTACTTTTATCTTTTAGTTTTGCAGTGTACATTTTTGACGTGACAACGTCTTATAAATTGGTTTGCCGGGTGACACTTCAAGAAACTGCGTTACGCTCCGCTCACGTTATGCGCTCACAATGAGAGCGAGTGAGAGGCACGCGTCCCTTCCACTCGGGCATGGTTAGCCCGCCTAAGAGCGAGAGAGACAGACATAAAAAGATTATTTTACCACTCAAAGTCGTTGTCACGTAAAACTTTCGCCCGTATACCGACTTTACAGGCAACCAATTTTTTTTTGATTATTTTTTCTGTTATTATTTATTTAAAAATCTTAATCAGAAGTCAATCACAATATCGAATACACAATTTGACTTCCTATAGTACGTATTAATGAAAATAATTTTAATTTGTTTGGCGCGGTGTTAAATTATATTTCGGGCATCTATTTATTAAAATATGGCTCGTCTTAAGTTCCTATTAAGCTATACAACATAAAGTATATTTTTCTTTTGATTTTTAGGACTCAAACCTCTTTTATCACAGGCTTCATGCTGTCTTACATCTTCATAAACTTACCTTTTTAAAATATCAGTTTTCATCAAAAAAACGTCAATAGACACATTTTTGTTTAGAAAGTCTTCCAATATCCAACGCCGGATATAAAAAATCCTCCGCACATATTCTCATATATTTTGTACAGTTACACCAAAATCGTTTTGTATTGTACCGCTATTATTATTGATACGGACACGTTTTAAATTATCGCCACAGCTAAGCCAGAGCTGCCCAGTTAAATTAAACCCCCGCGGCGATGGATTTGTCGAGTGCTACTAACAAAAAATATACACTTTAATTGACAGTTATGCCTTTCATACAATTTAAGTGATATTATAATAGTACCTGAGTTAACTAGTTGGCCTAACGAGGTCCTGGCAATTTCATAAATTTACCATTGTTCTATTTAAGCTGCATTGATATTTGTTACAGTCACTTTACGTACTTACCGAGGTAAACACTACGGATACATCTTACTTGTATGTAATATTTACGAATAAATTCTCGTATATAATATGTGTCTGTGTGTGTTAGTAAAGATAAAGAGTTCTGCGAAGTGGTGAGAATGGGAAAAAAATATGATTTAACTTCGATTCCAATGAATCGACTAAGAATTTATTTGTAGATAGAAACAAATCAACTTAAAGCAGTGTGGGCGTAGTTTAAGTCGGACCGCAGATACCTATATCATCATATTTTTGTTTTTTTGACGTATCGCTAATAGCACGATGCAACCGCATCCATCGTATAAGTAATCATTACAAATGAGGGATTTGTTATTATTTTTTAATAGAGAATGCACATGTTGGTATTGAATTGTGAATTTTTTTGCCAGCTCTATTTAATATTTCTATACGACGGCATTAGATTATAATATTGGAGGATATTTTTTATGTTTTTCAGTCATTTGGATATTATCAATGGCGCTACAGCCATTTGTGGGCCTGAATCTCTATACTGTACTGTTCTAAGTACTAAGGAAAACATGTCTCTCGATTTATTTCTTACTTCATTCAAATAGGTCATAGACAATATTTATTAAACCGTGGGAGAAGACAAAATTTAAAAGCCATTGGGTATCGGTGTACGCAAATGTGTGTTTATTGTACGTTTAGTAGCTTTATTTTACAGTAATAAAGACTATTAGATATTTGGATATTATGCTAAATCTTGAAAGTAAACGTAAAAGTCTTACGCTATTTGACATTAAGGAAATAAAAGACGCCACGTAACGGTAATAAAACGGAAAATTCCCGCAAACCTATAAAGTTAAGTAAGAAAATCATAAAACTGTAAACGCTCCTCGTTTCGAAAAGCGTGGTCGATTAGTTTTGCACTGCAATCTGCTTTTACATGCAAATTATACTAAATGGCAATCGCAAAAGGTCTTGTTACGAGGAGTTTGCTTGTTTATCTTATTACGATATGAAGAAATCATCTTGGTTGAACTGTTAAAATATCTTGCTTGAGAGGGATTCTAACTTTGGGAATTAATGAAATAACATTTTTTAAACAAAACATCTATCTATTGTGATTTTTCTGTCTAATGTGAGACTTAGCGTCTTTTTTACCATGACCCACCATCCATGTATGATAGTCATATATTTTTATCGTTTTTTAAACCTCTTCTATACCTAGTAGGTATGCTTCTCCTTTACCTATTCCTGGTCCCATAGTATCGTGACAGCCGCTCTTCTCAATAAGTAATGGCATATATTATATTTTGTATCATTCAGCTGTTTGCGAGATTAATGATTCACATTTTTTTGGTTTTTGTACTTTTTCGCTTTTCGCTTCATCACAGGAGTGTTTTTCTTGAACTTGTATACTCTTCATCTTACTAAGCTAACTACGAGAATACCAGTTTGGTTTTATTTCTTTTTCACGCTTCATTCCTAACTTCCAAGCCCCGTACTAGTTCATAACTTCATAGCGAATTCAATTTTTTTAATTCACATTTAATTGCTATGTGCGCTCACGTCCCTCGATACGCCGTCGGCATACATTACTCACTCGAATACAACTTGATCATAAAATATCTGCTAGACCGCTGCTATTATAAAATAATAAAATTATTAATAGCAAGGAGTCGATTACAGTAGGTACTGGGTAGTATGTATTACCTATTATTAGGAATGAATTAATTTATAACTCCATTTCCGGAGATGGGATAGCGAAGAAGTATATTAGCAATGTTTTATAGGAATAACACGAAGCATGTTTATCGTGACTAAAAGTCTAGCTGAATTCTGACCTCACAAACTAAGAGTATATTTAGGTACTCAAAAAATACGAGGGCAAACTGTCCTGATATTCGCGCAAGTTATATTGGGGTTAATCTTACATATTTTGTACTTATGTATAAAATCTCTACAGAGTAAAAAACTTGCATTCTAATTAAGAGAGCAAATAATTTGATTGGTAGCTACTTAAAGTACTTATACTTAAATTTTTAAGAAGAACTCTGTTATTTATTTTAAGAAATATTACAATATACTAATAATAGGTTCTTACTAGTTTTACTCTTCTACAGCAATTCTACAGACATAAAACTAATACTTACAGGCAATTTAAAATACTAACACACTTATCAGTCTATAACCACTGGTCTTAACAGATGTTCACGACAACCTATAAAAAATAAAAGATATTGAAAAATGGGCCTTAAGTTTTACGCAATATGGATAACAAATACGTGTGTTCTGCAACCCGTAATTCTGAGCGTAATTTGTCTGTCTGCCGCACACCGATATTACGTAAATGATACGGATAATATCGACCTTAACGGAACACTAGACACGTCAAATTGGTACTATGGTCTAGCTAGGGAAAGGGTTTCCACTTGTCTTAGCTTTGTCATTTGAGGTTTTGCAAACACTAACGCCACCACTCGGGTACCAGATGTTTAAAGTTTTGTAAGCAAGAAGATAATCAATTAACTACAGGTGCAGGAATGTGAGGTGATAAATATTCATCACGTTATATACGTTTACTATACATATTTCGATCTAATATTTTACCAAATTCATCTCATTCGCAATTTATTACATCAAACCAACGAAGTACCTTCCGAAGAACTATCTTCCGAAATTTCCGTTATTTTCAATTCAACTGATACACGCATCATCTTCTAGATGATAGATGTACGAGTGTATAGGTAAGTCTCCAGTTTTACTAGGTATACAATTTTTAGCCTTGAACTTCTTACGACCAACAGCTTACTTGGGACTCGTTTTATTAGGCTTTTTGGTGTCAATTCGTCTTTGGTACAAATATTTGAAATAGGCATTTGCACACCTGTCCTCCTCCACCACTTTAGTTTCACAAATTGAGCTAGGAGCCTATGCTTGACTCAAAGCTATCATATATCATCCCACTTCTGTGAAGATACAATTTGGTATTCTCATGAAAATTATGCTTAACCCGTTTAATGCTTCTAACCAGAAATAAAGCCTTTACTTTCTGAAGCAGATGTATGTTTCTAATAAAGCATTACTCGACCCCAAAAGCTATCGAGTGTCCACCTTTTTGTGTGTGTTCACTTTTACTACATCCGTCCTAGTCTATACAGCCTTAGTAGGTAGGTACTTATGTCACAATGAGGTACTAGGGAGTAGCTATGGGGACAACCCCCTCCCCCGTTTCACAATTGCTCTCAGTCGCCACACAGTTGTTGTTTACGATCAGCGTAAATAGCTCTGATAGTTGTCTGATAGTAAATACCGATAGTGTTGCCATTCGGAGGCACGTGACGTTGATAGCTTCGCCCATTAGGGGTAATCGATTGTGAGTCCTCATTTCCTTTAGCTAATTGCGAAGTGTACGGGGTTTCGGCTGAGACGTTCACAAAGCTCTGCCGTCAGTGCCGCGTCTTGTCTTATTGATGAGCAGGTAGTTGGAACAGAGAAGCTTAATATTATTGTACAAATGAGTGGAGCTTTGTTTATATCGGTACTTCCTAGGTCATTATTGTTAATTGAGGACCGCCCGCGTAACCTCTATCAACTATTTATCTTTCTTATTTTTCTATGTCTGGATGCATACGTCATAATTACCTGTATGACATGAAAATTTGTATGCCAATCAGCCCTGTCTGTCAGTCAGTCATTTTTCCTATACCTAGGAATACATTCACCCAACAAGGCTTCGTATCACACGAAATTGACGGCTCTGTTCTACTACGTTAGTAATATTATATATTCGTTGGTTCTACTACGACTAGCTTTTGGTTGGACTGCCATAAACAAACAAGTAGATTAAAATTAAAATCTGCAGTTAAAATATTATACCAAAATAACTTCAACGCGTACTTAATTATGTCTCTGAATACTAAATGGTTATATTTAGCAGAAAAAAGAGTCCGAGATTGTAAACAGTATCCCATTTAGCAAAGGTTACAGGATAACAAGATATCAACAAAACAGGCTGCAAGCTGCAAGGAAGCTTGAGCAGTGCCCCAAACTGTAGAGTTTCGTTGACCATAGACTATTAGAGTCTAATCGACGCAGATGCTACACCCCAGAATTGACACCTGAAAATGGGAGCTCTCCAGTGTTTGGAACCAATTACCATGAGTTAACTGAGTTAACTGAGTTAGATTTAATTGGAATTAAATCTAACTCAGTGCCTATCAGGTAAAAAACTACAATCAAAAAAGACAAGCCATTCTAGTGCCGAATTGATGGATCAGTCCAAATGCAATATTAGAAATATAACATCAATGGCCTTCAAGCTCAGAGCGAACCATAACCACTTCCCAGCTATCTTAATCCTATTTAATCTATAGAATCTAATCGGCCATTCGCCAGCACCTCGTCCCAATATGCGGGTAGCTGAAAATTATTGGACAATCAGCGACCGACGTGACGCAGCGATGGCGCTGCATACACACCGTCGGATTATGCAAATGCGATATCGACACGAACTCACGGGGTTTTAGAGCGAAACTATTTCGATATAGATGATAATAATACCCCTCCGTCGTGTCTGCGATTTGCATTGAGACGCGACGTTGATGCAGATCGGCGTTGCAAGCATGCCCTGAACCGAACTTTCCAATAAATAACTTTGACCCAAGATGTTCGGGTCTTGTTCGAATCCGTTTATACTTATGAACTTCTGGTAGTGGTTTGTCCGCAATACGTTGTTTCAACTTGCTGCACTTCTGCTCTCTATAAGAAATGTACTCAGACATTTTGCTTAAAAGAGAATACAAAGTTTTCTTCTCCTATACCGTATTATGTGAATACCGAATTGACGATTTGTTGGCATGAATTACCTAGTCGGCGATGATCAAAAAACATTTGACACGTCATAAGATCCTGACAGTTTAGTCATTTGTCCATCGCTGCGATCGTCACTGAGATCCAGATCATTTCTGAGATCAAGCTGACGATTGATGTAACGGACGCGCGGTGGACACATGAAAGAAGAAAAAAGAAAAACCGTTTGTACGGAATCACAATACAGTTATTACTTATTATAGTCCTACGAATTAAATAAAACGTATAAATTTTGTAATTCCAAAATAGAGTCTACTCAGCGTTTGCGTCTATGCAATGTATGGCCACAACTTCGGCGCCGTTTACTCATGATGTCGGCTGTAGTGGACAAACGGCCTTAGGCCTTCATGTGGATTTTTTTTTATTCACAAGACAGTATTATAGAGGCGGAAACTCTGCGCACTGCTTAGCACAACAAATACCTAACAATTAATACGCAACAGCGTTATAATCTAGTCGCTGTACCTAAGTCCCTTCAGGCGAATTACCTAAGAAGCCGGCCTTTCCACATTGCAAGGCGCAAGATACCCTTTGGGCGGAATTCGCACCAGATCTCTTATCAGCAGACGTATAAATCTAAATTCGGAAAAGGTCATGAATGTTAAGGCGCCAATGGAAAGTCCAGCCACTGTAGAAATATTCTGAACCCAATTTACTAACAAAGGTAAAAAATATAATCATCATTAATATTATTATCACTAAAGAACTTCCTGCTCAAAAATTGATAATAGGTCGTCGCTCGCGCTCCGACTAGATAAAGCTCTACCTAAAAACGACAGCTCCGTGAGTGCGGCAACTTTTCTTGTAGTGTGAGTGTGTCAATTTGTATGGTGTGCGGATGCTAGTGTGCGTGAAAAATTATATAGCGACGGCAAACCCAACCAATTAAGGAAAAGTGTTTTTGCCGAACTTTTGAAAACGAGGACGACTTCTTAGACCTCAATGTTCCTGCAGCTATAGGATGTAAAAGAAACAAACCATAAAATACTCGTAGTTGGACCATGGATGAAATAAATGCCTCGTACAAACTTAGAAGAACCAATGTATCAACGCAATAAGAGAGTCTCTTTTTTCTGCATAGTTGAATAGTTCCATTTATTCTGAATAGATTTAATCAGCTTTGAGTATACACTCTTTTTAATAAACGGGATATTCTAAACCTAAATGTTTAAACACTTAACTCTAGTATACCTGAAAACCTATGCTTATTTTCAAATGCAGCCCACCCATCTGAAAGGAACAACGCATCTAATTTATGTCTGAACCTGAATAACAATAGTACGGGCATACAATTGTAGCTAAGTGGACGTTTGAAGAGATTAGTCTCGAGTGTGTTGGTAGCGTGCATGTTATTGTCTTAATAGAATTCTCAAGTTTATGCACTTAGGTCTGTCTAGCTTCACTTGTAGCCCTTCCTCCCTATGACTTTTGAGTTCGTCACACACGATCTGTATTTTAACATTTAAAAAGCAAAAGATTTTTTATCATTTACGAGTTAGTAGTTGACTGCGATGTTGAAAACTTTCTCATACCAAAATTGAACCCGTGACCGTGACCCGTGGTAAATATCAATACTCCCAGCTCAAATGTATTAGCGATATCATAGTCATAAATCAATATTTGCAAAGGCCTTAATATGTGTGGTACCTTCTACCACTAGCTAGCTTTCTACTTCCACGGCAAAGTTTACTAATTTCTTGTTACAAGGAATGTAAATACTAGCTACCCACAATATGATAATGAGACCTTCTTTTCTGACGGGGTAATTATGTTTATCCAGGTCTAAGGTGAGCCCTAAGTCCATACTAGGCAAGCCGACGTCGCCATGTCTAGCTGTCTTGGCTCTATTCATTTCTCTGGGAACTAAAGAACAACAAATTGCTGATACGAAACATACGAGTGGAAAACGTCCTTTGACTTTATAAGCCAGCGCGCATTGAAGATTTCTACTTCTATTTTCTAAATAGAATAAAGGATGTCGTGATCCATTCAAATCTTTTGCTCTCTGAATATGGATACGTGTGTATTTTATATTCTTGCATGCAATGGTTAGTACTTTCCGGGAACAGGGATATTGTGAACTCAAAACTAGAACGCAACAATGTTATTATTGTTCTAGCATAATGTTTGCATGCATTTATAAACTTCGGATGTGTATTTAAAACACAGGTAACGTAATTCGTAATCGGTTCAGTCGAGGAATCTCTTCTTCGTCGTGGCCTCATGACTGAGGGTCGTGACCTTCTATGAGACCATCTTATTGATTAAGGCCCGCCAGGTGGTGCGGTCTTGAGCCTTGTGGAGGGAACCCTGGACGTTCATGCCGGTGGCCTTGCAGATGCTGTCTATCCACCGGGTAGGTGCTCTGCCTCTGCTTCGCTTGCCCTCCATGCGACCAGACATAATAAGCCGCTCGATGCAGTCGGGCTTTTTCCTGGCCAGGGGGCCGAAGAAAGACAGCTGCTTGCGGGCGCAGATGGTAGATAGACGGGTCTGTATTTTCAGCTCTTCCAATATCGACGCGTTTGTGCGATGCGCAGTCCATGGAATACCTAACATTTTGCGCCAGCACCACATTTCGAACGCGTCAATCCTGGAGAGGATCCGGGACTTGAGGGTCCAAGTTTCAGCAGCATATAGGAATATGGAGAAAATTAGCGTTCGCATTAGTTTCACCTTGGTAGTGCGATAGATGTTGCGATTCTTCCATACTTTCTCAAGTCGTTTGACTGTTACTTTGGCCATTTGTGCCCTCCTTACAACTTCCTTCTCGCAATCGCCGGATGCAGTTATAAGTGACCCCAAGTAGACAAATTCGTTAACCGTGGTCAAGTCGCACAATTTGTTTGATCTTTGAATTGTGTCTGCTCTGTCGATAAACATGAAGTTGGTTTTGCTGCGATTGATGACCAAACCATAGAGGGCGCTCACCTCTTCTACTCTTAACAAAAGGTCAGCTAATTGTTCCTCATTTGCACCTATTATGGTAGTGTCATCCGCAAAACGGAGATTGCTAATACGCTGACCACCTACTTTGATGCCTCCTCCCCAGTTCTCCAGTACGCTGCGCATGATATGCTCCCCAATGAGGTTAAAAATTTGTGGGGAGAGTATGCAGCCCTGTCTCACACCACGCTGTGCTTTAAATGGCTGTGAGAGGTTATCATCTAGCCGAACTCTAAAGATGCCATCCAAGTAAAGATTTTGGACGAGAAACATGAGGTGATCAGGGACGCCCATCCCCGCCATGACTTCAAACATCTTGATCAAGTCGAGGAATAAAATATATAAAATTGAACGATACTGATATCCGTTGGATATTTAATGAAAGTGCAAGTTTTTTAACTACTACGGTAATAAACAAATACGTTAAAAAATACTGACATAAACTCTAGCTGATGGCTGATTAAACAATCTCACCGTCCTTAAGATAAACATCTTCTTCATTAATTCTGTATACTTATATTTTACAAAAATTGTAGTTTCTCCACTGCAATGCATGGTCGCATTCTTCAAAAACGACATGAGCAAAACTCACTCTGCCCGGACAATAGCATACCATGTGCATTGATCTTCATAGAGCTTTCACATCCATTCACATAAATATTATTCTCAGTAACGAACTCGTCTCCCATTAAAATTAAGTTATACCGATAATCCAGACACCGTTTACACCTTGGCTTAACGATATTTTTAAAGAATTACAAAACATCAATTCAAAATCATGAATTATTTTTTAGCAATTTATAGAAGGGAAATTAACGTAGAAAAGTGTTAGTTTATACTCTTATTTATTTTATTGCAATCAAGTTATATTTAAACAATGTTTCTATTTTCTAAAGAAGAATAAAAAAACACGTTTAAAAATATTAAAAATTGAGTCCACCATCGGTCGTGGAACCTCCTCACAATACATGCTATCTCCAGGACAACTGTCTAGAATTCCCTTGCCCTCCCCCGGCCCTTGATCCAACAGCCTTCTGTGCTGTTAGTTTATTGTATTTCTTGCAAGAGCCATCTTTTCCAAGCGCCAGACTTTCCTTTTGTCATGTGAATACATGACTTTTCCTTGCTTCGCTCGCAATAATTTGCGAATTATGATGATTATGTACTTACTGTACACGGGAATTATTGTAGTGTTTAAGTAGTTTTTAATAATGTGGCTACTATTTTCAATTATGTATTTATCTGTTCCAGTAACTTTTTGAGTTTGTTATTCACCGTTCGGATTATATACAAACAGTCTCTTACGAGTGCGCTCTGTTTCCCACACTCGAATTGCGTAACCCCCTGAGCTTTGTTAGCCGCTAATCTCCAAGGATTAAACTTTTACAGGGCTCATTTTGGGTATTGTCATCTGTGCCACTGTCGAGCGCCGAGGCTGCTGTGTGGATTATCTCGCGGTTATTGTGCTCCTAATGAGCATCTGATTATTCGGTCGGATCTTACGCAGATGTCGTGTGTGCACGAACATTATTGTTGGCATGAATTTAGCTGGTTATCAAATAATGTTGATCTTAATAAGCACTGCTGATTAAAGTTTTCGCGTTCTTGACACTGATTAGAGCATGGCATTAATTTTGAATGTCTGTAATTTTGAAATTAAAGACAGCAAGATAGATTTATTCGCTCGAGGAACCTCTTATCACCAATTTTAGTGTTTTTCGGAAAATTTCCCTTTGGCATACTTTTATTCTTACGTTTGATGAAAGTATAGATGAATTAGCTAATCTTAGTATATTATTTTTCATAATTTAATGCAAAGTAAAAAAAATACTCAACTCAACAAGTCACCCTCTTTAGTAAGTCATTTTTTTTATCTCATTTTCGAAAATCCAAAAGTAAAGCTATCGGAAATAGCTTTATTTTCGAGCGAGCCAGATAGTAAGATGCCCAATAATAAATGCCAAATAATAATTTATAATATAAACTGAGAAATACTTAGTATATCATAACAATTCACAGATTGGTGAAAGAGTTAAAATGATTCTCACAGTACACATCGCTATAATAGTCAAAGATGTCAAGTGTGTTATGCGACTGTCTGGTCTAAACTCTCACAACAAAGCACTCAGCCATATTATTATAGTTCTGGCGAGTGATTGATATAATGGAATTGAACGCATCTATCTTCAAATGCTAGGTTCGATACAATTCGAAGTAATAGGTCTCCTCTGACTTTTGATGCGTTTTTATTTTATTTATTTAACTTTAATGATCTCGAGTAGGTACCTACAATCGTTTGAGTAGTTGTGCTACTAAATTAACACTATGGTATTTTCTTGTGAGAACAGTTATCTGTTGTCAGATTTTTTTACCTGCATGCCAATTTAATTTTTGAAATCAGTTTTAATATTCTCATTTTTTACACGACTGCCCAAAAAAGGAGTGTAATGTTTTTAGGGTTCATGTATGTATGTATGTACCTATGTGAGTATTTTTAATTCCACCATAACTTCCGAACGACTGAATCGTTAGAATCCTTACATCATTCAGAATAACATAGTCTATATTTTTTTTGGAAAAAGTCGTTTTATCATAAGACAGTCGTGTTTTTAAATGATTTACTTGTTTAACAAAACTTCTTATTAAAAACTGCGGATATTTTTTTCGTGAATTATTTGTAGAGATAAATATAACCATGGATTCGTTCGGTCCTAGGCGAGCGTAGCGTCCTTACAACCGCTAGTCATACAAAGTGGTGTTATTTTCTCCTTTCATGCCCTGACAGTTAAAGATGTCAAGTGTCAAGAGCGATTGTCCCACAATTATGTACTCTAGGATATTTATGACGGGTGATTTATAAAAGGCGATGTTCGGAGTGCCGTAATATATTCAACGCGGTAATTATACGGCTATAGGGGGGTGGTTGCGTCGTCTGAATAATGTATGCGCGTACGCAGCTCCGGGCAGCGGCTGGGTTTGATACTGGCTTTGTTCCTTGATTTAGGGGCAAAATATGTAACATTCATGCTGGATTATCGTTTGGATTGTAGGCCATTTGAGGGGTTGTCATACTTTACGAACTGATTACGCACCGCGCCTGTGCACGATGAATCAGCGGGCAACTGCCGGGCCCATCAGAGCAGTCCAGCGGATTCTCACAGGCAGCGGCGGTGGCGGGTCGAAAAAGGCCCGCCAAAAAATTTTATTAGGCGATTTGCGCTGGGTTTAATCCCGCGGCACAGAGTGACTTACTACTAGGTACTTACCGGCGCATGGAGACAGCCAGCACGTGGGATCCGGGGAGTGTGTTCGTGTAGGATGAAATGTGGTGTGTGGTGCCTGCTGTGTTAAATGCAAATAGGAACACACTCGCCCTCCTTGAGGGATCTTTCGCGGCGGCGGTACGAATTCGCGGGTAGCGAAGCGGCTCCGCGGCGGCGTGATTTCCAGGTGGCGCGGGAGCACAAAAAACAGTATTCCGGATAGCCAAAGGGGCCCGCGGCGTTAGAATGACGCGGCGGACAACACAGCAAACGAAGTAGCACAAGAAATCGGGCTCGTAAGAAGGCGAGATGCGGCGTGGCGGGCGACTTCACGCGGGCGAACGCGGCACGCACAGTCAATCGACTCCGTCGGGATTTAGCACCGAACTGGTACAGCAAGTGGCGGCGTGGCCGGCAAACAACACGCGGGCGACGCGGCACAAAATGGTACGCGATAAATAGCTCCGCGTAAATAATAAGACAGCGCGATGCGGCGTGGCGGGCGACTTTACGCGGGCGAACGCGGCACACACACCGACCGACTCCGTCGGGATTTTGCACCGGACTGCGCGAGCGAACGCCGCCGGGGCGCGCGCGGGCGCTGGACGCAAACCGCTCGCGGGAGAGGGGCGTGCAGTGATAGCCGATCGACGCGATACGGTCTAGCATAAACCGGAGAGTGCTAGCGTAAAGCGCAAACACCCCCGCCAGTGGACCCAAGGATTTGGGGTCCACTAACCAATGGGCAAGCGGGATAAGGAAGAGACGGCTCGCTGCAAAACCGAATCTCCGACCATTACCTCGGCAACTCTGGGAACCCCATCGGATCCATATATCAATTTAAGAATGCGTCCACGACGCCAGCACAAAGGCAACAAATTAGACTCCTTAACTAGGACAAGATCACCAACCTTAGGTGGGTCGGTCCTGTCGGACCACTTAACGCGCTGCTGCAAGAGATGCAAATATTCTAAATACCAACGATGCCAGAAATTTTGGGTCATCTGCTGTAGCAATTCGAAGCGAGACAACCGTGAGACCTTCACGTCCCTGAAGGGGTACTCGGGCAGGGCGTTAAGGGGTTCACCAATTAGGAAATGACCGGGGGTTAAAACTTCCAGGTCATTGGGATCGGACGATAAGGGGCAGAGTGGCCGAGAATTGAGGACAGCCTCAATCTTACAAAAAACGGTAGCGAGCTCTTCAAAAGTCAAAATAGTTTCACCTATCACGCGTCGGAGATGCGTCTTTGAGACCTTGACGACGGCTTCAAAGATCCCGCCCCAGTGGGGACAAGCTGGCGGGTCAAAGGTCCAAGTTATCCCCATCTTGGACATTGCCGTGCCGAGGCCTATCTTATTTTCATTCAAAAATTGGGCGACTTCCTTCAAATGTCTATCGGCACCTTTATAGTTGGTCCCACAATCCGATCGGATCAGGTGCGGATAACCTCGGCGTGAAACGAAGCGGCCTAGCGTGGCTACAAAGGCTTCGGTGCTGAGGGCACTCACCAGTTCTAGGTGTACGGCCTTGGTAGCCAGGCAAACAAAAACGCAAAGGTAGGCCTTGAGGGAACGAGCATTGCGGAGGCTGGAGCTCTTGACGAAGAACGGCCCCGCAAAATCCGTCCCGACCGCCGAAAAAGGGCGCGAGGCCACGACACGGTCGGTGGGGAGGTCCCCCATAATGGGCTGCATGGTGCTGGCCTTCAGGCGGTAGCACGGAATGCACTTAAAAATGACGCTTCGGATGGAGCGTCGTCCCGATAAAATCCAAAATTCGCGCTGCAATATGGCCGAAAGGGCGTTGCAGCCAGCGTGGGCATTTTTGACGTGGTAATGCGTCACCAACAATTTTACAAAAGCGCTATTGTTCGGAAGCAATAAGGGATGACGTGCCCCATAGGGTAAGTCAGAATTCCGGAGGCGTCCACCAACGCGTATCAATCCGGTGTCATCCAGGAAGAGGTTTAAGCGGGCGAGCGAGCCCTTCAAAGGTAAACCTCGCTTCAGTGTCTCAATAGCGGACTCAAAATGCTCCAGTTGAACCAAACGTATCCAAAAGGTCCGGGCCTCCTGTCTCTCCAGGGGCGACAAGACCGGGTTCGACATTTTGTCGCGTGGGTTCCGAGCGTTGTGGGTGAAGCGCTGAATCCAAGCCGTCACCCCAATCAATTTATCAAGGGAACTGTAGCGTTCCTGAAGATAGCTCAGCGAATTGGCTGGCTTATCTTCAACAACTCCGACTCGCAAGCCAGGTAACACATCGGGCTCGGAGAACCTACTCTGAGGCCAGGCGGACTCATTCCGAGTCAGCCAGTCAGGGCCCCACCAAAGAGAGTGGTTGACAAGGTCGGAAGCTTCACATCCGCGGGAAGCACAATCTGCAGGGTTCAGGTCCCCTGGCACATGTCTCCAGGTCAACGGGGTTTCCGAATTCTGGATTTGGGAAACCCGGTTGGCAACAAAGACTTCCAAGTTGTGGGGAGCGGCTCGCAACCAACAAAGGACAATTTCGCTGTCCGACCAGGCGTACACGTCCGTCAGGTCAACGATCGATAGGAGGGACGTACGCACATGGTTGAGAAGGCGCACCAAAAGAGCGGCTCCAGACAACTCCAATTTGGGTATCGTCAAGCGTGACCGAATTGGGGCCACTTTACTTTTCGCCAAGACAAGGTGGGTTGCGACCTCGCCGGTGTCACTGACAGTTCGCAAATAGACCACGGCTGCGTACCCTTTTTCGGACGCATCACAAAAGCCATGGAGACTGGCGTGGCACCTTCCGGGCGGTAGGAAGCAACGAGGCATCGAAATCCGATTAACATTCGGAAGTGAGGCCACAAGGGAGAGCCACTCCAGTAGCCTGAGACCCTAACCTCCCTGAGGCAGTCGACAAAGTATGGTCTGGCATACTGACTGCTGTAGATCCAAAGTCTCAGGGGAGGTGGCTAGGTGGCAGCTAGGGTGGCGGACACCTAGCGCGACGTGCCTTCACCAGCGGGAGCCCACTGACGGGGGTACTCCGGCTGGGGCGCTGCTAGAGAGGGGGAGGGTACCCAACGTGGGGACCATCCGGCATAACCAACCCGGGGTCGCACCATGCGGCTAGCATCCGGGGCGTGGTAGGGAGCGCCTCGACCTAGCACGGGTGGATGGCGCTCCAGTTGCGTCCACACATGGAGGGGAGGCAAAAACCTAGACGGTTCGACGCTCATTTGAGCGGCCGTCAGACACCCGTCATAAAAATGCGAGGGGGGTGTGACCCTCCTCCGGGGGGTGGAACCCCTACCTCCACTAGGAGGTTGGTGGTCCACCGGAGAACGCCTAACGGGGCTGGCCGGGTGGCCAGGACTAGCGCCCCCGCCCATGGGGGGGGTGCGCGATCGAGCACCCCCGCCCATGGGGGGTGCGCGACCCAACGTCCCGGCGACCGGAACCACTCCGGTTAGCGCACAAGAGGGCCGAATGGGCACCGCCGCAATGTGGGCAGGGCCGCTGGCGCGGGCAGTCTCTTACGAGATGCTGGCCCAGGCACGAGAAGCACCACTGGCGTGTCGACACGTATTCTCTCCGGGCCGCAACCGGTTTGGCCAGGAAGTGCGGACACGAGGAGACCTGGTGGCCGGGGTGCCGACAATAGGCACAGGGGGGAGCTTCGTTGCCACGGCCCCGCTGTACTGTGACACCCGGCGACCTTCTCTGGCGTCGGCTCCACGGCCTCGCCGGTTGGGGCCGGTCCCCGCCGAAGGGCCAGTCCTTGCCCCACCCCCTCGGACATGCTCGGACCTCCCAGGGGCCACTCGAGGGCCGGTAACTCCAGAGTTATCGGCCTGGAGGCACTCCTGCTCCAAAAACTTCAGGAGGTCGGAGAAAGGGGGCAGGTAGGTTGCACCGTCCCCTCCGAAGCGCTGCTCGAAGCGGAGCTTAAGCTCCGACGGCAGGCGGGAGAGCACTATGTGCAACAACAAGAAGGACCACTGGTCGACGGGGAGATCCAATCGACGGAGAGCGTTGGTGGCCACAATGCAAGGGTTTAGCAAGGCCTCTCTGAGGCCGGCCACCCCGGTGACGGCGGGCAAGGCGAGTAGCTGGGCTACATGTGCGTCGGCCAACCGGCGCACATTTTCGTAGCGCCTGGCCAGCAATTCCCGGGCCGTGGTGTAGCTCTCCTCCGAGAGGTCGAGGTGCCGCACCAAATCCAGGGCCTCGCCCTGTAGCGAGGACAGTAAGTATGTCAGCTTCTGGGTGGGGGACAGGTCCTTCCTGGCGTGGACCAGACTGTCAAATAACGCCAGGAAGCCCATCCACTCTTGAAGCTGCCCACCGAATTTGGGCAGCTCGATCGTGGGCAGTTTCCCGAGTAATGCCGGCTGTGTGGGCGGTCGGCTGGGGGAGTCTCGAAAAGCGCCACTTCGACGCCTTTCATCAGCGGCGGTCCGGATCCCATGGGCGGCCTCCACCACCGAGTCCAACAGTTCGAAGAACTGGTCGTAATCGGCCTGAGCCGTCCTCAGTACCTCCTGTTCGGGACCGAGGGTGAGCAGGTCTTGGAAGGCCTGCTCCACAGAGGCCTGCCGAGTCCGCACCTGGTCCGCTCGGTGTAATAGGGCGGCGGATCTATCTTCGCGGCCTATCAAACCCGCGGCGGACGTCGCCCAGCGAAGCTCAGACTGTATCTGTACAGCTAGCTTTTTTATGTTCGCGGACATTCTAACAAATTAAATGTAAACAAAATGTAAAAATAAAGCAACAATAATAAATTGAAAAGGCGGCCGGCAAGTCGGCGGGCGGCGCGAGTGCAAGCACTAATAAAATTAAAGTAATAGTAAACAAGTCGTATCGCGGTCGTACCGTAGTCGCAATGAACAAAGCGGCGCGACCGTAGTAGATACGCGTGTTAAATTACGGCGAGCGGGCGGTACCGGCACGCAAGCAAAACTTAAAATAAAGATTAAACTTATAATTATAATAATCGGAACGCGGCCGAAACGCGGCGTTGACGCAGCGGAACTGGCGGCGATTGCGGAATTTCCGCTAACAGCGCGGCGAACGACGCGGCGCGTGGCGGAAAGCGGGATTTATGCCAGCGGCGCAGAAAATGAACGGCGCGGCGGGCAAAACCAGCGCAAAACGCAAAGCGAGGTGTAGACAAACCGCGCTCGTTGCTACCAATAATGATTACGCACCGCGCCTGTGCACGATGAATCAGCGGGCAACTGCCGGGCCCATCAGAGCAGTCCAGCGGATTCTCACAGGCAGCGGCGGTGGCGGGTCGAAAAAGGCCCGCCAAAAAATTTTATTAGGCGATTTGCGCTGGGTTTAATCCCGCGGCACAGAGTGACTTACTACTAGGTACTTACCGGCGCATGGAGACAGCCAGCACGTGGGATCCGGGGAGTGTGTTCGTGTAGGATGAAATGTGGTGTGTGGTGCCTGCTGTGTTAAATGCAAATAGGAACACACTCGCCCTCCTTGAGGGATCTTTCGCGGCGGCGGTACGAATTCGCGGGTAGCGAAGCGGCTCCGCGGCGGCGTGATTTCCAGGTGGCGCGGGAGCACAAAAAACAGTATTCCGGATAGCCAAAGGGGCCCGCGGCGTTAGAATGACGCGGCGGACAACACAGCAAACGAAGTAGCACAAGAAATCGGGCTCGTAAGAAGGCGAGATGCGGCGTGGCGGGCGACTTCACGCGGGCGAACGCGGCACGCACAGTCAATCGACTCCGTCGGGATTTAGCACCGAACTGGTACAGCAAGTGGCGGCGTGGCCGGCAAACAACACGCGGGCGACGCGGCACAAAATGGTACGCGATAAATAGCTCCGCGTAAATAATAAGACAGCGCGATGCGGCGTGGCGGGCGACTTTACGCGGGCGAACGCGGCACACACACCGACCGACTCCGTCGGGATTTTGCACCGGACTGCGCGAGCGAACGCCGCCGGGGCGCGCGCGGGCGCTGGACGCAAACCGCTCGCGGGAGAGGGGCGTGCAGTGATAGCCGATCGACGCGATACGGTCTAGCATAAACCGGAGAGTGCTAGCGTAAAGCGCAAACACGAACTATGATTTGATTTCAGATTTCTTCAATTACTTGTACCTAGTTTTTAACCTGAGTTCCTTGGTTTTGGATCCAATGTCCCTAAGGAATTAAATCAGAAACGTTAGTGGGTAGTTCCCGTGGTATTTGTGAAAACCCTGAAATTCAAGCGGGCGGAGCCGCAGGATTTGCTATGTTACTTTTACGTTTATTTGAACTTAGAATCAGGTGCATCGAATTGATTCGACGTTTTAATGTAAGTATTTATTTATAAAGGTATATTGATAAGGTATGCGTGGGATAATTCTTGTATTTGCGTGACTATAAAGACACGATTTCATGTCTCAAAGTAATGAGGCGTTAAAACTGTACATCATATTAAGTACTGGTAGGTAAGATAAGAAGGATTAGTGCAGGTTGTTTTACGAATTTCGAGTCGACTCGCATCGCACAATCGAATCGAATTACTCCATACATTTACATCCAGCGCCATTTATTAACAGTCGCTGACATTCGTCAATAGATGGCGCTGCCTGTACCTAAATGTGTGGAGGAGGTCGATTCGTTTGTGCGATGCAAGTCGACTCGAATTTCGTACAAAAACTTGTAATAACCCTACAGTTGGTTATAAAGGAAGGTTATCTGCAAAATGAACATAAAGGCTTTTTCACTTAACAAGTAAGATTTTTAAAATGTCAGCGTTGGATTGTCACTTGTAATTTAATTAACGGGTTTCTGAATAAAATGTGAAACGGAATTTCATTTTAAGGGGCGCGACTGCGGAAAACGTGAAAAAGGGAGTTACGGATTTAACTATATTGAACCACTCGCTTCATTATACGACATCAAAAAAAAAAACTCAGATGGATAGTAAACGAGTCTACAAAAACACCGCAAAACATTTATAAAATAATTCTTGATTTTTGAGAAAAAAAATGCGTCACTTAGGCAAAAACATCTAAAACAACCTTTTCTATTTTAACTCTGCAAGCCATTTCGTTATTATAATTGAAAATATTTTTGGTTAAAACATAGGACGAAAGTATAGATAATGCATTTACCGTCAAAGTTATTTCTAATTCAAACCACAGAGCAAATAATATGACCTCCAAATCAATCATCTTTTTATGCGAAAAACGCCATACATTTTACTATGAAAAAATGGTCTCCAGAAATCGCTTTATATTAGAGAGTCCGCGGCATGAAAAATTCAGTGCTGTCTCAGTTTTCAAGGCGAATCCACGTCTGTTTGAAGAAGCGCTTCGTTTTCGCGTCGCTCGCGATTGAAATTGTGTGTCTCACTCTATCCAAAACTGGGTGGGTCGTCAGTGCCAGCGTGGCTGCTGCCAAAATTATATTATTTGTAATTTTTTCGAGCAAGTAGACGAACTAAACTAAGCTGACCCGACAAACGTTGCTTTGTCATATATACATTATTTCTCACTTAGGGGTATAAAAATAGTTTGAATTCTATTCTCGGACCTACCGAATACTCACACAAACAATTTCATAAAAATCGGGAAAAGCCGTGCAGGAGCCATTTTGTTATTAACACTGTAACACCTGAGTGACCTTGCAAACTTTGTATTGCCTTTTAATCTGTTTCTCACTTATATGATAGGTGAAGATCGAAGTCAACTATAGGTATTTAACGCGCTAGCGGCACCGCCGCGCCTCCGCACCGGTAAGCGCGAAGCAGAATTAAAATGGTAAAAGTATTTTTTTGGAGTTTCACTGATATTATTTTTATTTGTTTTTGTCGTATGAGTAGGTATTTCTATTCAAATATAGGTTGTTGACTGGATGATCGACTTCACCTGACGGGAAGGTATTCTGCCACAAACTTTTCTTGCCCGGTGGCCAAAAATGGACCTAACGTCAAAATTTCGATTTACTCATAAATTATTCCTTTAGTTATAAGAACTTACGCGCGAAATATCAACACCATAAACGTCAACTACCACAATTCTTAAAAAATTGAAAAACCTTTGCAACAAGCGTGCAAGGAATTAATAATATGCTTACTTACAAAATGGCCGCCATTTTCAACTTTTTTGTTACTGGGGCCAATCGCTTTAAAAAATCGATATCTAAGTTTCGCAGTAAGCATAGAGAAGGAATATGTGGTCAAAATTTAAAAAAGTGGCCGCCATTTTCAACTTTTTTGTTACTGGGCCGATTGCTTTCAAAATTGAAATCTGACCTTGTCAGCGAGCCTAGGGAAGGAATTTGTGGTCAAAATTTAAAAAAAGTGGCCGCCATTTTGAACTTTTTTGTTACTGGGCCGATTGCTTTCAAAATCGACATCTGACCTTGTCAGCAAGCCTTGGGAAGGAATTTGTGGTCAAAATTAAAAAAAAGTGGCCGCCATTTTGAACTTTTTTGTTACTGGGCCGATTGCTTTCAAAATCGACATCTGACCTTGTCAGCGAGCCTAGGGAAGGAATTTGTGGTCAAAATTTAAAAAAAGTGGCCGCCATTTTGAACTTTTTTGTTAATGGGCCGATTGCTTTCAAAATCGACATCTGACCTTGTCAGCAAGCCTAGGGAAGGAATTTGTGGTCAAAATTAAAAAAAAGTGGCCGCCATTTTGAACTTTTTTGTTACTGGGCCGATTGCTTTCAAAATCGACATCTGACCTTGTCAGCGAGCCTAGGGAAGGAATTTGTGGTCAAAATAAAAAAAAGTGGCCGCCATTTTGAACTTTTTTCTTACTGGGCCGATTGCTTTCAAAATCGACATCTGACCTTGTCAGCAAGCCTAGGGAAGGAATTTGTGGTCAAAATTTAAAAAAAGTGGCCGCCATTTTGAACTTTTTTGTTAATGGGCCGATTGCTTTCAAAATCGACATCTGACCTTGTCAGCGAGCCTAGGGAAGGAATTTGTGGTCAAAATTTAAAAAAAGTGGCCGCCATTTTGAACTTTTTTGTTAATGGGCCGATTGCTTTCAAAATCGACATCTGACCTTGTCAGCGAGCCTAGGGAAGGAATTTGTGGTCAAAATTAAAAAAAAAGTGGCCGCCATTTTGAACTTTTTTGTTAATGGGCCGATTGCTTTCAAAATCGACATTTGACCTTGTCAGCGAGCCTAGGGAAGGAATTTGTGGTCAAAATTTAAAAAAAGTGGCCGTCATTTTGAACTTTTTTGTTACTGGGCCGATTGCTTTCAAAATCGACATCTGACCTTGTCAGCAAGCCTAGGGAAGGAATTTGTGGTCAAAATTAAAAAAAAGTGGCCGCCATTTTGAACATGGCAAAGATTATGAAAATATTGCTCTGGGGCAGTTGGAATCTTATTTGGGAAATGTTAACGGTTTCCCTTGTCACATAAAAAAGTGCGGTTTATTTGTGGATCCTGAAATACCATACCTTGGAGCAAGTCCAGATGGATTATTAGATGACGATAAAATCATCGAAATAAAATGTCCATATGCGTCTGCCAATATGTGTATAGATGACGGGGTCCATCTAAAAAAAATCACTTTTTGGAAGTGCAATCCAACTGGAAACCTGATAATAAATACGAGTCATGACTGGTATTATCAGATCCAAGGACAACTTCATATTACGCAAAAAAGTGAATGCATTTTTACGGTTTGGACTAAAGTAGACTTTAAAATTGAAAATATTAAAAGAGATGACGATTTCTGGAAAAAATTCATGGAAGAAAAATTTAAAATTTTTTACCTAGACTGTATGCTCCCAGAAATAATTGATTCGCGATTAGATAGAAAAATGGAAGTCAGAGAGCCTATTTATGTGATGGATGCAATTAAACGGAGAGAAGATATGAGCGATGCAAGAAAACGTAGGCATGAAAATTTAAAAGAAATAGTCAATAAGAAAAAAGAATCTGATGGATTTAATGTCAATTGACTTTTGTCATGCATACAAAATGGCAAAAAATTAACTTGGGGAACTAGGGCTCGTTTTCACAAGAACTGTAACTTAGGTGATCCTTAAAATGTTGTAACCGTAACCCTTGGAATAAAAATACACGTGAAATACTTTAAAGTTACCTTTACATTTGAAATTAATACAATACATTACAATATTGACGTTTTACAAGAACCTGTACGTTAGGCCTATGTAAAATAAAGATATTTTGACTTTGACTTAATTAAATTTCGATTGATTATTATGTTATCTACTTATAGCATGACCGCTATAAACTTGGCCCTCCCATGGTCTGCGGGACGCGGGGCGGGAGCTACTCAACCACTAATCTCTATTCTATGGATTAAACATTCTATACAATTCAGGCTGGGTCACTGTGGATCCATAGAATAGGGATCAGTGCACTCAAATAATCAGCTGTCAGCTGTGACTGACGTGAATAACGCTACACACGACAATATTAATCTTGCGACGTGTATTATGATACATACTCAAGAAAATACCATAGGAGAATTCTCAAGATGCGAGTCATTACATCGTATCGTGTATAGCCAATCGCACACCCGCCCCGCGTCCCGCAGACCATGGGAGGGCCAAGTTTATAGCGGTCAAGCTATATTTATCCTATCATCTGATGTAACTTATGGCATTTTTATACGTATTTATAAGATCCTGTATAGTGAGGCCTATGTGAAATATTTTTTTTTAATTTGAAATGAGTTAACTTCAGATTGATTGTAATGTTTTGTACTTATCTATATTGTCTTCTGATGTAATATATGGCTTTTCAATAGTTCCTAAATAGAAAATGTAAATTTTTGAAATCACTGACTTGTTTTAAACTATATCAACCTTTAATTGTAATTGTTCAGTACTGTAGCATTGAGCGCGGCAGCACACGGTCGGTCCGCGACATGACGCATTCACACTGTGCCAACCAATACCTTATCATAATCATTGTTAATATTTAATTCATTATATACATTAACTGCCTATCATTTGCATACAGTGTAGCATACAACAGTAATTACAATAACTATCACACATAATATCACATATGAAACCCTTACATAATATGGATCAAAACATTGTCAAAATTATTCATTAAAAAAAAAATAAGTTAACAAACGCGTACAATTTGTCCCCGCCTTTTGCATCCGGGCGAGCACGGATTTGCCTACGGACTTCGTATTGCGATAAGCTAGTTTCGACGTACACTGCGCGTTTTCTGTGACAGTTATAAACTTACTTCAAATACTAAACCCGTGATGGACATTTAATTTATCTGAAGTATCGACATTATATTTTTACATGGTCAGGGTACTTATCATACACCGCGCGCATTGCGTTGGTTGAGTGGAAAATATCAATGTTGTTGTGTTATCGGAAGTTCGCGTGCTCGCAGTCGCCAGTCTTAACGCAAGCAAACTTTTAGCAGCTCCGCCAAATTATCGTTGTGTAAATATTATGTTGAAATTTATATTTTTTTTTTTGCTTCGCTGAAATTACCGAATTTTATGTACAGGTTTTTTCAACATTATTAACTATATCGAGAAAATATTAAACAATAAACAAAAAATATATAATAAAGGTATAATGGTTCAAGTTTTTACACAGGTTTTTTTTTCTTACGGCAGACCCGTTATTTGGATCAGAGAGGATGCAGATAACGGATCTCAGGTCTAAGAAATTCCTTGTTAATGAGATAAGACGTCTAGTTTTATATAATTTCAGTGTCAACACAAAAAAAAACATGAATAAAGAGCGTGGGATATCAGCAAGAGAAAGTTATATTTTTAATAATATTTTGTGTGAGAAATATCTCACACAAAATATTATTAAATATTAGCTACTAATAGGTGTTCTAGATATTACACAATGTTGTTTATCTTTCAATCAAGAAGCATTGGAATTACGGATTAACGCTTTTTTTCATATGTTCAAATAAAATAAAAACATGCACAAATTGTCGCCAAACTAGGAAATTTCACATGAGTATAATTAAAATCGTGGATAGTTACATCTAGGTACCACGTAACAACTAGGTAAAAAATACGAGTTTTTGTACATACCAAAATCAAATACCGTTTATTCTCCCACTATTCATATTATTAATGGAATGGAAATAAATTATAACAACCTATAAATCTAAATAATACCTTAATAAGTTGCGATTTGAGATACACTTGCAGTCAATTAAATATACTTCTTCATGGATAGTTCTCTTGCTACTCAGAATGATATAGACGAAATTGAATTCGGACAGGCAGTCAACTGTGATATTGAGGACATTACGAAAAACATTTCTTTAAATAAGAATGGCCTTACTATCATATCTCAAAATATTAGGAGTATATATAGAAATATGGAAGATTTACAACTGAACCTAAATTTGCTAAAGTTTGACCCAGATATAATAATCCTTACTGAATGTAGACTTACTTCTAACAAAACTATTCCTAATATTATGAATTACACATCTCATGTTACAACAAAGCATATAAATCAGAACGATGGTGTTGTTTTGTACGTAAAAAACGACATTATTGTTACTTCAGTTAAAGAAATAAGACTAGAACACGCGTCATGTATACAAGTGAACACATCTAACAGTATTATAATTGGTATTTATCGTTCTCCGTCTAACACCAACGCTGATCAATTTATTAATTCACTGAACTCTCACCTTGAAACGCTTAAATGTTATAAAACTATAATACTAACTGGTGATATTAATATTAACCTAATTACTAAGACAATTGAACAAACATACGAACGTAATAATAGACTTAACTACCTAAACATGTTATCCCTTCATAGCCTTATGCCAGCTCATATTTTACCAACATGGGAGAGCAACTGTTTAGACCATTTTATGGTCAAATTGGACAAAAATACCTCAACAGCCCATGTGGCTGTTTTAAACACAACTATTACTGACCACTCTATGATCTTCCTTAATTTAATATCACATAAACCTCAACAGAAAGTCGATCATAAATTTAAAACTGTTACAGATTTTGACACAGCACTAAAAAGTTTAGCTCAAAAAGACCTATCTGAATTACTGTTTTGTTATGACCCTCATATCGTCACTGAAAAATTATTAAATAGTCTATCCGAGTCGCTAAGTGAAAACACCAGCAGAGTAAAAATCACAAAATCTAAGCTTGTGCTAAAACCTTGGATCACGACTGGCATCTTAAGGTGTATAAGAAATAGAAATAAAATGCAAAAAAAGGTCCGATTAGATCCCTTTAATGAAATACTAAAATTAAGTTATTCTAGATATCGAAATTTTTGCAACAATCTTATCAAAAAGTTAAAACGCAATTATGATAAAAAGCAGTTGGAAGCATCGCTTAAAAACTCAAAAACACTATGGCAGAATATAAAATCAGTAGCTAACTTAAATAATAAGAAATCAGATAATACGCAATTACTTAATATTAAACCATCTCCTATACTATCAGTCAATTACATAAACCATTTCTTCGCCAACATAGGTAAAACGCTAGCCGAGCAAATCAATTCCAGTAGTAATGGCGTTGTTTTTAAGGAGCCCCATAAAACTCAGTTAAACTCTTTTGGGTTATTAGGTACGTATGACAGTGAAGTTAGTAGAGCACTTATGAATCTTAAGACAGATAGCTCCCCTGGGTGGGATAATATTTCTTCCAAGTTTCTTAAACTTGCTAAGAATTATGTAGTTCCTGTCATCTGCCATTTGATCAATCTTTGTTTTGACAAAGGTATCTTTCCCGCACAGTTAAAGCGATCCAATGTAATTCCCATTCACAAGAGTGGCGACAGGAACGATGTTAATAATTATCGCCCAATTTCTATCCTGCCTTCAATTTCCAAAATAATAGAAAAGATTATTAACGTTCGATTACTAAATTATTTAGATAAATACCAGCTTCTTTCTGAATCACAATATGGATTCAGACATGGAAAATCGACAGAAGATGCTGTTTTAGCTCTAACGTCATTTATTGATAAACAGCTTGATAGTGGTCAAAAATGTATAGCTTTATTTTTAGACCTAAAAAAAGCATTTGATACCGTCTCTGTCCCCATCTTGTTGAAAAAGTTAGAATACCTTGGAGTCAGAGATGTCTCCCTGGCTCTTTTTAAAGATTATCTTAGTGGACGAACTCAGAGAGTTAGGATCGGTGAGTACAATTAGCCAAGACATAAAAGTCAAGTACGGTGTTCCCCAAGGTAGTGTCTTGGGGCCTACGTTGTTCCTAATCTACATCAATGAGCTTTGTAATTTAAATATTAATAATGCCAAAATTTTCTCTTACGCAGATGACACTGCCATAGTCTTTTCGGGTTCTACTTGGGAAAAAGTGAAAAATACAGCTGAACAGGGGCTTGCTACGATTTCGACCTGGTTGAGTACCAATTTACTTACGTTGAACACAAATAAGACCAATTATATGTGTTTTTCCATCTACAACAGGACGCAGCCTAAAAGTGATTATAGTATTACATTGCACACCCCAGACTGTGGTAGTTTGTGTACCAAATGTTCCCGCATACAAAGGGTTACCTCAACCAAGTATCTCGGTATTATTATCGATCAAAAATTATCATGGCACGAACAAATAGAACTAGTCAGTAGTAGAACTCGAAAGTTGATTTGGATTTTTAAAACACTACGACATATAGCCTCTAAGACTTTACTAAATAAAATATATATAGCCCTTGCTCAGTCAATTCTAGGCTATTGCATCCCAGTCTGGGGTGGTGCAGCAAAAACAAAGTTTATGGATGTAGAAAGAGCTCAACGATCTCTAATCAAAGTCATGTATCATAAACCATTTAGATACCCCACCCAGCTTCTTTATAAAACATGCAACTTACTGACAGTCAGACAACTTTATATATTACAAATGATTCTCAAAGTTCACAAATCTGTTAAATTTCAACCCTCTCTATTAAAAAGAAGAAGAAAACTAAATGTATTAAATGTACCTGCCGCTAAAACCTCTTTTTCTCGAAACCAATTTTCAAAAAAATCGAAACACCTTTATAATAAAATAAATAAAATTTTGAATATTTACCCTAGAAAATCTCATGATCTAAAAAAAACGATGACTGACTGGTTGCAAAGGCAATCATATGAAGAAATAGAACAACTATTAGAAAACATGTCTAAATTAATATAAGGTTACTACTAATCACATTCTCCCTTCACTTACACCACGCAAACTTTCATACACACTCACACGCACAAAAACACACACACCCAAATACACGCATTGTTAACACTTTTCTCCTTGCATGCTTTAATTATATTACTTATAATAAAATCAAATGTATACTACAACGAATAACGATCTACCGTCAAATAATAATATAAAGTTGATATGAAGAGCGGTACCTCCTGCCACAGGTATTTTATATACTTAAAAGGAGGTGCCCAACCCATACAATGCACGAATCTTCGCTTTTATAATTAATTAATAATCTAAACTAAACCTATATCTGAATACATTTATAATTCTAACATGCATTATTTTTGTTAAGTAGTTACCAATTAAGTACCTACCTATGTTTTATTCAGTCTGACTGAGATAATTAGTGCCTTGTGGTATATGTACTTAAAATTTTATGTTGTATTATTATACAAGAAAATAAATTTTGTATTGGAATAGGTAAGTTATGGTAGATTTGCATTGTATTTTTAATGAATTTTGATGTAATATTGAATAAATAAATAAATAAATAAATAAAAAAAATAAAAAAAAATGGCCTTATGTAGAACCATGACAGTTTTATTCGAAGAATTCGACCGATATCCACCTAATTCGTATATATTCACGTGTAATTTACGATCCACTTCCAACAATGAAGATATACCTACTCGTATAACGTAGTTTATGCTTCTCATTATGCAGTTTGTCTAAATTATTCATCATCGAAGCTGGTTAATAATCATATTTCTAGACTCGGGTCCGAACTCTGAGCGTTGCGTGGGAGTTATTCCGTGAGAGCGGTTTGCAGGCGCCATGTTCGGCCATTGACATACAAAATATAGAATAGACCGGTATAAAACAATACATTCATTCGGTATACATTCAGGATTTCACGTATGTTACTCTGTTACATTTCTAATACTTAATTAATTGTAACAGTTTTTTACGAAGCATAAATATTAGTCTTTAATTTATATGGCCCTAGATCCCGAAGCCCATTTATTACGAATTACGAAGTTTCTACTTTTTTCACAATATAAATACATAAATTGTACTTGAAGCTCCCTTGACCACATAAACCATAAGATAGTGGTAGGTCATCTGTACCTACTCTGTAGTATCTACCCTCGTTCCTCATTCCTGTAGAATATTTAAAGGTAAGTGTCTATCGACGACGTAATAATATATCTGTACTATTGAATAAATATTACGCAATTAGTATATCATTAGGTACCAAAGGTAGAGTTTAGTGCTCAAGTTAAGCATCTAGCATCAGCTGTAACTATATTCCTTGTATATACATAATACATGTTAAAACTATATCGGTTATTACGTAAATCTCTGGTTGTATCTTCGCAGTATGAGATACTGATGTTTATCTCAATCCGTTCAGTTTATGGCCCTACGCCTTTTAATGTGTCCAGTTTTCTATGATGAAAGATCTAAAATCTTATTTTTCCAACGCCAAAGGTAAAATACTGATTCTGCTTCTCTACTAATTGAGGATAAAAAGAAAGTAAGAAATACAAATGAAAACTGGTCAAGTGCGATTCAGGCTCGCGCACTGAGGGTTCCGTACTATCAAGCCCCATTCTCAATAGTATTAAAGTAAACTAAACACCCCTGCCTACCAAATTCAAAAAGGAGCAAAAAAATCACGTTTGTTGTATGAGAGCCCCCTTTATTTTTTTATTTTATTTTAATTTTACTATTTATTTCTTTAGTAAACATATAATTATATATTCTGTGAAACTAAGAAGACGTGCTAGCTTTATGTTACAAGACGAAGAAAACTCTGATAAAAGGTTGGTATACCTACGGTATAAATACTTATTATTATATTTCAAAATATTCTCATGCACTTGCAATCGCAGCAAATCAAATTAGGTCCACATTTCGGAGTGGACAGGTAGTGGCCTAACAAACGGCTGCATGCGGAATGCGGCGCCCACGAGTGCCCACGACCCCAGGCCGCCAGGCGCCGGAGCGTCGTGGGCGTTGGTGAAGGGTGCCGACGATAAAGCGTTCACCTGCTTACTGATTTGCTATTTGTACATACAACATTTTTATTTATTTATAGGTATACCTCGTTGATCGTTGAGTTGGTCACAGGCCATGCGAAAAGATATCACCTGGGACGCCTGGGATCTATTCCTGTGTCGCTAAAAACAGTATATTTTGCCGTTCTCTGTTATCAGTTATCATACTTGTAACATTCTTTGGACACTGTTTTGTCAAAACAGCCCCTAGATTGTCTAAGAAAAACGTTTTCATCGTTATCGTCATCGTTTACTAATTCTGCCCGTTGATTGGTTTCCAGATTTGCATCAGTCAATTGCTGAGCAGACTTTGCTAGCGATTACGATAACGATGAATACGTTTTTCTTACGCAATCAGACCCCAGACCCGCAACTGTAAACATGTGACTTACCTGTACCTATTCCATTTCTAAGCCTGTGGAACGAAATTCAAAAAAATGCTCGCGAAAGTCACGTGATGTATTTTGCGATCAGATAATATATCCATTACGGAAATTCCAGAAAATGGAATAGATAAGTCATTATGGCTATAGATAAAGTAAAACTGGTGTCAGTCGCCTGAACTCTTCTTCATTGATTAGGATTGTGCGTATTCCACCTTCTTTGTCTCAGCCACTTTTTTATTCGCTGGACACGGAGCTCCTCTGAGAATGAGGTCGAATTATGAGTGTTATAAGAATTAGTAGATGCAGCTGCAGGCTACAATAAAGACAATGGTAATCTTCCTGAATCTCAGCGATACGCTAAATTAATAGTTGCATCAAAATTCAAAACTGATTCATATTGGTGCAAAGTTGTCTGGATAATATTATTGTATCTGACCACTTCATTCTAAGTATTTGGAATGTTCTTATCAGCATATTTGCCAGATGCCCGCGGACCTCTTAACTTGCAATAGATTGTCACAATCGAGCTTACCATAAAGAGGACGTCTCGTCGATGAGTACTTAGCTGCTACTCTGATCAAAGAAATTATTTATTACACTTATTTACTAAGCAATCATAGAGAAACAGAAACAATCATCAGAATATTACCTGCAGCTGTTGTGTATCATAAGTTTTTCGTGTTATCTTTATTAAAGGGAAGGGAGGCGGACGATATAGGATTGGCTGTAGTGATAATAATTCATCTAATTTCAATACCCAGCGCTTATACTTAACACCGTTAAATCTAAACAATTACGTCTGAAACCATTAGTCTAGAAGGCCTTGATTAACTATACATTACGGTAATCAATTATTACGAAACAGATTACGTAATTGGAGTGCCGTACCTCTGTCAAGTGGACAGGTCATGGATACAAAGCGCCCACCAGCGGCCAAGCAAAGGAATTTAATTCTAAATTAGTGTATATTACGAGTAGATATGAGATATTCCTTTAGAAATTATGATTTAACTATTTACTAAAGTTTACCGAGTCATAATATCTACGCGTTGGTAGGTGCAGGAATTTGTCGATTACATATAATATCATTTAATATCTGGGTGACCGAGCTTCGCTCGGTGGCCAATAGATGGCAGCAGTAGTCATATTTTTTTTTGGTAAATTCGACATTTTATAAAAATGAATCCTAGCTAGATCGATTTATCGCCCTCAAAACCCCCTGTATACTAAATTTCATGACAATCGTTCGAGCCGTTTCCGAGATCCAGATTATATAGAAATATATATACAAGAATTGCTCGTTTAAAGGTATAAGATTTGAACTGAGTTGAATGAACTTGACAAAATTTATTTATCGACCTCAAAATAGAGTAGCCTGCTTGATTTGTTTTTATGTAGGCAATGCTACTACAAGATTAATATCGCCATGCAATTAGAAAATATATCTATTTTTATTAGTAATGTAACTATGGAGAACGCTGTGAAGCAAATGATATTGTGCTAATGCTTGGCAGGATATTTGTTCTTTACCGTCATGAGGATTGTTCAAACGATATATTCGTGATTTACTGACTTTGAAAATTGAGGAGAATATCATTTCATCCAATAACATCCAGGGGCTATGGTGACTTAAAGCTCTAAGAAAACGCTCTGTGTAAATCTACGACTGTGCACATCTACAGTACTAAGATGATGATCTTAGTCAGTTCTTATACCTGCGTGAAGCTAAGTTTAGATATGATTGAACTTAAAGATCAACCCTTTCGTCTGTAACAGATGCCCACAATGAAATTGAACAGGGGGCCGGTAAAACCAGAGTGCAGGTTTGAGACTCCGACAGACGCAGGTTTCAAGATGGCTGCCGGGACACATTCTGCAGTTTACGAGCAATTTACTTTATTTCAGCGCATCGAGAGGCCCCTCTTTATGGCCCTTTACTTGCCAGCTATTTTATTCCCCATTGCATTTCTTTAAATCGCGTCGTCTCGTGATGGTATTCCGGCTCGTAAGAAGTGAGAACTGCTTGTTTTTAAGTGCCGATAAAGGGTCAATCTCCTTTTCCGGACTTATTGGCCTAACTATGTAAAAAAATTAAAAAGAAAGCAGTAGAACGGTTTTAAGAGTGCGGGGTCTTTGACTCTAATGTCAGTTTATTTTGAGTGAGTTTTTGTGACACGATACACGCTAGGCATAAATGCAGAAAAGCATCTGATCTATGCAAAGCGCACCTTAACAACACTCAGAATGTCCTAGAATTAAGCTGTATTGTTTTCCTAAATAAAAAAAGCGAAGAGCCCTAAACAAGCAAGTTCCTAAAATAAAAGCTGTAGGTGCTTACCTACTATTAAGGCCCAGTTGGTGGAACTAACACAAACGCAAATTTGGCTATGGCTTTCGACATAAGGATCAGACAAACATTTTTAACGATATATCTAACGTTTCTGTTAAAGTCCAAGCGACCAGGTCTAAGTATTAAAAGAAATAATACAATATTCTTGTTTAATGAAAAACTCAAACTAAGAATAGTACATATAAGCTATAGATAGCCACCTATTCGCCAGAGATTTTAGTTGCCTGTGTACTATCTCATAACTTCTTTACACTACTTAATCGGATAAGTTTAAATAAGCAAGAAGTTTTAATATTTTATATTACTGAGACACTTTTGTGGTAAAAACACATAAATTTATTAAAGTAGTTTCTTTCAGGTACAAGTAAAACGTAGCCGCTGACTTTGGAATAATTTGTTGAATTAATTTGTATGACTTTTACAAACGTTACATTACTCATTATAACGACTTGCAAATTCTATTGTAATTTCGAAGCAAAGTTTAAAATTTATTGCTCTACATTTGTAAGTTGGAAAATACCTACCTGCATAACTAATTCTCTTAAATTTTCCTTTAGTTTAAATCATATAACGAACTTTATTGTCAGAAAGATAATAAAGAAATATATCGTCAGATATATAACCTAAATGCCTCGTAAAATTTTCATTCCAAAGAAGTCGCGTTTGAACTCTACTAACCCATACTTTGCCATGGTCAAGGTATATTAGTAGTAATTATGACCATGATGTTGGACTGAAACCAAAGGTCAAAACACATGCGTACGATAGTTAACTTCATTAAGGGCCTTTTTTCACAATAACCAGATAAACTTTATCTAGCGAATGTATTTGATGTTGTGACAATTTTTGTTTTGGGAATCCGTCAAAATGACAAGTTTATTGACTAGATAAAGTTTATCTGGTGATTATGAAACAGGCCCTAAGATTTTGACGACCGGATATATTATGTCATTTCCATACATTTGTTGAACTTCGTTGCGTTAATGATTAAGACTGGCGACTGCGAGCACGCGAACTTCCGATAACACAACAACATTGATATTTTCCACTCAACCAACGCAATGCGCGCGGTGTATGATAAGTACCCTGACCATGTAAAAATATAATGTCGATACTTCAGATAAATTAAATGTCCATCACGGGTTTAGTATTTGAAGTAAGTTTATAACTGTCACAGAAAACGCGCAGTGTACGTCGAAACTAGCTTATCGCAATACGAAGTCCGTAGGCAAATCCGTGCTCGCCCGGATGCAAAAGGCGGGGACAAATTGTACGCGTTTGTTAACTTATTTTTTTTTTAATGAATAATTTTGACAATGTTTTGATCCATATTATGTAAGGGTTTCATATGTGATATTATGTGTGATAGTTATTGTAATTACTGTTGTATGCTACACTGTATGCAAATGATAGGCAGTTAATGTATATAATGAATTAAATATTAACAATGATTATGATAAGGTATTGGTTGGCACAGTGTGAATGCGTCATGTCGCGGACCGACCGTGTGCTGCCGCGCTCAATGCTACAGTACTGAACAATTACAATTAAAGGTTGATATAGTTTAAAACAAGTCAGTGATTTCAAAAATTTACATTTTCTATTTAGGAACTATTGAAAAGCCATATATTACATCAGAAGACAATATAGATAAGTACAAAACATTACAATCAATCTGAAGTTAACTCATTTCAAATTAAAAAAAAATATTTCACATAGGCCTCACTATACAGGATCTTATAAATACGTATAAAAATGCCATAAGTTACATCAGAAGATAGGATAAATATAGCTTGACCGCTATAAACTTGGCCCTCCCATGGTCTGCGGGACGCGGGGCGGGTGTGCGATTGGCTATACACGATACGATGTAATGACTCGCATCTTGAGAATTCTCCTATGGTATTTTCTTGAGTATGTATCATAATACACGTCGCAAGATTAATATTGTCGTGTGTAGCGTTATTCACGTCAGTCACAGCTGACAGCTGATTATTTGAGTGCACTGATCCCTATTCTATGGATCCACAGTGACCCAGCCTGAATTGTATAGAATGTTTAATCCATAGAATAGAGATTAGTGGTTGAGTAGCTCCCGCCCCGCGTCCCGCAGACCATGGGAGGGCCAAGTTTATAGCGGTCATGCTATAAGTAGATAACATAATAATCAATCGAAATTTAATTAAGTCAAAGTCAAAATATCTTTATTTTACATAGGCCTAACGTACAGGTTCTTGTAAAACGTCAATATTGTAATGTATTGTATTAATTTCAAATGTAAAGGTAACTTTAAAGTATTTCACGTGTATTTTTATTCCAAGGGTTACGGTTACAACATTTTAAGGATCACCTAAGTTACAGTTCTTGTGAAAACGAGCCCTAGTTCCCCAAGTTAATTTTTTGCCATTTTGTATGCATGACAAAAGTCAATTGACATTAAATCCATCAGATTCTTTTTTCTTATTGACTATTTCTTTTAAATTTTCATGCCTACGTTTTCTTGCATCGCTCATATCTTCTCTCCGTTTAATTGCATCCATCACATAAATAGGCTCTCTGACTTCCATTTTTCTATCTAATCGCGAATCAATTATTTCTGGGAGCATACAGTCTAGGTAAAAAATTTTAAATTTTTCTTCCATGAATTTTTTCCAGAAATCGTCATCTCTTTTAATATTTTCAATTTTAAAGTCTACTTTAGTCCAAACCGTAAAAATGCATTCACTTTTTTGCGTAATATGAAGTTGTCCTTGGATCTGATAATACCAGTCATGACTCGTATTTATTATCAGGTTTCCAGTTGGATTGCACTTCCAAAAAGTGATTTTTTTTAGATGGACCCCGTCATCTATACACATATTGGCAGACGCATATGGACATTTTATTTCGATGATTTTATCGTCATCTAATAATCCATCTGGACTTGCTCCAAGGTATGGTATTTCAGGATCCACAAATAAACCGCACTTTTTTATGTGACAAGGGAAACCGTTAACATTTCCCAAATAAGATTCCAACTGCCCCAGAGCAATATTTTCATAATCTTTGCCATGTTCAAAATGGCGGCCACTTTTTTTTTAATTTTGACCACAAATTCCTTCCCTAGGCTTGCTGACAAGGTCAGATGTCGATTTTGAAAGCAATCGGCCCAGTAACAAAAAAGTTCAAAATGACGGCCACTTTTTTTAAATTTTGACCACAAATTCCTTCCCTAGGCTCGCTGACAAGGTCAGATGTCGATTTTGAAAGCAATCGGCCCATTAACAAAAAAGTTCAAAATGGCGGCCACTTTTTTTTTAATTTTGACCACAAATTCCTTCCCTAGGCTCGCTGACAAGGTCAGATGTCGATTTTGAAAGCAATCGGCCCATTAACAAAAAAGTTCAAAATGGCGGCCACTTTTTTTAAATTTTGACCACAAATTCCTTCCCTAGGCTCGCTGACAAGGTCAGATGTCGATTTTGAAAGCAATCGGCCCATTAACAAAAAAGTTCAAAATGGCGGCCACTTTTTTTAAATTTTGACCACAAATTCCTTCCCTAGGCTTGCTGACAAGGTCAGATGTCGATTTTGAAAGCAATCGGCCCAGTAAGAAAAAAGTTCAAAATGGCGGCCACTTTTTTTTATTTTGACCACAAATTCCTTCCCTAGGCTCGCTGACAAGGTCAGATGTCGATTTTGAAAGCAATCGGCCCAGTAACAAAAAAGTTCAAAATGGCGGCCACTTTTTTTTAATTTTGACCACAAATTCCTTCCCTAGGCTTGCTGACAAGGTCAGATGTCGATTTTGAAAGCAATCGGCCCATTAACAAAAAAGTTCAAAATGGCGGCCACTTTTTTTAAATTTTGACCACAAATTCCTTCCCTAGGCTCGCTGACAAGGTCAGATGTCGATTTTGAAAGCAATCGGCCCAGTAACAAAAAAGTTCAAAATGGCGGCCACTTTTTTTTAATTTTGACCACAAATTCCTTCCCAAGGCTTGCTGACAAGGTCAGATGTCGATTTTGAAAGCAATCGGCCCAGTAACAAAAAAGTTCAAAATGGCGGCCACTTTTTTTAAATTTTGACCACAAATTCCTTCCCTAGGCTCGCTGACAAGGTCAGATTTCAATTTTGAAAGCAATCGGCCCAGTAACAAAAAAGTTGAAAATGGCGGCCACTTTTTTAAATTTTGACCACATATTCCTTCTCTATGCTTACTGCGAAACTTAGATATCGATTTTTTAAAGCGATTGGCCCCAGTAACAAAAAAGTTGAAAATGGCGGCCATTTTGTAAGTAAGCATATTATTAATTCCTTGCACGCTTGTTGCAAAGGTTTTTCAATTTTTTAAGAATTGTGGTAGTTGACGTTTATGGTGTTGATATTTCGCGCGTAAGTTCTTATAACTAAAGGAATAATTTATGAGTAAATCGAAATTTTGACGTTAGGTCCATTTTTGGCCACCGGGCAAGAAAAGTTTGTGGCAGAATACCTTCCCGTCAGGTGAAGTCGATCATCCAGTCAACAACCTATATTTGAATAGAAATACCTACTCATACGACAAAAACAAATAAAAATAATATCAGTGAAACTCCAAAAAAATACTTTTACCATTTTAATTCTGCTTCGCGCTTACCGGTGCGGAGGCGCGGCGGTGCCGCTAGCGCGTTAAATACCTATAGTTGACTTCGATCTTCACCTATCATATAAGTGAGAAACAGATTAAAAGGCAATACAAAGTTTGCAAGGTCACTCAGGTGTTACAGTGTTAATAACAAAATGGCTCCTGCACGGCTTTTCCCGATTTTTATGAAATTGTTTGTGTGAGTATTCGGTAGGTCCGAGAATAGAATTCAAACTATTTTTATACCCCTAAGTGAGAAATAATGTATATATGACAAAGCAACGTTTGTCGGGTCAGCTTAGTTTAGTTCGTCTACTTGCTCGAAAAAATTACAAATAATATAATTTTGGCAGCAGCCACGCTGGCACTGACGACCCACCCAGTTTTGGATAGAGTGAGACACACAATTTCAATCGCGAGCGACGCGAAAACGAAGCGCTTCTTCAAACAGACGTGGATTCGCCTTGAAAACTGAGACAGCACTGAATTTTTCATGCCGCGGACTCTCTAATATAAAGCGATTTCTGGAGACCATTTTTTCATAGTAAAATGTATGGCGTTTTTCGCATAAAAAGATGATTGATTTGGAGGTCATATTATTTGCTCTGTGGTTTGAATTAGAAATAACTTTGACGGTAAATGCATTATCTATACTTTCGTCCTATGTTTTAACCAAAAATATTTTCAATTATAATAACGAAATGGCTTGCAGAGTTAAAATAGAAAAGGTTGTTTTAGATGTTTTTGCCTAAGTGACGCATTTTTTTTCTCAAAAATCAAGAATTATTTTATAAATGTTTTGCGGTGTTTTTGTAGACTCGTTTACTATCCATCTGAGTTTTTTTTTTTGATGTCGTATAATGAAGCGAGTGGTTCAATATAGTTAAATCCGTAACTCCCTTTTTCACGTTTTCCGCAGTCGCGCCCCTTAAGCGTTCGTCTATCGTCACGTTCCTATGGCTAAAGACGCTCAACTGATACCGTAGAGGTGACTAAAAAATCCAACCACCTTATTAGGTACACGTACATGGATAAATTCGATCAGCAAACAGGCGTTAAGACAAATATTAATCACTTCCCAGTGTTTGCTGTTCGGCTTGCGAGCCGTGGTCGCCGCAGCGATCCCTCATCCGTTAAACTGCTCCTGACGCGGACTAATCGCTCGTGCGGGAAATTGCTCCGCGCGGTAAACCGACTGTTGCACTTGGTTATGTGCTCCGGACATCTTAGGGTTCCTCTTGACTAGCGGTGATCGTCACTTGCATAAGTAATCGTCTGTTGTCAGCGGTTATATTGCAAGCATCTACATAATCGTGTCGCACAAGCGGAGCCGATGGTTGTCCGCGGTCGCGTCGCTGGCGCATTCACACACGCGCTTTTCCTTTGATGCCTGCCCCAAAAACCACGAATGATGATGATCATTGAAACGGTTTTTGACGATTATAGTCGATTTTACATAGCAGAATAGACAATCAATAACAATCTGCGCTAGTTCATTGGGCTTTTTCTGTATAGTAAGCAAATCGCACTGGGTTAGTAACGAGCGTGGTATGTTGACATTGCACCATACCAACCTAGATTGGTAACTTCATAACTTGTGCAAAAATAATAGAAAAATAGTTGTAGTTAATTTGCCTCCGTTTTCTTGGTTAATAACCCAGTGCGAGTTGCTAACTAACGAGTAACGATACAGAATAAACTCACAGAAGTTATTAAAGCCCAAAACTAAACTAAACCAATTGTAACCCAGGACCTCCCGCTTGAATACCTCATACCACAGCTTTGTCAATTAGGTAGTCGCAAGTTATAGCGTCTGTTCAAGTAGAGTTGAGTTATTTTTTCGACTTCTTTGCCATTTTATCATCCATGATGTCCAGGTGTGCTTTTGTAGGTAAAATAAATAAATAAATAATTTTTTTGGTTGTATTTTTCACCAATTGTTTTTCAGTATTGTAAAGCATAGTTTGTATGAAGTTTTAAAATCTATGATCGGACGTGAGGCGGTTGCGTGCGGAGGTTGCGCAAGAGCGTCTCAGTGGCGCCATCTACCGTGATCTATAGGCGCCGGCGTTCACCTCTCATTATACCCCGGCGTTATCGCGTCAATGCAAATCCAACGGCATTTTAATCTTAGAAAAGTCTGTTTTCTAGCAAATACTTCACTAATTGTTCTGGTGCTAAGGCTAGACATAATACGGTGGGCGTAGGGCCGATTGTGAAAACGGTACGGTTTTTAACTAAGCGTGGGCTAGTAATTATACATGAAGCTTTTAATCCATGACTTTCACACACAAATCTTTTTTTCACCTACACTACAAGTCAGTAATTGGTGATTAAGGTGTTTCGGTCTTACCAGCCCGCGAAATTTAAATTTTATTTAGTTTTTCGCAAATATTAGTCTAACTACAAATTGTAGGTTTATGGCAATGAATTTTGCGGGAATAGTATTTTATGCATCTACATGTTTCTAATAGCTATACTTCGCTAAAATTTCCACTCCCTTCATATTGGTTTCCGAAAAATATTTGTTTGCAGTTTCCCAGATTTCGAGCTATAGGGAACCAATATGAAGTAAATGAGTTGGGTGTTTGAGCAGAGTTTTTACTAAAACATGTATAATAGATGCATAAATGTTGTGCCCGCAAAACTCATTGGATGTATAATTAGCCCGGCCACCATTAGCGAAAAACTAAATAAAATTGGAGTTTGCGCGCCCATAGATACCCATCCCCGTTAAGAAACCCCTAATGATTTCTACGCTACGCAGCGTAGGTATAGCATTGGAACGCTTGTGGGCGTGCCTTTGCTGGTATCCTAAATTCCATATTTAAAAAAAACGCGGTTTCCATCTGTTAGTAAAATCAATTTGAATCGGTATAGCATTTATACTGCAATGCGAAGCCTTAGTTCTGTCGAAGGGAATGGAATGGGACCAAGAGGTGTCAAAATAAATTAAGAACAGCGGCAATCAGCGTTGGACTCGAGATCAATATAAATCAGGTTTCAATTTGCCGCCTCAGGTTATAACGGCTTGGTTTTATTTTTTGTCCTGCTGACGATGTTTTGCTCTTTTCTGAATATAAGAAAATAAATCAAAACGAGATAACATTTAGGTATTTCACAATTTTTAGTTATGAAATAAGAGGATATTTTAATTACGGATAACTAATCGCAACGTTTTCTAATTTACTCGCAAGTCCTACCCGCGTGGAATGGTGCCAAGAATACTGTCGTCCTTAATTACTGCATTTTTGCTGCGCTGACCAGCCAGACTGATTCTTTGCACAAAAAGTAAGCCAGACTTTCCGTCACATGCGGCAATTACAAGTAATGAAATGTCTTGGAGATTTTTGTAACCTAAATGGTAGCCGACATGGTTATCAAAAGGCCTCAAAATTACTGTAGGAAGTATAATTAGAAGCCTAAAAATATGCAACTTCCTTAGTTTTTAATCATTCTAATTTCATATTTTTTTCTTACAGGTAAGTCTAATCACCTCGATTGCCACTTCGCCAAATATCCTGTAAGTTTTTAAGCTTATAATGCATACTTAGTTACACGGAATGATTAGTCTTGATACTAACCGGACAGCTTCAAAAATACATATCCTATACCTTTAAACGAGCAATTCTTGTATATATATTTCTATATAATCCGAATCTCGGAAACGGCTTGAACGATTTTCATGAAATTTAGTATACAGGGGGGTTTGGGGGCGATAAATCGATCTAGCTAAGATTCATTTTAGAAAATGTCGAATTTACCAAAAAAAAATGTGACCAATGCTGCCATCTATTGGTGGGTAGATAGACTACCGAGCAAAGTAAAGTAAAGTAAAGTAAAGTAAAGTAATTCTTTATTTGCCATAAAACATGGTATTTGTAGATGTTACATGTTATAGTAATATTAATGTATCCAAAATGTTTTGACCTAACATGGGTATGCAAATATTATAAAAGTAGGTATCTTATTATTCATTATATTATTAGTATATTTATTACATTAAATTATCATTATGTCAAAATTAAATCTATCCTCACTCTGTATACTCTAGGAACTCTTTAACTGAATAAAAGGCCTTCGAACTGAGCCATTCATATAACTTTGCCCCAAAAGATTTTTGTTGCAAGGCTCTTATGTGGCTTGGTATTTTATTAAAAATTTTAACGCTCATTCCAATGCAATTTTTCATGAACTGCTCAGTTCTAGGGTTATGTGTAGCTCGTAAATTTAACCTATTATGATTTCTCAAAGCTCGGTCACCCAGATATTTATTACTAAAACGGTGTGCAAGCACCGTAAACAAAACCTTAACTAAACCTTAGGATTACAGCGTTAGGTTCAAGATATTTTCATGTTATACATGCATGCAAGGCAATAGGAATCTCTTGTTTGCCGATTCTTTATCGAGTTTTGAAGCTGACTGTACATGAACGAATAAACCTTTATTGTAAACCACCGTTTTTACCAACGACAGAATATCTTTAAACTGTGGCAATACTAAGAACATCATAAAAACAACAATGTTTGGCGGCCTTATTGCTACATAGCTATCTCTTTCAAACAACCAATGTATTGTAAAAAGATAGTTTATATGTTGTAGAAAGTATAGTACATGTTATACAAACTTTTTGTTTTTTCTTTATATGTTGGTTTTGTGGTTAGTTTCAAAATATTCGGTTGGTCTTAGTTTGCAAAAAAAACCGGCCAAGTGCGAGTCGGACTTGCGCACCGAGGGTTCCATACCATAAAAGAAGTAAAACATTCAAAGAATCACTTTTGTTCATAAATTTACGAGTATAATTTACATATAGGTAATTTCTTTGGCAAACCGCAAACGTAACTTTGTTTTTGGTGGTTTATTGTTATTATCAAAAAAAGTATAATAGTTAGAGAGTTGATTTTATTTTTCCTGTAAAATATACGTTTATTCCTATTGATCATAATTATTTCAGAATTTTTGATTGGTAAACTTCGGAGATAAGGGGGGGAGAACGGTATTTTTTTCGACAGTTTGCTCAATTACTCAAAAACTATTAGGCATAAAAATAAATGAAAATTGGTTTTAGAATACACAAGTCACGCCCTTTCATGTGATACCCCACTCAATATTGTTATCTCATTTTGAAATTTTGACGACCCGGTTTTCCCCCCTTTTTAAATAAAAATAAAATATATTTTCAATTTTTTATGATTGCAATGGCAGCGCGCCGCAATTACCTACAACTATTTCAAATTTCAGTTCGATAGCTTCGATAGTTACTGAAATAATCGAGTGTGACAGACGGACGGAGAAAGTCTCACCATAAGGGTTCCATTTTTACCATTTTGGTATGGAACCCTAAAAACGAATTAAATCTGAGTACCATTTCAACGCAGGGGTTCGAATTAATAATTCAAATATAAGAGGGCCGTGCTAGGAACCTGTAAAAGAAATTCTAAAAATCGCCGCTCAGTCGTAAAATCGGTGGAGAATAGTGTCACTAGGCGTTACAGGTTTTATAGGATTAATGGGAAATTGATAAATAATTTCTACCTATATAATAATAATGCTATAGGCATGTTCCAGGTTCATCAATATCCAAAAGAAAATAACTCTGTAATGCATATTTTGGAAAGTGAATAACCCTGAACCTAATTTAAGGATAGACACCCTAATTTTTACAGGAATTACAATAATTACAGGAATTAAAACTTGGCCCTATCACCAAAGATACTTTTGAATTATCAAAATAAACTAGCTGACCCGGAAAAGCGGTTTTTTTGCCATTAGGGATATTAAAAATAGCTTACGACGTACTCTCAGACGGCGAACCGAACATAGACATTACAGAAAATTTCATAACAATCGGTCCTGCCGTTTCGTAGGAGTTTGGTGACAAAAATTGCCACGAGAATTTGAACAAAATAAATTTAAAGTATTATCGCCCACAATAGTAACATAAAACGGTCCCGAATAATTATTTATCTGGTAACCCTACTAGGGGACGAGGAAAAAAAATGTTTACAAGCCATTCGACGAAAACTTCCCGATTCCCGGAACGGAAATTGGAACCTGTGCACAATGGTTTAGGGAAATGAACGGATTTTAAGTAGGCCCTGGCGAGATCCCTTCGTAATTCGAGCGTTTAGGAGTAAACACTTCAGCTACAACTTATGGTTACTTTACTAGAGGTTAGTTTAGAACTAAGTATCGCTTATTTTCATTTTTTTGTCACATATGAAGTCAAAATGCTACTAAGAATAAACTTATTCACAAAATAGCGAACGCCCGAGGTTACGCTGTCAGGAATTTCAATTTTCACAAAAAAGTGGGATTTTTCTGGGATGGAAAGTGGCAAATTATGTGTTAATCCTGCAGGTAAAATCAATTTTTATTCTAAATTTCAGCGAAATCGGTTCAGCAGTTGCGCTGTGAATGGGTGATAAACGCACACACGTACACACTGATGTTATTTATTATTGAACTAGCAAACCCGGCGAAATCCGTTACGCCACCAAATGGCTTCATTTTATGTAACATTTTTTAATTTTTTAATTTTAATTTTTTTTTATTTTTCCTGAATTTTCTTTGCTATAAACCTCACGGAGCCCGAGACCTTTCCAACGAATGCAATACCGTGGAAATCGGTTCGTGCGTTCTGGAGTTATAGCGTCAGGAAGGAAAACCCGACTTATTTTTATATATATTAGAAAATATTGTTTCAAATAAGAGTTAAATAAATCAATATATTGATTTGAATAAAACACCCTATTGACGTGATTTTAGTATCAAATAGATACAACATGACCGTTATTAATTCCCGTTCGCGTTTTTACTTGAACGCATAATCCTCTAGAGGGCGTGGGCGTGCGCGGTGCACTAATAAGCCTGCAGAGGCTCAAGATTTCCATCCGCGCTATATTGCCTTTTTATTATTTCGCCTTTTCCTTTTACAAGACCATATTTCATCTCGGAGTTCTCAGAAGAGATCGCGTGGGCTTAACTATGCGGTACCTATTTTTAAATTCAACCCTGCCCTGTTGGCTGTTATGCTCCTAACGTTTGTATACTACGGCATGAGTCTAAACGTACAAGCTAAGGTAAATTTTCTACTTGAGCTAATGTAACTCATGTTAAAAGAAATGAAGGCTATATTTTTAAAGAATAGTTTATATAGACTACTGTTTACTTAAGTTATTATCGTTTTAGGAAAAACAGTTTTGAACAAATTCCACGGTTCAACAAGTTATCCCAAATGCTTAGACATTTTATCAACATATATATGTATGTTTACTTTTTCGTTTAATCTTACATACTCGTACAAATCTTAAAAAGTCTGAGCTTAAACCCAGCCCTTACGCCCTTGATAGAAAGCTTAATTCTCACGGTATCATTCGGCTGTACTAGGAGCGAATGAGCTAGTTGGACGTAAAACACAAGGGTATCAGAATTTAAGGTTATATATATAAGGTATTTTTTAAATTATATTTTCAACTTAATGAAACGAATTTCAAAAGGCAGCGGGCCAAAATATGCCTCCAGCATTTTCCGTGACTGTCAACATCTCGGGACCGTTTTACACGGAATGCCACATTTAAAATCTTATTAGAGCGCGAACAATCCCCGCCATTCCTAAGCAATATCGCTTAAATTACTCCGAGCCCTGGGGAGCGGTGTCGCATCAGAGAATCCTTTCAGCACTGAATTGTTTTAGGCAATTCGTTTTACGGATTGCCTCGTAATGACGGTTTTACGGGCGGTTGAACGCGATAGGATATTTTTTTCATTGTAATGGTCTTTTTATGAAAAATTGTGTTAATAGGTATTGTGACATTTTATATAGAAACGCCATCTAGGTAAATCCCAATTCATATAATAATTCGTCCTTTTACATACCAAACTAGCAAACCCGGCGAACTCCGTTTCGCCACCAGATGGCTTTCCCGCTAAAAAGATTTTCCCGCTTTTCTGTTGAAATTTTTCCTGAATTTTCTTTGCTATAAACCTCACGGAGCCCGAGACCTTTCCAACGAATGCAAAACCGTGGAAATCGGTTCGTGCGTTCTGGAGTTATAGCGTCAGGAAGGAAAACCCGACTTATTTTTATATAGTAGATTACTGCTCAGTTGTTATAAATAGGCAATTGATTTCTGAACCTAAAAGCTTTTACCTTTCATAAAATGTTATTGTTATTTTAAATTTTTACTTAGGTATGTAGAGTCTTAATAAAACTAGCGAAGTATTCATTTTATTACACGAATATTGTAAAAGAAAAATTTGTGTATATGAGTGTGTATATGACGTAGTTATATTTGTTACTGCAAGTGCCTTCTGAACCGATTTTACAGAAGATGCATTAATTATTGGTATAATGGATTTTTATCCCAGATCTTGTGTGATATAAATTGTGTGCGAGAGAAAGCTTGCAAATGTCAGGTGTCCCATATAGAAGTGCTCAACTTAACTTTACCTACTTCTTACATTTTTATTTTTATATGAAAAATTAACATAAATCCAGCATTCTCCTGATCTACATTATATAAATGCAGTTCTACAGGTGCTTCCAAACCTTTAAATTAAATTTCCACCTAAAGTTTCCATGGACGAGTAAGGGTTAAGTCTGTAAGAATTCACTATGTCTCTCAGAATCGCTCCATCGGAATCCTTAACACCCCTCCGAAGAAATTTTGAAGCAAGGAAAGTTAATTTAGTCTGAATACCCAGAATTTAAGGATGTCCATCAAAAGAAAAATACGACGAAGCGCTGTTCCATCAAGGATTCTTTTAAATTTCAGCTTCGACCGACGCAAGAAATGTTGTTTTTTTAATGAACCGTTGTTTTGAATTATTTTTTTACATGACATCTGATGTTATGACCCTCGACTCTTGTAAGTTACGGATCGTGTTTTACAAAAAAAAAGTTTGTTTTAATGTTAGAACTGCACTTAAAGAATAGGTAGACATTTCCTAAGTGAGTCTTAGTAGGTTATTTTTTTGCCATTTCATAAACTAAAGTAGAACTTTCTTACCCAGATGTTTGGCTTAGCCGCAAAAACTAATGAGGCTGCCTTATTTGCCTTAAAAGGAAAAAGTCACTTCTCTGAAGCCGAAGAGCAATTATTATTATTAAAAAATGAACGTCAGACGATAAAGCTCTTAACACACAACAGGTAAATCAGTGATACGATGGTTTAATCTGAAATTTAATTCTTTCTCTTTTAATTATGCCTGATTTATCTACTGCTTTAACATATTTCACCGATTCTTAGTATAAAGTTCATCAGACTTTAGGCCATAGCCAACTATGCTGGCCAAATACAGATTGGCACACTTCACCCTTTATGAATAGTTTCCCCGCAAGGTTTTCGTTAATCGTTTGCTTTCGATGCTTTGATTGAGTGATATTAATTTTGATTACTAAATGCGGCAAATGCAAAAAAAAACTCCAAAAAATTAGGTCGTCTCTAGGATTCTTTCCAAAAAGTAAGAGGTTGAAATTTTAGCTATAGCATTCCTATCTTTGCTTCAGTGATCAGGGATTTTCTTTTCCCCGACAAACTACCGCTCCGCTCGTTGTGTGTTTGGTGTTTCCCCGACAAACTACCGCTCCGCTCGTTGTGTGTTTGGTGTTTCCCCGACAAACTACCGCTCCGCTCGTTGTGTGTTTGGTGTTTCCCCGACAAACTACCGCTCCGCTCGTTGTGTGTTTGGTGTTTCCCCGACAAACTACCGCTCCGCTCGTTGTGTGTTTGGTGTTTCCCCGACAAACTACCGCTCCGCTCGTTGTGTGTTTGGTGTTTCCCCGACAAACTACCGCTCCGCTCGTTGTGTGTTTGGTGTTTCCCCGACAAACTACCGCTCCGCTCGTTGTGTGTTTGGTGTTTCCCCGACAAACTACCGCTCCGCTCGTTGTGTGTTTGGTGTTTCCCCGACAAACTACCGCTCCGCTCGTTGTGTGTTTGGTGTTTCCCCGACAAACTACCGCTCCGCTCGTTGTGTGTTTGGTGTTTCCCCGACAAACTACCGCTCCGCTCGTTGTGTGTTTGGTGCCTAAGCGCCGTGTTATCTGTTGAAGACGTCATTAACATAATGTGCCGTTAGTCGTTGCTTTGGTAGGAATTAGTCAACACATCTGTCATAATTGAATGTGATAATTGTCGCGCTTTGTAGCTTTCTGAGCGCCAAATGGCGTAATAAAGAACTGGTTCTTTTCTCGTTAACCGCGTTAATATGGAAAGGTCTTTGACATTTTAATTTGGCTCTCTGCTTTGTGTGATTTAGGTTGTAGACAGTTGAATTCACGCCCATTTTAAGCACTCTCAGTGAGTTCAGAAAACCAGCTTAATATTATTCATATGATAGCAAATAATATACGTTAGTTAATTAACAAAACAAGTAATTAATTTAAAAATTAAAAAAAAATATGCCCTGTGTTGAAACGATTTTTTCCAAAAAAAAATATATAGCTTATGTTACTCGGAATGATATAAGAATTCCAACGATACCCCATACTATGTCAAAATCTATTCAGCCTGGACGAACTTATGGTGGAATAAAGAAAAAACATACATACATAAATACATGAACCCTAAAAACATTACTCTCCTTTTTTAGGCAGTCGTGTAAAAAACCGCCCTCAACTCTCATCATACTACTGTTGAAAACATCCTTTCCAACTAAACATTTAAGACTTATATGGTTTTCTCATGAATAACACTATCGCAGAACTGGACTGGATTGAAATGGGACTACACGGTAAGCGTCAGTTTTCTAAAAAAATAAGAATCATAAAAATCGATTCACCCAGTCAAAAGTTATGAGGTAAAAACATACAGTCGAATTGAGAACCTCCTGCTTTTTTTAAGTCGGTTGAAAATAATATAAAATGATAGCTAATTACGAAATTAGTTCTCTCTTCATGTCAAATTGCTGATTCTCTAGTTGAAAAAAAATATTTTGTTCAACATACCACTAATTTAAATTTAAAGCCAATAAATAGTATCATTAATTTTAAATAACTTCTGTATCAAGGTGCGGCCAGATGGCACGGACCGACTATCATTTCGCGGTTTCCGTTGGCAACAATTTCACACTCGAATTCTCTGTAAACACATAATAAAAAGTGCTCCCAATAACTCATGTCTAACCTTCGACTATAATTTAAAATAACTCATCTTTGACAAGGCATTATGACCATTAAATATTGATACAGAGAGTTTAAAGTCCTGCTATTGCAGCATAGATGAACATATACCTAGTTCCATGTGTCAAACACATCAATTCAGTGTCAGCGATACATTTCAATAGATGCGTCGTTGGATGTTTACAGCGCAAACAATCTGCCAATCATTGATATGACATACACATACATACTCTATGACGGTTTATCGGGCAATGCTCCTCTCTTAATACCTAGTAGGTACGTATTAGTGGCAGTATTTACATAATCAACTTTAATATTCCCACGGCTACTACCTTCAGAAATAATTATCACGTTGGAGCCTGACCGGTAAATAAAATAGCTGCTTAAGAAGCGCCACATTTACTTTTTTCATTACAACGTGTAGTAACTGAGTTGATTATAGACAATACTAAAGTTAAGTAGAGTTAGCAGAAGAAATTTGTTGCTGCAGCAAATTGGTGAGGTATTTCAAGTAGAATGTAGATAATATGTTATTTATTTGATTTAAGGCACTAGATATGTTATTAATTTGATTGAAGGTTAAGCTATACTTAAGGGTTGGAGGGTTGGAACTATTCCAATGCTATTCCACGTTAATGATCAAGGGAGTAAGTTTATCGTTTATCTGCAACATGTTAATTCAAAGTTAGCCTTCCATCCACAAACATTCCAGGTAGCTCAAACACCGAGCCACGTTCAACAAACAAGTAAATAATAACGAGAGTAAATAGCAATTTATCGAACGGGCTAGTTAAATTAGTATTAGCCGTAACTTCGGGATAGGTTTGGGCCGGGAGGCGCACAAATCAAAGATTTAAATCGCTAGATGAGCCCTAAGCCTTTAAAAACGTCCACAATTTGTCGTGCGTGCAACACGTTGTCATCTTACACCAAAGCGACATAATAAATGACGTCTCATTTACTCTAAAACGAATTTGCAATCGCGTTCTCTGTCATACAATCACACTACTACAGCATGCTGAGAGCGCTAACTCAGAATGTTTGTAGACGTTTTCGGTGTGCGCAATGTAGGCTTAGGGCTCATCTAGCGATTTAAATCTTTGGCGCACATGCTATTGAACGCGCGCCCCCGCGGGAAATCAAACTCTGTCTTCAAATTCAGACCTAATTAAAGCCATTCAGGACGGGACATGTACAATTTATGGCCGTGGAGGTTATATACCTTCGGTCCATTAAATGTTGTAAATCTATTTGTCGTTGCAAAGACAGACCATTCGATCGCTCAAATGATACAAAATTCAATAAATGTATAAGAATGACAGTTGACATCGATAAGTCACTTAAAAGAAATTATGGAATGACATAACGTCATTGACGAAATCAGTCAATGACGTTATGTCATTCCATAATTTCTTTTTGGCTCCAAAAGCAATCTTAGACAAAGCAAATGAGTGCTTTTCAAGGTCAAGGCGGGCAGTAATAATCTATTCTTTTATTATAATTAGATATGATTTGATGACCAGTGGTTCGAGTCGCGATATAAGCGATTGGAACGATATTAGCACACACACACAATTCTTCGTAGTTGAAGTCAAATGTAAGCTACTCGCTGAGCAGTGAAGGAAAATATTGAGGAAAAGGTTCTTTTCCACCATTAGGATTCTATTTTTACCATTTTGGTATGGAACCCTAAAAAATAGGAAAAAAAATCCCTGCACAAGACACTGTCGTAAAACTTGTCGTGTATTTCATACATACTTATTCTAACTTTTCAGAACCATGCAAAAACGGCAACCATAAAGACTTAAAAGGAAACGAACATAAATCAACCGCCTGCGCTTTTTAAAACGCATGCGCGGTATACTTTTAATATTTTTTCCTCTATTTTTATCTTCAACGACATCTGTCTAATATTGGTTCTGGTTTAGAATCAATTTGGGCATGGTGATAATTTATGAGTCTTTTAAATATACAAATACGGCGTCTTCTTGGTATTGATGATGTTTGAAATACAAAATAAAATTAATACAACTACATATGCTGCCCTCGTAATTGAAAACACAGTAAGTCAAGTTACTGTGTTTTTGCTTTGGATAGCTTTTTAGAATCGCGCGATTGCGCTCTGTCTGGGAAACTTTTCGATTTTTCTGTAGCGTGTATAGTTACTGAGATACGAAAAGTAAAAACACAGTAACTCGAAAAAAAAATTATTTTTTGAATAATAAACACAGTAACTTAGAATTTTTAGGTTTGAACACAGTAATTTTTTGTTTACTGTGTTTAAATGTATATCTATCGATTTTTTTTAATAAATTTTCCTTGGCTACAACACGGCATCTTCAAATACTGTGTTTATTTGTAAACATTTCGTGGAATCTTTTGATGCTTTACATAAATTAAACACAGTATCTGAATTACTGTGATTTAAGTGTCTGCAGTTTTAATATTAACTTCAGTAAATACTTAGCTTGAACCCAGTAACTATCGACTTACTGTGTTTTAAACTAACTTTTCGTGGAGCGAGGTTAGAGGGGAAGGTACTTCTAAATAGTGCGCACTGCGCGCTTGGAAGTTTTTGGCGGCTTTTACGAAAATATTTCTGTTAAAACCATATCGAGGACTGAAATATAATAAACTAGCAGAAATCCGCGACATCGTCCAAGTAAATTTTAGTTTTCCCTACAACCATCGAATTTTTGGAATAAAAAGTAGCCTTTGTGTTTTTTAGGATGGAATCTGTTTCCAGTCCAATTTTCAGCCAAAAATTTTCATTAGTTACGGCGTGAAGGAGTATATCTCCCGCATAAATATCTGATATAGATACTCTATTCCCGCAGAAATCATGGATTTCCAGAGGATATCTAGTAAGTAATCCAGGGTATAATTATCGCCGTTCCAAATTTCAGCCAAATCGGTTCCATAGCTGCAGTTGCGGTGTGAAGAATTTTCCGTATGAATTGGGAATTTTCCGTGTGAATCGGGATAAAAAGTAGCCTATGTATTAAGCCAGAGCCAGCCTTCATTCCAAATTTTAGCCGAATTAGTTAAGTAGTTGCGTTAAGGAGTATTTAAACTTGGTAAAATACAAACTTCGGATCCCTATTTTAGCCCCTTAGAGGGTGGATTTCGAAAAATCCTTTCTTAGTGCACCCCTAGACCTCACAAGGAATCTGTGTACCAAATTCGGTGTCTCTAGACCTAGCGGTTTGTGCTGTGCGTTGATATGTCAGTCAGTCAGTTCCTTCTTTTATATATTTAAAAGATGTGTAAGTAAAGTTTCTTTTTAAAATTCAGAAATCAGCATCTTTTGTTACACTCTTTTACTTGAAATTCCCGTGATAACCCTTTACAAAGAAGTAGCCTCGATTAGAATCTCTAACTAGACTGTATAAGTCCTAATAATTTATTATTCAGCAGTTCTAAACTCAAACTCAAAATATCTTTATTTCACATAAGCCTAACGTACGGGTTCTTATAAAACGTCAATATAATATTTGTCACATATAATATATGGTGATAACTACAAGTCGACTTAAAGTTAAGTTTACGCGAGGGTTCAACACGCCCTGCACTGAGAAGAAGCCCACTACAAACACAGCTGGGTTTTGTTTCCTGTTATCACCACATCTCACTTTGTTTGTTTGTTTGTAGCTCAATTTGTTTTTAAGTGTCATTACACTTAAAAACAAATTGAGCTAGCATAATTACGTACGCTGATTTTGGCGATTTTTCGACTTTACCCCCTGAAAAGATTTAATGAAAATTTCATAAACCCAACTCTCAGACTCTCACTTATCCAATAATTTAAGTTCGTTAATCTAACGGAATAATCAGGACTTTAGACGAAATTATAAGCGTTCATTGAAAAATCACAGACATAACTCATTTCTTCTATTTGTATGGATGTCATAATGATATCTATGTTATACATACCTAAAAATTAAAGACTACCGAAATAGGAACAAATAAAAATTCGGAATCAGATACGAATATAACTATACGTACAGCAGCACAAATAAATTCATTATCAGCTGGGATATTTAAAAAATCTGAGGAGGAGAAGCAAAATTCTACACACAGGGTGTTTTTACACATATGAAAAAAAGGTTAACTTAAAACACAGTTTCTTTAGATGCTATAACGGAAACTAAGAGTTAACATATTGCAAAATTAATCTTAAACACAGTATCTTACTTACTAGAAATCCATCTAGTAAATAAATGTTAGGTATTGCTACCTTACAACACAGTATATGTATAGTTACTGTGTTGTGTAATCACGAGTGTTTGTATCTTTACATGGTTAAAACACAGTATTAAATAAAAGTACGTTAGAACACAGTAACTATCAAGTTACTGGGTTTAAGCGTAAAATAAATTTACTTTAAAAAATTATATTACTATGTTAAAACACATCATCTAATTTAATTAATTAAACAACAATAATAAAAGAGCTTCATGTACATATAATGAAAGCTTTATTTATTCTTCGTAGTTTAAAAAAACCCCTATCACGCTAACGTATATAGTTGGTTCATAACATATCAATTTACCTATTAAACTTTAAACGCGTTTTTCTCGAAACGCAATTTTTGGAGATACTGTGTTTTCAATTACGAGGGCAGTATGCTACAAAATATGTATTTTTTTACAAAAGTTACGTATTATCGGTTAAAATATAAAAATTGTACGTGAAATAAAAAATAAATTTAAAATCAAAATTGACAGAGAAGCATATAACTATTATATGCTACTCTGTTTCGTAATTATAAATTATTAGTTATCCTCTGATATACCACTTTTATTTTTAGGGCGGGAAAAGTATAAAAATTGTTTAGATATTCATCTGAATCTGATCTTGCGAATTTTCAAAGACATCGGAAACGACATAAGCGTGTCGTGTAAGACAAATTTTAATGGCAGTCAATAAAATCTGTGGCAGTCAATCACTGTGTTTTTTTTAATCTGACATTTATTTAACAATCTTGTTAAGTTTCTTTTGGAAATCATGTGTTGACCAATAATTCGTCATAATTAGGAAAAGTTGGCGAGATTAAAACAATAAATAAGAATTTACGGTCACGCGTATGGCAACACCCACGTCGGAATTAGCACTTCGCATCATGTCCCTTCAGACAATAGGGTTTAAATTACAACTTTACAGCGAGGCCACTACTTCTTCGTATAAGTTGTAGCGGGAAATGTCCGGTTCGCCCCGTCGTCGTCTTGAGTGTTGTCACTAAAAAATGTCTTGCCATATTCTGGGGTAGGATGCTTGTCCTTCAGAAACTTGCTAACAGTTTCGTTTGAATTGTATAAATTATTGTTAAACTTTTCATAAATTCTTTAACTCGACACACTAAGTTAGGAATCCTAGGAGTATTTACAGGTATGGTTCAACCATCTTTTCTGTTCAGATGACGCCGTTGCTTGTGGTTATACTGTCATGTCATTTTCTATCCATAGTTCATAATATTATTGATCAATGAGTTCATAGCATTGCTTTTGTTTTCATTTTTACGACCTATATGGAACGAATATCAAAAAATGTGTGAGATTTTAATGTTTGACAATTATCTTTGATGGACCGTTGCGCGTCGTGTCATAATCTCGCCATTATCGCCTACGCAATAAAGTTGTGGCCCCTACTGGAGAGGTCCTGTAGCAATTCCAGCACAAATTCGTGGCGAGTTTGTGACATGTGCCTCAACCCATTTGATTTTACGAGGAAAAACAACAAATTAACGAACAACTCAAGGGAATAATTAACGAACATCTCTATACACGAAATGTGTATTTTTTTATCAATCGACGCGCGGTCGGTGGTTTTTTACCTACCTTGTACCTACATGGACGTTTCTAGAATTTTAAACCACAATTATATGATTGAATAACCCTACTTGATAATTTACACGTTCGGCCACACATCTGTAGTTTTTTTTTCTATAAATAGCGCTGTTAAAAAATGCGTGATAAAAATCTCAACGGCCGGTTTATTTTGGGATAATTGCTGGAATAATTAGTGGCAACACTCTTAACTAGTGTTATGCTATTAACATTTTTAATGGCGCGTCCGCCATAACGCTTTATGTCGAAAGGAAGTCGCTTTACGGCAGTGACAACTTTTATATCACGTTTGGGGTTTAGAGTCTTTGTAAAGTAGTAGTAATTCTCGTGAATTAGCTTGAAATTTCCGAATGATTGGCTGATTTTACGTCAGATAGGATTTCAAGTAAATTCAAAACTAATAGTCAAAAGTAAAAAAAATTGCTTCATTAACACTTTGTATGAGTTCGAGTTACAAGAATTCCGGTACAGTTTTTGCGTAATTATCTTAACATAAATTACCCATCAACATAAAATGTCTCAGAGAGTGTAGAGACAGCACTTAGAGACGTACTTTAATTGCGTTTTGTAAACCCTTTTTCAAATTACATTTTAATGTACATTGAACTTCAAAACTTAACTGAGCACATCAGTTACTACCAATTTATTTTACCAAAATTCTTTCTGCTGCTTTGTAGTCCATATCCCTTGAATCTGTATAAAACACGGTTTCCACATAATCAAAAAATCCTTTCAAATAGTATCTACGTACGTTTTTCCCCGTCATTGGAGCACCATCAAGAGAATAATATGTTGGCTTGTCATTATTTGGCAGAATTAAGAAATAACGGACTACAGCAAAATATTCTTTTGGTTCATTCTATTAGGTACAATGGAATTCCGTAGTCCGTAGAGTAACATCTGCTTAAATCCATAAACCAAAATCTACTTAAGATTAGCTCGACGCAAATAGGTGTTTTCAAAAATGCTTTCTATTAAAACCCGGCTGAGTTTGTTGTGGGCTTCTTCTCAGTGCAGGGCGCGTTGGAACCCTCGTAAACTTAGTTTTAAGTCGACTTGGAGTTATCGCCATACAAATGTGACAAATATCATAAGGACCATTTACAAGCGCCTATATATTAGGCCTATGTGAAATAAAGATATTTCATTTCATTTCATTTCATTTCATATGCCCGTATATAGTAGTAACTAGTAATTCCATCTATGTGAGTTGCAAGCCCAGAGCTAGGGCCTGCATTTTATTCTTGAAATATTGCTTTAGGTAATAACGTTTTTACCCCCCCCCCCAAACGTTTATCAAATTGGACAATTTTGGTATCATTACATTCAGTTTACTTTAATTTAAATATGTAAGTTATATTTTTCTTATGAAAACTTACAGCTAGAACATGCTAGATGATACTCGTAAGGCGGGCAGCGAGCTTTCAATGGGTTATATATATTATTTGAATAATGACAACATGTACCAGGTAACAAGCGCCGACAAGGAAGTGTCTGGCTCACGACGTTTTGTTCTATTGTGTCTTCTCATCAGTATTCCTACATTGTTGCTTTTTATAAAAAGAACTTTGAACTGTTGACGACTTACAATTCTACCATTTTCGTGTTTATTTTTGGAACTTCTTTTGTTGTATCTGTCTTGAAATGGTCGGGAGTTGTAACCATCGAATTTGTGGCGTTTGACGATTCCTTCTTTTCATTTCAAATATCCTTGTAGCATTCTTATAAGGAAGGTCTGTTTATCCACCAAATTAATCTACATTGGATCAGTGTATTTAGTCTATTGGGTACTTACCTAGTTTATGAGAGCAAAGACTGTTCTCAATTAGTTCATTAAATTCATCTTATTTATAATAGTTTTAGATGATTTTAATAGAACTTTACGAAAGCTTATTTTTTTACACTATACAAGACTGCGATCTCACCTGATGGTAAGGATGCAGCCGAAGATGTTAACGTACTAACTTGGAAGGGGTACGTAAAGTCACCCCAACGGTTTCTACACAGCATCGCACCGGAACGCTAAGTCGCTTATAGTTAAAATGCAGATAGAAGATACATAGTTACAAATACTATTAAGTTATTTATGAGTTTCATACTTGTACATTAATATTTATTAACAGTTTAAGCACATTAAGGTAGCTTAATGATACGTGTTACAACTTCGTATATCATTTATTATTTAAATATTTACGACTTTTCAAAAATAAATATTATGATAATTTCGCCGCTTTTTAATATTCCGTTGGGGAGCTGCGGCGCGTGACTCGTGCCTTAAAATGATATTCACGTTTCAATGGCAGAGCATCGATGGCTTTGTTTGGTAATGTGATGAACTTTTTACTGTATCGTTTTTGTGTTTCCGAAAACACATGCATTTACCTAATTTGAGTGTTTGTAAAACATTAAATAAGGACCTATTTTAAAAGCTTCTATTTATTTAACTTACAATGTATGTATGTTTGTTATCTGTTCGGGTGGAATCTTGCAACTTCATTTTGAAACAGATTTCTTCAACTGATTGAGCTGAAATTTTGTATACACGTTTTTTTTGAATGACAATGCATGGTGGCAGTCAGACGTCATTCTAAATCCAATATGGCGCAACACACAGAATGGTGGATTAGTTATTTTTAATGCACGCCTACAATCATATATAAATGAAAATGCTTGCTGAGCGTAACTCGAAAAAAAAATTATAAGTAAAAAAACCATTAAAATAAGTTTTTATTTAAATGCGCTAGGGAACATATGATTTAAGGTAGTAGGTACCTAAATAAAATATGTTAGACTACCTTCCTACATGTAAAATACCCGGAAAACATAAAAGAAACCCACATCGATTTCTCTCATGCCCATGCGAGCTCTGAAATCATAATTTACCAATGTTTACTTTGACTCGTATAAACGTCAAGGGTTTTTTACAAGCATTTTTTACGATAAGTGAAAAATTTGTCACAAATCCCCATTTAACCGAGATGATGTGTCGTAAACGTCGAGGTTTCGGTTTTATTAAGACATCAAAAGGTCATTTATTTTCTCGATGATGTACGAGCATAATATAAGGCAAATAACGATCTTCATAATGCTTCGAGCAACATACATTTTGAACGGAAATAAGATCTACTTTTTTGTTATAGTGCTTCACACACTAGGTATAATTATAAATTATAAATGTACCTATCAAAATGTCGCTGCCAACGGGATTCGAACCCGCAACCACCACCTGTCGCGAGTGGCCGCTCTACCGATTGAGCTATGGAAGCGAAAACCGCTGATACGATAATTTCGATACACATTGTTTTCCAGTTATAGGCAGACTGCGGAGCCATCTAAATTTATGGAAATAAGATCATTGCCTCACTTATGTATTTACAAAGGATTTTAAAGAAAATTAAAAAAAAATTGAAATTACATAGTAGGGACTTAGTACTTAGTCTACAGAATGCATACTTCTTTTTTATTATTTTCGACTATATCAATATCAATCTTCTGGAGGTCTTGATATATCTAATCCCGATTGGATAGATATATCAAGACTAAGAATTGTCATAAATCTTCATCCACTGACCACTGTGTAGATTTTAGACAAATGTTAAGAAAAAAAACGCTAAGAAATTGAGTAAAATACTTTATATAATTTTTTACTCTTCAAAGTCTTCAACTTCCAACTTGTTATGCGAGTAAAATCACGTAACAAAAATAAACCCTTCAATAACTTCACAAAAGCCGAGTTTTAAAGGAACGTAATAATAACAGGTTAGAGATTCAGTTTGGAGCATGAATAGTAATTTTATCCAACCTTATTTTCGTTTGGTATCGTTTTTCCTCTAAAGATACGCGATACCGCACACCATTTAGTCGAAATCGGGAACATTTAGCCCGAGATAAGAGTGAATATGAAAAAAGTCGATTTTTTAATTTTGTGAATGAATTCAAGCAGAATATTTTTTGCAGTTATGGGTTAACATAAAGTTTAGTATATGGTGCGCATTAAAAATCTTATATTGTGTGTTTTTTTTTTAATTTTGTGAATTTTAATTGTTTTGTTAAAATTGTGAACGAGGGTATCTCTGATTCTAGAGCTTTACCCTTCGCCTTAGAAAACTCTTTGAGTGGAGTCATTTTAGTACCCTATAAGTACTGACATTAGAAAGATAGTATATATTAAAACAGGCAGATCAAAATAAGGATCTCACTCCACTTCGTGTTCTTTATGGAATTTTCTTGCAACACATTGTACAAACTTTAATAAGAATTTTCAATGCATTTTTCTAAAGTTCTAAAGTGTATGCCCAAAGAAATGAGGAGTTAGTGTATAACTAATGCACTATGCCTTCACAATTTGTCGAACATGCGGTACATACGCAATATGCATACATGCTATGCGATGGCAGCCACGTCGTCGGTCCAACCGATCCGGGACATAAATTCGGCACGCCCACGAAGTTGGCAGGGCTGCCTGCCATTAATTCCCTCATCCAAACCAAAGTTATAGCTAGGAAACAAGGTACTATGATACGAGTAAGTATGCAGCTTATTTTAATAACATAAATATGAGTCGTTATCAAGAATTTTTCTTTATCATAAGAGCCCTTTTACATTCAGCTTAAAAGTATCAATGAATCTTAGTTGTTAGCAAAACAGTTGCCTTCTTCCTTCTGAAGGGTTAAGGTACCTGTGTTGTTCTTATGTCACTTTTCGGAGTACATACCTACTTGTCCGCTCTAAAACAAAATATGTCACAAAAAATGTTCATGTTTCTATTTAGAGTTAGGTACACAGACTTGTAATTTATCTTTCCCTTCCTAAAGTTCTATAGTTAACTGTAACTGTCTACACTCTTTCCCGGATACAATATTATAAATTACAGAGATTTGTTCTTTTATTTCAATTATCTTCATTCGATCTTCATCACATTACAATTGTCACAAATGCCACAAAAAAATCGCAATTGTCAAAATGTTCTACTACTGTTATACGAGTAACTTTTGTCAAAGTCACGTCTCTACAGCATAAACGTAACTTGTCTCACTTCTAAAAATATGACATGACATAATAGACATAATTTCGCCTGTCACAGCGCGTTCGTCGACTCATTAGAATTCCGCGTCGCAAGCGCATCCCTGTTGCACAATGCATTTGATACGTGAGCCTTTTGAGATGCGCCGATTCGACGTGCGCGCAGATTTTCGCTTAGCTGTTTTTTTCGCGTGTGCCTTGTTTGATGCCCTGATATGCATGTTATAAAAGTTTGAAAATATGCATAATATTCATATTCGTATGTACAGTCTATTCATTTTGAATTGCGTTAAAAGGTAAACAAACTAACCTTTTGGCGTACACTTCACTTCTTCACGATGTTAATAAGTCACACAAACTGCTTGCCGTCCACAAACAACATCTGAAGTTACCTTACGTATAACATTTCCACTATTTTATCCACTATTTTAGCAATATTTTTATGAAAAACTGAATCAAAACACAAATTAAGTATGACAGATTAAACTAAAATTTTAGTTGTGACATCGGATTTTTATCATTGACATTAGTGTTGCGCACAGAGGCAATTGCAACCACAGACAAAAAACGAACGATTCATACTTAGTCAGTGACCGTAGTTACATCGATTAACTCGTTCAAAATCGATATCACTATCGTTATTTGATTATAACTTGTTAAAGTGTATTTAAAAATCATGCTATTGGGTCGTAAATACTGACGTAATAAATAACAACAATATTGCTATAAAATTTTTTACAGGGTCGTTTTTTAAAGATGTTTTGGTATAATAATAATAACTTAATATTTGGGTATCGCCATGGTACGATATAATAGAGGAAGGAGTACAGTTATTAGACGTTAGTTATACCTTTTATAACTTTTAGTCGTTTAATGACGGTAACTGTCCAACAAAAATAAAATAACGAGTAGATATGAGTAAAAAAATTTAATATTCGACAATTTAACTGTGCCTAGTTATATAAATAAAATCAGCATTTAGATTTTCTTTATTCATAGACGAGAATTTTTTCAAATAAAAATATTCGTGAAAGTAGGTAGGTATAGTAAATTACTGCAGCGGCCAGCAAAAGAGGCATTGAGCCTTGAGGGATGAACGTGTAAATGATGATGAGTCTATCAGGGTTCCTCAGCAACGCTCCAAGATATCCTGTGCGACCTGGGAGGCCTCTTCGGATTCTGGAGTGAGCTCGGCTGGCTGGAGTGATCCGGCGAGGACCTGCATCAGCGACTTCACGCGCAACGGACGAATTCGGCCAAACAGAAGGCCAGGGACAGAAGAGAAGAGAGAAGAGAGTCTATCAGTGCCAAGTTATAGCCAAGGCTTATATTATTATACTTTTTTTCAAACAATACGTGGAAATGTAGACTAAGTAATACATCAATAATAATCATAGTAATGAAATCTAAGTTATCATAGACAGACATTTTCAAAACCAATTATGAACACAATATTGCTTTCCGAGTAAAAATGTTCTTTTGTTTTGTTTTTCACTAAACAGCTTTCTTTTTGAAAGCCAGTTCGATTTTTAAATGAAACCTTTGTTAAGTTATCTCCTTGGTTGCCACGTGTCGGATTGAAAGAACGTCACATGTTTAAATTACACAACACATTTGAGTTTAGGATGTAATTAATGCGAAAGCTAAACGATGACAGTGATGGATTTTCATTTTTCATACAACTTTTGGCAACTGCTGATTCCGATTTAAAATAATGCCCAAATTTCCAAGCATGTTTGAGAAAATATAATAAAATAAAATAGCGTGATCTAGTCAAATCGATTATGTTTTCGATTCTGAATGAATTACATAGGTAATTTGGATGATTACGGTCACTAACTCAGTATTAGTATCTGTACCGTTTCCCTTATCTAAAATACAATTTCTAAATTACAAGGATGATCGTTCAATAGTTCATTCCTGATATGGTTCAGCAATAGTTACATCACTAGAGCTATGTCAAAAAAAAGTGACGTAATCAGATCCGCCATATTTGTTTACTTTTTAACTCAATTCGATTAGAATGAAGTTTATCTTTTAAGACTAAGCTGAACGGTACACGAGATTCATTGCCCGGAAAATTGCTTGATATGTTTAAAGTTGAAAAACATCTACCTTTTTACACGACTGCCTAAAAAAAGGAGTGTAATGTTTTAATGGTTCATGTATGTGAGTTTCTTTATTCCACCATAACTTCTGAACGGCTGAAGTGTTTTAGACTTGATATGGTGTATCGTTAGAATCCTTACATGAGTAACAAGGCTATATATTTTGGAAAAAGTAGTTTTACCACAGGGCAGTCGATTTTTTTTTAATTTTTTTGTGATTATCAAGTTTTAGCTAGGTAAAAAGACACAGATAAATAATGATTTATCTCCGACGTGGTCCAATTATGATTCAGCGACTGCAATTAACTTTTTAATAATATGGGGAAATGTACAAACGAAGTCCTCAAAAGCCAAGCGCAGAACCTTAATTTTTATTGGATACCTACTTAATTAAAAACAAAATAACTTTTGCATTCAAAAATATATTCAATGAAATAAGCGTGCTCTTATGATTTTAATTCAAGAGAAGCAATGAAGAGTTTGTCCGCAAAAGTGCAATTAACATATCGTCCGTTGCCTTGCTCATTTCCCTTTACGATTACCTACCGCTGAGTCTTAACTTAATACATGATGCCATACTTTAAAATTTAAATGTGTATGTACGAGTGTGCACTGCTTCTTGAACTCTGGTTCTAATAAGGTTGCAGGATTCCGTAGGTCTTTCAGAATTCATTCAGAAAGTAAAAATCTCCATAAGTTTAAGAGGATGGCAAGTTGTACGAGTATGTCTCCATGAGCTTAAGAGGATGGCAAGATGTATGTTGATATTAGTGTTTGGCTTAATTTGAGCTATAAATAAAAAAAAATCAACTTTCGGGTATAAGATCTTCACTATACAGCTAAGGCACTTTTCCATTTGCTTGCCTCTTTTTGAGCCATAGTGTTAACTAGGTTTAACAAAGAATGATGTCCAGTAATCATGTCGGCTTGCAACTTTTCACACTGGAAACACACCAATGCACCAATGCATTAATTACTTCTTGGAGTTACTGAAAATTGATGCCCAATACCTACTTCAATTAAAGAGTATCGTCCAGTGACTAAGCGCGACGCGAGTACGTGTTCTCAAAAATGCTATCTATGCGCGTATAGAGAGTTGCGAGTCCAGAACAAAATGTAGGCCACATTTTGTTCTTGAAATATTGCTTCGGGTAATAACGTATCTATTTTACCCGAAACGTTTAGTAAAGGTCTCATTACATTCAATACACCTTAATAATACTACCCTTGGTATACGTTTTTTTTAGTTTTTATTTTATTGAAATTAAAAAATAATAATACTCGAGCAAATTTTAGGTCAACAATGGATATTTAGATGCTAATAACTTTTGACAACAGTGATCTTAAAAAGTACCTAAAACTTACGAGCATAGTTCTTCATTGTATCTGCAACATTTCTAAAAATTATGGAAACGGGACTACATACTCGTACGTTATCGCTTTTTGTATGAAAGCTTAGGCACCTAGCGTCCAAAGTCACTGCTCATTACCCATTTGCTTGCATATAACATGAATGAAGAACAGCAGCCTGCATATTTCAAAACCCAACAAATCATACCCAGCCGAATCATTCCGTCGAGAATTGCCGCAAGGCTTGGACGTTTCGGCTTCTTTAAAATTTTAACAAGCTTTGAAAAGGGTTATTTTAGGTCATTTTTCATACTTTAAAACAAGTAATTTCGCGGGATCTTAAAATAACTACAAAAAATGTTTTATAACGTACTTGTTTGGCGGTCTTAAAATTGTGAAAAGTTGTAGGCCCTAGGTGTAATTCTTTTTATTACTTGTTTGAAAATTTTATCACCCTAAAATACCCTTTTAAATTCTTTCAAATAATATTATTTTTCTCATAAGTTTATCTGAAAGTGCAAATAAATACTGGTTTGGCGCAGACATTACAAGAGCAATTTGGTACCTGAGTATTTTAGTACAAATTATTATCTTTCGCTTTTAGATAAGTTCCTTGTACTTTTGATGCCCTAACTCGTTTGCGTAGTACACGTAAACTTTTTTCTCATTAAGTAAATTGTGCGTTACTTACTACTTATTCTTACTACTTACTACTTATTCTAGTTCTGCCTAAGAACGAAAAACAATATGCATCCGAATTTCGTCGTGGTGAGACAGTCTCGCGTAGCTCAGTGGAAGAGCTCCCAGCCGCGATAGCTGGGGGACGTGGGTTCGAGTCCCACCGCGAGTGAAATTTTGATGCATATTTAATTTAAATAAATTTATATAAATTGTGCGTTTCGTAAGCGACCTATTTTCGGCTCTATAAAGTTGCGAAACTTTTGACGCATTCATGCTTTCTTTAATTTTGTGGTGGTGCACAATATAAAACTTGTACAATTCGTTCATTCATTTATACATAGGTACTTTCTTTATTTTATTTAGCGTGGTAAAACGAAATTCATTAATCATTACCAAATAGGTACTGCTCGACAAATTGTTATCAAAATCTCACCTGTCAACATAAAAAAATAACAGACACGATTTAAAAATAACACATGAATCTTTTTTTTAAAGCAACGACAAAATCATTAAAATAAATGGCATGTGAATACGAACGTATTGAGTATTGACCTTTTACGATGTTTCAGTATTGGCAGAAGCTTATTTTAACTACCATCACATTACTTGGCCTATCTGAATGTTTTCCCTAATTAATAGCCTGCTTTTTTGTATGTGATATCGAGTAGCACGTTTGAGAAGAGACATAGAACACTGTTTTGTAGTGAAAATAATAAGAGTTAGTTACGAGTAATTGGCGTGGTGGTGTATTTATTTTAATACTGCTTTTATACACTTCTACTATGTATAATCCATTTTTGTAAAATGTTACTGAGTTGAGTTTGTAAGGGTACAAACAAACGTCGAATTTCGATGAAATTGTTGTACATACACTGTTTTGTGTTAATCTTTCGAACGTCAAATTAATGATGTCAGAAAAAGACAATACTTATTGAGTAAAAATATTCCACCGTATTTCGCTATAATTTGTAAGGGGGTGACTCTCTAGTCTATACCGTGTATACTATATCAAAATTGCAAACAGGTTTTCTATAGTCACACCTCTTGTAGCGTAAATCACCTCCCCACTGAGTGCCGGCTTACTTTTTGGCAAACAAGATGTTAAGCAATGTGACCAAGGGTATTACCGAATGCGCTAACATTCTATGCCCTAAATGCAATAAATATTTATTTTTAATTAAGTAACACCGACATTTTTCAACATTTTAGAAGACCAGATTAATAATATAATAGTTGCTAACGTTTGTAGTATATTCATTAGTTTTAAGCCACACACATATTAAAATGTTGTCAGCATTACAAGTAAACTATTGCCTGTGTATTGATCCGTGTTGTATTGATATCCACTCCCAGCCAAAATATTTTGCAGTATAAGTACCACTGACCATGGAAAGGAATTGCATGTATCTACAAGTTTTGTGAACACTTTACTGAGTTTTGTGAAGTTTGTTATGACAGGAAACTATTATTAAAACGACTCAATTGATTCAGTTATAAGAATACATATTTAAAAAAAAACTTTAATAAAACATACACAATGAAACGCGAAATTGAAATCCATTATGGTAATTTATCAATTGTCCTGATACTGTCCCATAACAATAGTTTGGAATTTAATAAAGTAATAGATTTATCAAGCGCTAATTCGAGTTTGTCATGCGATACAGTTTTTCCCGTCTGGCTATGAGCTTTTTTTTTAACCGACTTCAAAAAAAGGAGGAGGTTCTCAATTCGTCGGAATCTTTTTTTTTTTTTCTTTTTTTTATCTATGTATGTTCACCGATTACTCGAAGACGCGTGGAGGAGGGTTTTGTTTAAGAGGGTTTTGTTTCCAGGTGGTCCCATTTTAATCAGGTCAGGATCTGATGATGGGATCCTGGAGAAATCGAGGGAATTCTTCAAATTTTATATGGACACATGAAACTATTTGAGTATTATTAGAAAGAGTAATATTTTCCAAGTTGTCCTATGGTCATCAGGTCAGGATCTGATCATGGGCTCATGGTCAAATCGAGGGAACTCTTCAAATTTTGCTAGTATACTTAAAGCGAGTTGGGTATTTTTTATAGTTACTGGTGCATTTGCTAGCAGATACTGATTTGATGACTAAAGTCATCAAGTCAGGGTCTGATGATGGGATCTTGGTGAATTTTAGGTATCTCTTCAGAGTTTATGAACATAGCTCAAGCGATTTGGGTATTTTTACAACGCCTGGTGCATTTTATTGTTTTCCACTAAAAAGTATAAAATAAAAATGGGAAATGCTTTCCAAAAAACCAACTTCAAATGCCACTACAAAGAGTGAAATAATTTTTATTTAAATTTTAGGTACCTACACCAATACGAAGTCGGGCGATTGCCTATGACTTCGTCATTTCTCACATGTAACATCAAGTAAGTTAGGGATTGTATGAAACATTGCCGAACTTCGAATTGGTGTAGGTACCTAAAATTTAAATAAAAATTATTTCACTCTTTGTAGTGGCATTTGAAGTTGGTTTTTTGGAAAGCATTTCCCATTTTTTAGTACTTAATAACAGACGTTATGAGTCCGACAAATAGTACGTTGATCATTCAATATTTTTTACTGATATTTATTTCACTAATTTTACAAGGACAGAATATAATATCTAGGTATGTGTTTGTGTCTGTTATTCCTTCGTGTCGCAAAATCCATAGTTCAAGCGAGTTTGATGAATACCCGAACTATATTAGAGCCCGGACCCGCGAGCGAAAGAAAATAAAATTCATAAAGTTATTGTTAAATAATTATCTTTGTGTTGTCTATTTTACGACATATGTATAACGATGTCTAAAGTGCTATACTTATGCATCTTTCAGACAAAGAGATCCAACAAACCTTAGTTCCATACGAGCTATTAGATTCCTCATCAATTATTTTCAATCATACATACCATCAGTTATATTATTTTTAAAAATCTGAAAATGAATCAGTGAAGCTTCTGGCCAGCACATATTAATTTATCTAGGTATATATAGAGGCATTGGCAATCTTTCTCTGGTCGTATCGGAATAATACCATCACTAATAGACACGAAGCACATCACTGTAATGCATCTTGTGATAAGATCGGCCACTGTTATATAACTCATGGTTAAACTTAATTCGTCGTACACAAGCTATTTAATTTCTTCCAGATTGTATAGATCTCCTGCTTTGACCGCTTAAAGATACAGTATCGTGTATTATAAAAGCGTCAAACCAGCTGAATTGTGAATGATTACTTTGGATGTTCCTCGGTTAATGGGCATTTGTACTGCACCGTATCACGTCATCGCGACGCGACGAGTAATGTTCGCTCTCGAGTCTCCACATACCATTATCACACCCGCTATTACGTTCGCGGCTTCACTTTTCAGTTTGTAGGTACTACAAAAGTAGAATGGCAGCACAATGCACATTGCACATTGCTGATCGTTTAGTTTTGCGGTTCTGTGACAATAATATTCTTAGATTAAGACTTAGGCCCGGGTCATTCAACTTTAACAGACATGTAACTGTTAAACATGGTGCTAGAGAAGAAATATCGAAGAAAACGACTTAATTGAATTTATTTTACGTATTTTACGATACCCAACGGTTTGACACAAACTGAGCATTAGGTTTTGTTTGCATAAATACGAGTACATCAAAATCTCTATGAAATTTTAGCGATTAAGTGACTGTTAAACTTTGTTGAAGGAACGGGGTCTATATCTTAATGTACGAGTATCATCGTTGAAATTCTAGATCAACCTGTTGAAATAACCGGGACTTACTTATTCAAAAAAGCATAATAATATTTTTACTTGCGAATGTTATAAGCGATATGGCTGATAATTATTATGATGGAGCAGAATAACTCTGTCAAACGGAGGGAAACATGGAGTTTAAACTAATTGATTTGAGTAATATAAGTTAAACTTTTGTAATTCACACTTCTATAACAAGACTCACAAATCAACAAACAAAATCTAAAATTGAAATAGTTTTTTCGTTAATTATCTCAAACATGCTACAGATGTTGTGTTTAAGTAAGTACTTATCTTTTTCTGTGTGGTTTTGCAAGTCACTAATTAAGCAGACCACAAATCCGACGAGGTATCAACTATCGGTTGATCGGTCAATAGTAATCATGGTATTTTTTAACGAACCTTATTTAAATACATGCATATACATGCTAGTCTAGTTGCGAAGGTGTGCCAGACCTTCGGATTGCTCAAGACATGGCACAGGCAAGGCTCAGCTAATTAGATACAAGTGAAACCTAGAATTCATAACGTGGTAGTCAATGAGAAATCCAGAAGGCTGTGAATTGTGACCTGATATGGATTTAATTAGGTACTTTTAGCACACATATTTGTGTTATCTACGAGTAGGTACTAATGAGGATATTTACGTGAGGGACATATTCGGCCCACGGCAATAATATCCACAGTTCTGCTCCCCCTTTAGCAGTATTATACTAATAATATGACATTTGTATGCGCATCAGAAAAGCAAAACAGTGTTGTTCTGTTGTGGTTCTGTTTTCTGTATATATTTTTTGACGGAAACTTCTATAGGCACGATGGCCATTTAATAGGAAAAACTGTGAACTCGCGATAGCATTACCACACACCAGTTATGCATCCTTGAACGATTTTTTTTTATCACTTTTTTTTTGAATTTCACTTCCATTGGCACTGCAATTTGCCATTTCCATTGCCATATTTTCATAACAGTTACGGAAGGCAAAACTAGCATTAACGTACTTCTATATCAGGAATTGGTGTTGGTTTTGTGTCAAACAAACATACAATTAGAATCGCTTGATTTCATCATTCAAACGAATATACTGGTGCCGTTTCTGGTTTACAATCACCCTTATGAAGTTCTGCCATTGGCTGAAAAATGTGCATCATAACGTAACGTAGGCTACTGGTATGTCTGGGTCCAACAATATAACACCACCTATGCTCTATGCTCTTTCTTATGCAATATGCAACTGTGATCACAAAGCATAAGTTTGGCGGACATAATGGACTACGAAACAGATCAAACTAGTTAAGACAGTCAAAGATCAAGAACAGGACAATTCCACCAGTCGTAATGAACACCAATTAGTAGAGCACAATATCACAGAGGCGGGGAGGGGCGTAGCGCCATTCAATTTGTGAATTAAAAGGGTCGACTTGAGGAAAATGTCATTAGGACAGCGGACATAAAGGTCTTTGTGTTATACCGTGTGGGTGGAAACTTAACACCTGATTTAGATAGTGTAACTTACGTGCCGAATTAATTCGCTCACAATTTCGAACGCTCGTGTCTCCAATGTGATTTATTATGCTCGCGTAGGCATATTGTTAAACATTCGCTGCCCGTGGGGTTATAAAATAGGGAAATACACCTCCTGCTGCTGTCCTTGTCGTACGTACTGGGCTTACCCTTAGATTTTGCATATATCGTTTGCATACTACTACAACTACAATACTTTCGTGTATACAAATATAGCAAAACATCTAAAAAAAATACATCAAAATAAGAATTGTAGGACACAGAAACCATTGTTTATTGCAGCTAAGCGAGTCACTTGAAATTTTCCGTGATTTTTCCATAGATATGAAAGAAAATAGTAGTAGCGTAGCAAGTCTCTCCGGGAGAAAAGGCAGTAGTCATGAAGATCAAAGTCAAAAACCACGCGTGTGATATACGCTCATAGTTTCTAAAACATAAAATAATGTATTAGCAAAATTGGTTTCGAATCCCACTTCTGATGACAAATTTTGGGTTAACGGCGACGTCACCAGAAGTGTTTAAAATGATACAGATTATTTACTACTTTAATTTTTTATTCAGATCATCAATTTATGTAATTATTTTTTTCATATAAAACTGATGTAATGAATCTACCACCGGTTCGGAAGACAAGTTTTGCACTGAGAAGAACCGGCAAGAAACTCAGCACTTGCTCTTTTCAAAACATGGCTTTTTCGTGTGAAGTCTTAGGCAATAGCTAGTCTATGCATAGTTTCACTAATCCGACCACTGTGCCATATTGGTGGGAAACCGGCCACCGAATTTAGATAACCACCCACGCAAATCAGTTGCTAGTCGCTACTTCGTGTCATGATTCTCGTTATAGTTCACCGATGTTTCGCTGCGAGCTGTAGCGTGTAACGTAATTGAAGGGCAGTCATAAATCGGTTCTATATCGGTTATCGAGTGGGCCGGCGCCAAGAGGTAACGTCGGCCATGTTTGAAAAACGCGCGCTAACTAGCGCCGGCCATATTGGAATTTATATGCCATTCGTTTGCAATTATTCCCAGCAAATGCAGTCGTGTCTTGGTTTTTAAATTGACAACTTAATTTAGGGCCGATTTTTCAATAGCCAGATAAACGTTATCTAACAATTAGTTTATAAGAGCCATTGTTATATGCAGCAAAAAAAAACAGCTGACTTTGTTCTGGCCTTTCTCTTACTTAAATCAGATATGTAGGTACTTAAGGAACTATGGAAAGGAGTGTATGGTAAAGGAAAAGTAACAAAGATTAGCATTTTGAGTTCAAATTTTAAATAGGTATAGTTTCATGAAACTTAAATTAACTTAAAAATATTTTCAATTTGTTTTTGTCTGCTGATAAATGGATCACTGCTTTGATCAGTCTTTAAGCAATTAACATGCGTAATTTTCTCATAACATGCATGTATTTCAAAAAAAAAATTACTAAGTACTATACTAGTATACTTTAAAATAAATTATACTTATCCGTTCAGAACTTAATAATTTAACCAAATATCTACTTGAAAGGATGCGACAGTAATGAAGTTAAGGTTAATCCCTGATTTAATCGACATTTCGACGACTTAATCCAGCCATTTTAGATTCAGCAACTACGTAAAGGTCAATTAGCGATTTAAATATGAAAGAGCGATATAGGTTTCTGCCAGGCTGTTGTCTCATTAAATATTATTTTTATTGCACATTGCAGAAAAATAATTTAATTTTGCCATCAGGTCATTATATTCGAATTTAAATTGCTTCTTACCGTTTTTATACTTGTCTCTGTAGGCAGGTACTATTAATTATTTTTGCGTTATCTTGCTGTAGGAATAAGAAAGTGTAAGAAACCTTAAAAATATAATATACCTATATTATAACATTTCCCTTCTATAGACATTCTATTTTTTTTGAATAGCTAACAATAACCAAATTCAAACTTTCTTCGTGAACTGAATTTTCTGCACTTGGTTCAGGCTGCAAGTGTAACACCACGGATTACATATTTTCGCTAAACATTTAACCCTCTTTTAGTAAAACATTGTCATGCTGTCCCTTGATGGCATAGGTACATTCGATTTTTCAAAACCTCCAGAATCGCGTTGTCGATACAATCTTGGTTGTGGCTGCGGTGGACAGTTGGTCAAAGAATTTACTCGTACAACTTAACTGTACTTAAAATTGCTAGATGATATTGGATCTTAGGGCTGTGAGGAATAATTTTGAAACATATGCCATACAAAATCTGTCGAAAAGTCCAATTTATTCCTTAACTGTCCTACATCTGACTACCTAGCGAAATGTCTTCGATATAAAACATCCCTTTATCACCCTTCCCTTATACCAGAAAAAACAGCCTAAACTAGCGGCTAGCCCATAAAAACAATCTTCAGAAATGTCCATGCAAAAATCATAATCCATTGTGTGATCGAAGCACAAACCAACAAACTTTCTCATTTACATTTTAAGTAAATAAAGTAAATAAAATATGGACCTGTCGGTGTGGTTGCGACTTGAGAGCGAGAATCGAGATCGATTCATTTCAATATGGACACATTCCGGACGCTTGCGCAGATAATGTTACGTGCCACAGATAACATAAATCCACCTCTCGGACCGGGACTCCCACGTGTTGGAAACTCGCTGTCTCTGAACTACCTACTCTGTGCTTGTAAATTAGAATTCCTAGAATAGTTCGTTTTAGTCCTGCTATTTTTATTGGACAGCGGCAAATTCTTGCAATTCTGATAATATGTGACCCGTAGGTCGAGAGATATTGTCAATAGTCAATACGGAAGCAGAAAAACATACCTACTAATTGTACATTTTTATATTAAGTGCGCGATTTTTTTTAGTTTTCTGCTCACGTGTTATGAAAAAATGTTGCAAAACATTTTGTTAGTAAAAAATTAATAATCTGAAATGAAATCAAATATATAATATATAAGAGGTACACACATATACAAACATTTATCTTAAAAATAACGTGATAACAAATTTCATAAACATCGTCCAGTGCTGTAAACTGTTCTTCCTGTAACATGGAGGATTTATCTTATAAATGCACAGCCTTTTTGATGACACCATTACATTACATTCCCTTCCAAAGTACACACATTCGGCTGTACCCGGTGAGTTTACAGTTCTATTTTGTAACCAGTAGTGAATAAAAAATGGTTCAACGTAATAAACTTGTAAGTAATGTAATAGTTAACGGTTAGAACGCAGTTAACAGCGGCTCGCGTAACAGAGGTCAAGAGTTATTTGTTATCTGAGATATCAAATCGCGAAGCATTCATTACAGTTTTTTATGAGTACCCAACTACAATATAACTTTTCTAATGTTGTAATCCAACTTGTTTATAAATGTTTCGTCATCAAGGAATATTATATTAAAACCTGATTACTACGACTTGCCAAAAAATTATTCGGTTTCTCAGTTTTTTAAAGGCAGGAAGTGAGAACCCTAGAAATGCAAGAGGTCTTTGTGGGCGCAAAATAACCCCTCGATTTCCCCGGACGGAGGGGTATAGGTCAGTCATTTCCTTCCTGCTTATGTATATCCTTCGCGCTTGACCAGCTTTTTAAGATCATTTATACAAAGGGATATTGACTATTTTAAGGGATATCTCTAATCTCACCAAAAATATTTCATGTAGAATGTTGCCAAGCCGAGACCATAAGATGGCTCGCACTGTTAAAAAGTTTATAGATCTTATGTAAACTCAAGCTTCTAAACTCTATACACCCTAACTTCATTAAGTGAAAATATACGACTTAGCAGTTTTGTTATAATAAAAAAAAAATGTAGGTATAACAGAAAAGTAATGAACAGAGAATAAAAACAGTGTAGAGTTAGTGACGTTAACGCTTACAGAGTTAAGACGTGTAGAGTTACCCTCCGATTTATCTATTTATATTAAAAGTAAAAAAAAAAAAAAAATTGTCGTTTATTCAAATACAATAACGACCATTGATAAACAAAACGTTACATCGTCGTATCGGTCCGTCAAGTTCAGAATCAACAGACAAATACGAATCCGATACGATTATTCATGTGCACACTCGAGCCACCCTTAATGGGCGATGTGGCATCGAATAAATCGCTCTCACGGTCTGTAAATCATCGAGCATAAGCGAGATTGATGGTGTTATGACCTAATATGTATCTCGTTGTACTCCCATATCATCCAGGCTCCTTCAACGTTGCTGATTTGCGTGTATTGTTTCGTCATCTGTTTTCATCAGAAACTGTTGTGTTTATTAAAAAGAAAGCCTACGTCATTATGCATCGTCAAAATACTCCATTGGTCAATTTCAAGAGTCCGAGGAGTATGGGTCTCTCGTAAGGAGTAGGCTATATTAATTCATAGCCTATAACGCTATAATTAAGTACAGATTGCCAGGCTTTACATACTTATCAAGGCGAAGGTTTACTTTGAGTAATAACTACCTTAGTTATTTTTTATAATTTTAATAACTTAGAATTAATATCTACTGACTGACCATCCCGTGCTTGAATCCCGTACATGATCCCGTAATGAATAATAAATCTACTTTTATACATTGACTAAATTCTCAAGAGCACCTCTGTGGAAAATTTAAGTTTTCTAGGTCTGAATTTGGAACTTTGGGCTGAGCCTGGGCGATGAAGTCACATATAGTTGTAACGCAAATATACCTAGCTTTCAATTGTTCACAAAACTTTATCAGTAGGCATGCAGGAAGGCAGAGCATCTATAATTTAAATCTATGCTACAGCAATATGTACCGTACGTCCTCCATAGTCCGTAGCGCGATGTTCCATTGCGCAATTTGTACTGCGCTCCAAGCAGACTCCCTGGTGCTTCCGAGTCATCTGCGGCGTACAATGATACATTTATCTCAGATTAGAATCTGCCACGGACAAATCGCCACGCTTTATGTTTTATTTGACGGTGATTTCCTTTGGAATTGAAAATTAAATATCAATCTTTTCTATGTTTCTATGTTTTCTTTTTTGATAAAACATTATCTTTATAAGCACTAGAAGCCTTAGAAAATGCTCAAAATTGCCTATTTAGACTCGCTGTTAACAAATGCCTAGTATACGAATTTGACAACTATTACCGAAAAAAGAAAAACATAGCGACACAGTATAATATATTCTCTATATTCAGTTTACGAAATATCTTTCAAATTGGTCCAGTTTTGGAGGAGGAAATAGCAGAGAACCAAACCCCGAAATATAGCATTTTACAAGGGCCTATTGTGTCGGATCTGCAGTTGTCCTTATTGCACGAATTTGCGGGCGGGGACGCGGGACGGTCTGATCATACGTACACAGATTGAAGTGATGCGTAGTAGTTGATAATAATATCGATAAACTAGTGTTGTTAACAGCTATCGATAAAAGCATTTACATTTTCAGAGTACTGTATCTTAAAAGGAAAAAAGGAACCCTTATAGGACTCACTTTGTTGTCTGTCTGTATGTCGTGTCTATAAAAAACTGGTCAAGTGCGAGACGGACTTGCGTACGTAGGGTTCCGTACCATCATACTAATATAATAAAGTCGAAAGTTTGTATGTTATATAAATAGATCCATGAATATCTGTTTTTAGGGTTCCGTACCCAAAGGGTAAAAAAAGGAACCCTATTAGCGAGACTTCTGATCGCTGTCCGTCCATCCGTCTGTCACCAGGTTGTATTTCTTGAATCGTGATAGCTACAGACTTGAAATTATCACAGATGATGTATTTTTGTTGCAGCTAACAACAAATACTAAAAAATGGAATTAAATATATATTTAAGGGGGCTCCCATACAACGTGATTTTTTTGCTTGTTTTTGCTCGACCTTGATACTCCAACAGGAAAACTCTTTAAATTTTCACAAAATATTTAGTTATATACTTACTGTAGAAATAAATAATTAAATTAAAATAAAATAAAAAAATGAAGGGGGCTCCCATACAACAAACGTGATATTTATGCTCGTTTTTGATTAAGTGGGCACGAGTGTTAAGTTTACTTTAATAGTATAGAGAATGGGTCGTGATGGTACGGAACCCTCAGTGCACGTGCCCAACTCTCACTTGACCATTTTTTTTTACTATTATCATAGAAAATGCATAGAAACAATAGATTTTCCCGAGAAAAAAATAGTTGATGTGTTACTCTAGGATATAATCTTTCTCCATTCCAAATTTTAAATCAGTTTAGTTATTACGCTATGAAGGAATATTTTACCGCGAGAAATTTCTGTTTTATACTACTACCATAGAAGCCATTGAGTTTTCCGGGATAAAAAGTAGCCTATGTATTAATTCGGGATAAAATCTCTTTTCCGAGTTTCACTCGGATCAGATCAGTAATTACAGCGTGAAATAATATTTTCCTGCGTGAATATCTGTTTTTGAGTATTCCCGCGAAAACCATGGATTTTTTCGGGATAAAAAGTAGCTTTTTCATTAATCCGGGATATAATCTATCTTCATTCCGCATTTCAGCCAAATCAGTTCAGTCAGTCATTACGGCGTGAAGGAATATTTTTTCTGCTTGGATATTTGTCTTTCACTTCTATCATAGAAACCATGTATTTTTTCGGGATAAAAAGTAGCTTTTGTATTAATCCAGGATAAAATCTATCTCCGTGCTAAATTTCAGCCAAATCTGTTTTGTAGTTACGCCGTGAAAGAATGTTTCATCCGGTTGAATATCTGTTTTTTACTGTTCCCGAAGGAGCCATGGATTTTTCGGCATAAAAAGTAGCTTATGTGTTATTCCAGGATACAGTTTATATACAGTCCTTTCCAAATTTGAGCCAAATGGGTTTAATGGTTGCGGCGTGAAGGAGTATTTAAGCTTGGTAAAATACAAACTTTGGAGCCCCGATGCACACCCAATTAGGAGATGAATTTTGAAAAATCCTTTCTTAGTGCACCTCTAGACCTCATAAAGAACCTGTGTGCCAAATTTAGAGTCTCTAGACCCAGCGGTTTGGGCTGTGTGTTGATATGTCAGTCAGTCAGTCAGCCAGTTTCTTTTTCAATACTAATACTTTCGGAGTTTAAGTAGGTAGGTACTGCTGCTTTTTCTTGCAGTAAGTACTTTGAATTGCTGCCACGCTCACGATTCAATATTTTTATTGGTCAATAAGTATTAAAATTCTCAGTCAAAAATCTCTTTCAGCATGATAATTGTAAAGTTACCAATAAAAAAAATCGAAAATCGAAAAGATCGAAAAAATCGAAAAAAAAACCGATTTTGAGATCTCAAACCGGTTTTCTTTTTTTTTCGATTTTGCAGGCCCTAGTACCTACTAGGGCCTGAAGAAGAAGAAAGACTACATACCTATGTAGTAGTATCTTCTTGGATTTTATAAAATACACGGTCCAGTAAACATAAGCCGAATCAGTAGCGTAGCGTATGCAGAGAGAACAATTCCAATAAACAAGCCAAAAACATTAGAGATCAATCACTTTGCGTCAATGCGTAAGTAAAGAATGATGCGAACACCAGAAAATAGCAGGAACAAGTGCGGACTGCGGAGTGATTAGATCACCTGCACGCGCGAAGCGGCAACGCGCATCGCGGACACGCACACTTTGTCAACTTACACACACATGGATAGGGCTGCCGGACCGGACACGGCAACGTCGCAGAGCGACAGCGATAGTTTTCTAAAAAACCTAATGTTCAAAAGTCTTTCCGACCACATTTCCACTTAATGGGCGATGTGGCATCGAATAAATCGCTCTCACGGTCTGTAAATCATCGAGCATAAGCGAGATTGATGGTGTTATGACCTGATATGTATCTCGTTGTACTCCCATATCATCCAGGCTCCTTCAACGTTGCTGATTTGCGTGTATTGTTTCGTCATCTGTTTTCATTAGAAACTATTGTGTTTATTTAGTAGAAAGCCTACGTCATTATGCATCGTCAAAATACTCCATTGGTCAATTTCAAGAGTCCGAGGAGTATGGGTCTCTCGTAAGGAGTAGGCTATATTAATTCATAGCCTATAACACTATAATTAAGTACAGATTGCCAGGCTTTACATACTTATCAAGGCGAAGGTTTACTTTGAGTAATAACTACCTTAGTTATTTTTTATAATTTTAATAACTTAGAATTAATATCTACTGACTGACCATCCCGTGCTTGAATCCCGTACATGATCCCGTAATGAATAAAAAATCTTCTTTTATACATTGTCTAAATTCTCAAGAGCACCTCTGTGGAAAAATTTAAGTTTTCTAGGTCTGAATTTGGAACTTTGGGCTGAGCCTGGGCGATGAAGTCACATATAGTTGTAACGCAAATATACCTAGCTTTCAATTGTTCACAAAACTTTATCAGTAGGCATGCAGGAAGGCAGAGCATCTATAATTTAAATCTATGCTACAGCAATATGTACCGTACGTCCTCCATAGTCCGTAGCGCGATGTTCCATTGCGCAATTTGTACTGCGCTCCAAGCAGACTCCCTGGTGCTTCCGAGTCATCTGCGGCGTACAATGATACATTTATCTCAGATTAGAATCTGCCACGGACAAATCGCCACGCTTTATGTTTTATTTGACGGTGATTTCCTTTGGAATTGCCAAGCATTGTTATTTGTTGGTTTACATTCTGTTGTATGGGAAGTTTCACTTTTTTAATTTGTTATTGCACATACAACTTTTTTGGTATACATATAGATAATACATACCTAATTTTTTTTCAGTACCTTTTATATCTATTTGTGTCATGAAATCTTAAAGGAAATAATTTAAAATTTTGTATGTCGACCTTTGCTTGATACTAACAGGATCTTTATTTGGTCATGCATATCATGTACTTAACTCTAGCAAAGACAAACGGTTAATAGGTGATTGATTATTATTATTGACTCAATATTTATAAAATTAATGTTACTACCTGCAAAGCTTAACAGAATATTTATTTTAATATCAGCTTCGTCAATAGACAGCCTAGTGTATAGAGTAAGGTCAGTCCCATTGTGCTTATGAGATAAAATAAATCGACTGGCATTACTCGTGAGTATTATTGTAAGCTAGATTTATTCCACTGAAGGTTGCTTTTATTCTGAGAAGTAACTTCTGAAAGACCTAGATTGCGTTTTCTATTAATTTAAACTATACGTAATAAACGATAATATATTTAACCTATTGGAAATATAGAGATTGTTGGAATGGAAACAATTAAGCTATAGAGAATTTCACTTCTTTATTATAACTTTATGTAACATCGTATGTAATCAGTAGTGTCTCTTTATTCTGTCATACAATACATATATTGTTAATCCCAACTTATGCAATTTATGAGAAAATACAAGTATTTTTATCCTACATCAACTTTAATCGTATCGTAAACTATGATATTTAGTCTTCTTTTTCTTTCAACGCTTTGTGTTAAAGGCATATTAAATTTTTATCTATTATGCAAACTCTGTGTTTGCATAATAGATAAAAATAGTAAAGATAGGCCGATCCGAACATTTTCCGTAAACCTTCTTCATACAAGCAAACAGTAGCGTCATCTGTCAAAATTCCACCGCCGCCGCTCACCGAACTACCGCGGGCCTTACTGTTGGTACCAATAAAGGCACCCATAAAGTGGCGACATTTTTTCGCGCTGTTCGCCCTTTCTTTAGTATACAAGTCTGTGGGTTGCATAGTCCAAAAAGCAACATGGCGGAATTCATTCATTTTTTCTCAATATCTACAACTGTGACCGCATTAGAACGGAACTAATGATGACAAATAGACTTGTTTTATGCGTGTGACCATCAATTACTAGCTGAGAATTTTATTTTTGTCTACATCTTGACTGATCTTGACAATCACTGGCACCAATCTGTGACGCCGCGGGCACGCTTTCTCTACACATTAAGATATGTTTGGCGCCAAAATTCCTACCTACCTACTTAATTTGACAAGTGGCGCCCATGACAAACTATAATTTAGTATCTTTTTACCTCAACCAAATTGTTTACTCTAATCACAGATTTGCTGTGTTTAAATTTCAAACGACATTTTTAACGAAGATGGCTCATATGGATAAAACCGCTGTAATCTTTAACTTGTTTGAGAGACTAGATTTTGGCCCACAAAAATCTAACTTTCATTGGCTTACTCAGACAGGTTCTACGTGGTATATTGACAAATAAAACTGCCTGACGTGTCTTGGATTCAGAAACTCTTCAAGAGGATCTATATCTATTCAAAACTTGAATACCTACCTACACTTCTTTAAACGCTTTCATAGTCGGTGTTATAATTAGGTAGACATCGTCTAATTTAATAATGAATGCCCCTCCAACTCTTCAACGTATAAATGTAAGCACGTGGAGAAGCGTTCATTTTTAGATTAGACGATCTATACTTTATTTTAATTTAGATTATTATTTAACATACTATACATACTAGGCATTTTATAAAGTGATTCAAGAGTATTTCAATGTTTACGGTGGAGAAATGATGTTTAAACTCTTGGAATTACAATAGTACTCGAAGCTTTATAAGATGCTTATAAGTTGATCGTAAGTTTGTATGCATCAAAGCGAAGTACTTTGCTTGTTTAATCTCTTGATCTCCCCGTTCTTAGGCGATTTTATGTTCGTACTTAGTGAGCAAATCATTATCAGTTATTAACATCTTGGCCTACTGACGAGTCACGATCAGTTGGTACATACTGCTTAACAAATGTATATTATACAATATACATTATACGAGCATGTATTTCGTGAATATTATACATATATATGTGACTCTATAGTCTTGTAGGTAACTCATAAGTTGACAAGATGCGCTTTGAAAAAATTACCTTTAAAGGTTTAACGAATTTAAGATTTAACGAATCTATTAAAATCTTTACTGTCTTAAATTTATAGATAGAAGAAACATGTCATAGAGAATTACGGAATACATGTAATTATCAAGTTTCAACAGCATAAGTTCTTATAGTTTCGGAAAAAAGTGACTGTGGCATTCGGCGGGCAGACAGACAGATAGACATGACGAATCCATAAGGGTTCCGTTTTACCATTTAGTTACGGAACCCTAAAAATCAAGATTTGATTTAAATAATAGATTATGATTCTTCTTCTTTTGATAGATCTTAATTTTATTACTCGAACTCACGAGCCATAAAATTAAGTTCAACCAAAACCATTATAATAAAGTGATAGATATACCTACTGGGTTTGAAAATAAATTTAGAAATTATTAAAATGAGCGCAAAAAATTAAAATATTCTGACATTCAAACAGATAGTATCAAGGTGCGTTTATGTATTTATTTAAATTAGTGTATGGCGCCATAATATGGTAAATATTTTATATAAAATATCTAACATAAAAGAGGGATTACTCTTTTATGTTTTTACACTCACGCCTTCCAAAGTACATATAATATACCTGAGTATATCATCATATTATTATATACTTACCTATATTTTCTCGGGTTTAAATCCCATTGAGGACATTTTTCATACGTTTTCAGCATAGAAATATCATTCTTAAAAGTTTAAAAGTTATATTACTGCTTTTAATTACAAAAAAAAAAAATGAAATTAATCAATGTTTTCTTTATTTTCAGGTAAGACCATTGAGACATCACGGAGCTTAATCTACAAGTAAAACGAGTCCAAGCAATTTTTAAAGCTCTTTGATTCTTAATTACATTTTAGGAAGTAGTCAAACGGGATTTACTTTTTTGCAAAACTGCTTAATTTGATTTTATCCAATACATTTAGTCACGCCCCTCTAGCTTAATCAACTATTTTAAACCATAAATTATTTTAATTATAATGGAATCCATTTCATAACTGTCGCAATAATTATTTGCTACATCAAAATCTGTTTCGGTGTAATTTTCTCATATCAAGCAAGCAATTAGGTGCAAACTGTATCTAGGCTTGCCTATTAGAGATAGCGTCAATTAGGGCGCAAAGATTTATCGTACAAGTATGTTTGTAAGTGTGTTCGAAAGCAGTGTAAACAGTAAACTGATACCTAATACCTACCTAACTATATTAAAAACTAAATTAATTTTTTCAATGTTTCATTGTGACCAATCGTTGTGAAGATTGTCTCCGTTCTTCGATATTTCTCACAGACCTACCTACTTATACTTCAGAAAAATGAACCTGAAATATTATGTAGATACAGCGGCATAAAATATACAGGGACGTAACTAAAACGTCAGCTTCACTTTTAATATAAGTTATTTATTGTCCAAAATTAATCTAATACAAAAACTTACTTAAAAAAATTATCTAAAAAATTCCCCACAAAAACAAGATAAAATTATTAATATATATATAGCTGCTTGTGCTGATTCACTGACTGACTGATTATCACCTCTCCTGAACAATTTTGTATGAAAATTTTTTTTTTCACGGATGGGGTCTTATAAAAGAAAAAAATTCAATTTTAAGAAAAATACGGAGAGAGCTGATGATTGAGGATTTAGAAGACAGGTGAAGAGCACAGCCAGGGTATTGGAGATAGGTGGGGGGTGCTCGACCAAATGTCATTCTAAACGTCATCCAATTGGCAGTTACCTGGAAAAAAATTCAAAATGGCGGATTCAAAATGGCCGCCATTCGAAATTCGTCGATATCTCGGAAAGTATAAAAGATGGGAGAATGATTTCTTGACAAGAAGTAATCAGGACCCGAAGGTCTACGCGATGAATAGAAAAAAAAATCCAAAATGGCGGAATTTATTTTTCAGTAGAAAATGTATGGGGAATGTTGAAGAGACTAACAGTTGGTAATTATGCAAGGTTGTGATGCGTTACTAGAGAAAAATATGGAGAGAGCTGATGATTGAGGATTTCGGAGACGGGTGAAGAGCACAGCCAGGGTATCGAAGATAGGTGGGGGGTGCTCGACCAAATGTAACTCGAAACGTCATCCAATTGGCAGTTGGCTGAAAAAAAATCAATATGGCGGATTCAAGATGGCCGCCATACTTTCGTGTTTTTATATCTCGGAAAGTATAAAAGATAAGAGAGTGATTTCTTTGCAAGACATAATTAGAATCTCAAGGTCTACGGGATGAATGAAAAAAAATCAAAGTGGTTGAATTTATTTTTCCATGGAAAATGTGAATGCTACAATAAACCCAAAGGCCTATGAAAAACTATGAAAAGTATGAGAAGAGATGGTCTACGATTTGGATGATGATTGAGGAGCACGGTCATGGATTTAAAGATAGTTAAGGGCTGTTTGAATAAAAAATACACTGAACCTCATAGAGGTTCAGTGTATTTTTTATTCAAACAGCCCTTAACTATCTTTAAATCCATGACCGTGCTCCGAGGAAATTCTTTTAGCCCATTGCCAATCGGATTCCAATTGGCGATGGAGATGACGGCGATTCTTTTATAGGTGAGAAGACAGCCCGCGGGCCACATGTGGCCCGCGCTCCCACGCGCCCTACTAGTTACTATATATATAGCTGCTCGTACTGATTCATTCATTCACTGACTCATTGATCACCTCTCCTGAACAATTTTGTATGAAAAATTTTTTTTTCAAGGATCGGGTCGTATAGAGGGGAAAAAATCATGAGGAGGAAAAATACGGAGAGAGCTGATGATTGAGGATTTCGGAGAAGGGTGAAGAGCACGGGGAGGGTATTAAAGATAGGTGGGGGGTGCTCGACCAAATGTCATTCGAAATGTCATGCAATTGGCAGTGAGCTGAAAAAAAGTTCAAAATGGCGGATTCAAAATGGCCGCCATTCGAATTTCGCCGATATCTCGGAAAGTATAAAAGATGGAAGAACGGTTTCTTGACAAGAATTGATCAAGACAGAAAGGTCTATTTGATGGCTAGAAAAAAAATCCAATATGGCGGAATTTTTTTTTTCGATAGAAATTGTAGGAGGATTATTGTCGGCCTATATAGGCGGGAAGACAGCACGCGGGCCACATGTGGCCCGCGCCCCCACGCGCCCTACTAGTTAATATATATATAGCTACTCGTGCTGATTCACTGATTGACTGACTGACTCACTGATTGATCACCTCTCCTGAACAATTTTGTATGAAAAATTTTTTTTTCACGGATGGGTTCATATAGAGGAAAAAAATTCATTCGGAGGAAAAATACGGAGAGAGCTGATGATTGAGGATTTCGAAGACGGGTGAAGAGCACGGGGAGGGTATTGAAGATAGGTGGGGGGTGCTCGAACAAATGTCATTCGAAACGTCATGCAATTGGCAGTGAGCTGAAAAAAAGTTCAAAATGGCGGATTCAAGATGGCCGCCATACAAACTTTATCGGTGTCCATCTCGAAGAGTATTAAAGATGGAAGAACGGTTTGTTGACAAGAGATAATCAGGGTCCGAAGGTCTACTCGATGAATGAAAAAAAAGTTCAAAATGGCGGAATTTATTTTTCCATAGAAAATGTATGGAGAATATTAAAGACACTAAAAGTTGGTAACTATGCAAGGTTTTGATGATGTTTTTCGGAGAATCACTAGAGAAAATATGGTAAGAGATGATGATTGAGGGTATGGAAGATGTATTAGGAGCACGGGCTGGGTTTTATAGATAGGTGGGGCCTGCTGAAACAAAAAATTCTCGGAACTTCACGCAATTGGCAGTGAGCTGAAAAAAAAACAAAATGGCGGATTCAAGATGGCCGCCATACAAATTTCGTGTTGTTCTATCTCGGAAAGTATAAAAGACAAGAGAGTGGTTTCTTAGCAAGAGGTGATCAGGATCTCAAGTTCCATAATTCATGGAAAATAATTCACTGTGGCGGAATTTATCTTTTCATGGAAAATGTACATACTATGAGAAGAGACAATGATCTAGGATTTGGATGATGATTGAGGAGCACTGTCATGGGTTAAGGGCTGTTCGAACAAAAAATACGCTGAACCTCATCCGATGAGTTTCAGCGTATTTTTTGCTCGAACTGCCCTTAACTATCTTTAAAACCATGACAGTGCTCCTTGGTAATTTTTTCAGCTCACTGCCAATCGGATTCCAATAGGCGATGGAGATGACGGCGATACCTTTATGGGCGGGAAGACTGCACGCGGGCCACGTGTGGCCCGCGCACACACGCGCCCTACTAGTATCATATACAATTCTTCTATCATTATAGTCTGAACTCTGAGGAAACCAATAAGTCTGAAGCCGAGAAAACCCTATAAAATAAACTTAGTGTAACGAAGCATTTTTTTAATTAACGCGAAAATTACTCCAGTTTTTATGAAACTGTATACTTACCTACTACGTTTAATTTGCCTACGATATTAATGAAAGAGACCCTTCACAAAATTGCTAATTACCTGACCGTCTAATGAGGTCACGCCCCAGGCCTGCCGCCCTGAAGGCACGGGGCGTTTATTGCAGTTTTAATTTGACTGTGTAATGGTATGGTAGGCCAACAAAAATGTCATATAGACTGAGTATCTTTCATAGTTCCATACAGATGTTTCAAGGCCGTATATGCCTATAACGATAACGATAAATGGAACAAAAAATTGTAAGACAGATTAAATTTGTTAAGATAAGTTCTGCTATAAACCGCTACTTAAAAAGAATCTGTATGGTCCAATGTGCAGGAACACAGCCCACATGAAACACCGCACACAATTCTTCCAACAATTTCTTCGACGCACGTTTTTCCCGACACCGGGACATCCTGAGAAGATGTTGATTTCACAATGCGAAATCGTAGAGGAACAATAAATGTAGAAGAATGACAGTCGTCTTAGATAATTCAGAGATCCATAGTGATCGTAGGTACTCCTATATATTATACGATCATTACATACCTACCATTGCCATATTTTTTTAATTCGTGCCATTTCAGCAATCGATAGATCTGAAACTAGTGAGTACTACTGTGTACCTATATATTATAACTTTTTCATCTTTCCAAACAACCTATAAATAACTCTTTCATCTTTCCAAACAACGCTTTGGAATCCGACACTATATCTATCCCCTGAACTTATATAGTTGCTATTATTATATTTGTGACTGAACTAAGTGCACCATTTTTCAGATTTTTTATTTGAACTCCCGAGCTACCTAATACTTCCATTTATATCGATTTATAGCAGTTATATATTCATCAGCCATCATGGCTGGCATATAAAGAAAACAAACAATAAAACAACAATAAAAATTGGTATCGTCTGCTATAAAGCTGCATAAAATTATACTTTAGTTCTTACAATAACTTTCTTTATAAATAAAACGTTTGGACCACTTTCACACAACTCCAAAAGTGATTGCTAAAATAGAGAAAAAAGAACAAAGTGTACGTCTATGCTACTGTCTAATTTGTATGCCGATGGGATTTCTTTATTAAGCTTAAATTCTGTGAATAAATGCACTAGGCATGTAATATAATATCTAAATCTTGCCAATAACAAGTATTTACACATTTTAAATAATTCTTTGCCCTCAATAAATGGCAAAGAATTATTTCAAAACTAGCTTTTGCCCGCGTTCGCCCGCGTGAATTTCGGGGTTTTACAAATCCCGTGGGAGTCCTGGATTTTCTGGAAAAAAACAGAATATGTGTTAACCTAACTTCAGAAACACGATTGGATAAAAATTTCATTATAGCATTATTATCCCATATCCCCTTGTTCAACTAAAACACACTTGTTAAATGCGTAGGTACAGTACAGTAGTGGCCATTTTCACATTTATACTGATAATAGATTCAGTTTTTGCCCGTGGCCCCGCCCGCGTCAAATTCGCTTTTTCATGAATCCTAAGGGAAACGTCATTTTCCCGTTATCGTTCCCTATTCCAACCTTTAAACATGCTTTCAAGCAAGTTCGCATGAACAATGTATCTATAGATGTAGCTATAGATTGCTCTAGAAAATTTGGTATTTTGAGTATCCCACGGGAACTACGAATTTTTCCGGGATAAAAAGTATCCTATGTTTTAATCCGGGTTATAAGCTACCTATGTTCCAAATTTCAGCTAAATCGGTTCAGTAGTTACGGCGTGAAAGCGGAACAAACATACAAACAAACTCACTTTCCCATTTATAATATTAGTAAGGATAAGGACTACTTAGTAAGGATGAAAATTCTCGCATTGTATAAATCGACCAATCATAGTTGTATTGGACCCGATAGAACTCAGATTACGTAGGCATTTGTCGCACTTAGTACCAAACGTTTCATTTGTTTGGGAAAAAACTGTAAAAAAATACAATTAGGTACAATTTATAATATTAGTAAGGATAAGGACTATTATATATATATATATAATATATATATAATAGTTAAAAAAAAAAAAAAAAAAATTATTATAAATTAAAACTATTATACTATATATACAAACAAAAAATACAATTCGATGAGGTTTTAAATTTATAACCTAGTTTTTAATCTGTTATTTTTCTTTTAAATCTTTTATGTACATATATTTAAATTTCTGTAATAATAAATATACAATAACAAATATATGAAGATAACATCAAAAATACCTAACAAATGTAATAATACAAATAATGTGATTATTATATATTCAGCATTAGGTACAATATAAGTAGTCATCGTATCTCATAGTAGTAATGATCAGAAGTTTAAAAATAAATAACGAATCGTTATGTTTAAAACTGATAGCGTGTTGCATCTTAATTAATTATCGTCATAAGCAGTCCCTGTTTATACCGAGAATACGGTAGATCAAAGCCGTGTAATATATTATTTGGTGAAAATAACTTAAGACCCGAATATTAAAAGCATCAAACCATAAACCTTAATCAACAAGGCGCCCGTGGCGAACACCATAACTGGGATCAGCGACCTTAGCACGGTTTGCTCATTCGAAAACGTAAAGTCGTATCGAGTTTCGATTTGGTACTTTCGTCTATACTTGTACTTTTTTTATCGTAATGTTAAAGTTTCGTGATCCTATAATAAATATTATAATTGTGAAAGTTTGTAAGTTAGAAATTGATGTTTGTTACTCAACGACGCCACAACTGTTAAACTAAAGTGGCTGGGAATGTAGAGAGCTTATACCTATCCTGGATTAATACATAGGCATTTATCACTTAATTTATCCCAGAAAAATCCGCGTTTCCCACAGGATTTTCTAACAACTTCAATTTCTTAAAGCTAGCTATAGCCATAGTTGTAGGCACATTGCTGCAGTAAACTGCAATAAAGAGTGAAAACGCGTACTTATAGGAATAATTCTACGGAATTTGTTAAAAATCGAAATCCACGCGGGCGAAGCCGCGGGCAAAAGTGAGTGAGTATCTAAAATATAATAAGTATATAAATAACTACGTAAGGCTTTAAAAGACTAGTTAATAGAGGTGAGCGAAATATATTTAAGAATTATAGTTTTTCATGCGTAGTACTACTTAGTACTTCTTACTAACTTCTTACTCTACAAGAATTTGCGAATTTGTAATCCTGAACTAAGGGTATTTAGTAGGTACACTACAGTCCATTTTATTTGCATTAATAACAATAAAATATCATTCTGGGTACTTTAAAATTAAAGATCGTAATGCGTATAATGTTAACTTTATGAATTCCCATCAATTTGAACAGTACGCTATTTATTTTGTTTAAATAAATACCAGCAATATCCTTAATTTGAGCAACTGTTGTTGTTCATATTTTTCCCTTAAAAACTTGCTTTTGAGTAGATACTAATGTGTGTGAACCTCATTATTAAAGTGAAACATTTGTAATGTAAACTGTTTTCATAAAACCTTAAAAAAAAGTTACCAGTAAGTACCTGAATTATTGGTAAAGTACGTAAGTAACAGTAGAAATAGATATCTTCCCATGAGGTCTCAAACAATATCAATTTGTGAACTGACAAGGCATCGGAGCGTCCAATCCCAACTTATCACTCGCGCTCCATTAGGTATAAGAAAGATTGACACCGCCCAGCCTCCGAAGTAAAATGCTTTCGAAAGAGAATTGTCGCATTCTCTAATCTAATCGCAACGAATTAGTATAATCTGACGTATAAATGCCCAGCTTGATAGTGAGGTCAATGGGCAAAGCCATATCGCTGTCGTACCCCCAAGCGATTCGTCATGTTCGATAGAATTTCGTCACTTTCTTTGACGACCGAATGGCTAATGTCTATCCCATACATTTTGGACTTTTCTATACGCAACATCACTATTATGTAGAATGGCGAATGCCACTTTGTCTACAGGCTCTCTTTCTGCGTCAAAGGTCGTGGGTTCGATTCCAATAACTGGAGAGTATTTGTGTGATGAGCAAGGATGTTTTTCAGTGTCTGGGTGTTTTTTCAAATATTATATTTATGTATATTAAGAAGTATAAATATTTATCAGTTATCTAGTACCCATAACATAAGCTATTGCTTATTTCGGGGCTAGATTGCGATGTGTATAATGTCCTGATCAAAGACACCTATTCTATAGGCCCGGCGGACCGCGCGAAAAAATGTCGCCAGTTTATGGGAGCAAAACCCCCTCCGGCGTCAGTAGTACTTAAGCTGTAAGCCGACGCAGTATTTCGCAGGAGTTTCGACGTGAAGAAGGTTTACGTAAAATGTTCGGATGGGCTCATCTTGATGTTATTATCATAGAGGTGATAGGTCCTGATACATATTTATTTATATGTATTATTTCGTAGAGTTCCGTTCCTAAACGGCCGTGGAAAGTGCCCTAACTGCGTCTATCTGTGTGTCCATCCTATTGGGGATTTAAATTTTTACGATGGGCACAAACCTGGAGATATGGGAAATGGGCATCCATAGCGATTTACGTAAACCTTTTTCGTACAAAATACAGTAGCACCATCTATCGAAATTCTAAAAGAGTTAGACTGTTGAGCGAACTACAAAGTGACCTTACTGCTGGATAAGTGGTTACATAACAAGCATTTTTGACACCGGTAATTTGGCGACATTTTTCCACGCCGTCCGCTCACAGGTGTACATTCTCGTAGGTTTCGTTCAAGGAGGTTCAAGGGGGGTTCATACGCGCAAGGGTTCCTATACCTATATTCTCTAATTGCCAAAAATTAATTATTTCCTCTATTGAGTTAATAATTAATTTTACTTGTGACCTAAGCCTAGCCTTTTCTTGAAGTCGTATAACAAGGGAAAGTGGGTGCAGTTGGTCGGATAGCGGCGTCCGGTTGCGGATTGAAATTCGTGGAACTTCCTAGCTCTCACAGCTCTCGCTTATCTGATCGTCGAGATACCGCGCCATGCCTGCTCCACGGTCAACACTAGAGGCTAGATACGCTTTCTTCGACCGTGTTTGTTTCTTTTTATGTCACTTCAATTAACGATTGTTTGACGTGTAATTAATCAGCGGTTAATTTGATCGTTGATAGCCGTTGAGTTACTATGTACTAACGTATTGATAGCGTTATTTTACTGTCTTATTTATTCTTGGAGACAATTTGACCACCGAATGGCGTAGCGGTAGTGAACCTGCCGTCTGCGTTGGAGGTCGTGGGTTCGATTCCCACTACTGGTAAATGTTTGTGTGATGAGCATGAATGTTTTCCAGTGTCTGAGTGTTTTTCAATATATTATATTTATGTATAAATAAATATGTGTGTGTATTTATCAGTTATCTAGTACCCATGACACAAGCGATTGCTTAGGTACTTTGGGGCTAGATCGCGATGTGTGTAATGTCCAAAAAAACCGGGGCTGATCACTTTGATACCTACAGTTTAACTATAGGCATGAATCAAGATACCGCCGCCACAGACTTTGTAGTCTGAGGATACCGCAAACTTCCCATGTAGCTTTTCAAAAGTTACTATTGTTAACGCAGTAGGCGGCGTGTTTAAGCGATTTTTAGGACTTGCAGTTAAAAAACTGTAAAGACAATTACTTTCATAGTTAAACGTCAAAACGTAGGTATTTTAAGACTTTGATCTAAAATCGTTGTGACGTACATTGGATTAAATTTCTCGATAGAAAGTCTTCCCAAAAATTGCCACGAAATCTCCATTTTTCTAATTTTTTATCGGAAACTACAATGGATTCAATTGTATTTTTTGTTATATTGTGTCGATAATTATAATATTCAAAATCACTTAAAACGGATTTTTGATAACTGGCTTAATTTTTAGTCATTAGTTAAAAAGTCGTTTTTCGATTATATTACGAGTATTTCGCAACGCTGCATATCACACCCACCGTTTTCGTTATCAGGACATAAATAAATTCAGTAAATCCTGCAGAGTAAAAAAAATTATACTGGTTATTATTATGTGTGTAACATGTAATGTTTACTGATGATTATGAAGAAAAAATCACTACCAGTGAGGTTGTTAAGGAAACTGTCAAGAGATGGCGTTAGAGTTGCACATGTACGATCTGTACTGAATTTTAGCTGGAATCGGTAACGTTAACGTGGCGCTGCGGTGCTTAAGCGAATAGCGATACTGGACTTATAAGTATCGTATGTTCGATTCCTAGAACGAAACATGAAGATTTTATTATTTAAGTAAGCATAATATTATTATATTCCCATAAATATTCTGGTGTTGCGGACTCTGTGTCTCGATGCCTTGCAAAGTGGGATAGACCAAATCGGTGTAGCAACAAGTGGGCTAAGTCCAACGTGACGTTCACTTCTGTTAAGCCTCGAACATTTTTAATGAAAATATATCCGCATAAAAACCTTTTGTTTTTTTAAGCTATTGCATAGCTTCTATCGCGTGCCTTAGCGTGGAGACCGAATCCAGAAATTTCGTAACGAAAATAACCTAACACCCCCCAATCCGACCGGCCCGCTCTATCGCGGGCCTTGAGCGTGGAGACCGAATCCAGAAATTCCGTAACGAAATAGCCTAATACCCCCACGGCGTGGGGTTGATAAAAAATGCTATGTAATAGCTTTACCGCGGCAGTCTCCGAGTATCACACGTCTTTTTCATTTTAATCATACCTATCTCTTTCATCTCTCCAGTCTCCAATCTGCTTCGTTTTTATCGTTAAATTACAAAAAAAAAAACTATTTTTCTGCATAATATTATTTTATCTTAGACGTCGAGTAAATAACCACAGACAGATAAGTAACTAACCCGGCATACCTAATATAAAAAGCTAACTTCTAACTACTTAAACATCACTACAATATGATATTTTATCACAGTATAATAAAATAATCCCGGAAATGTATTTATATTTGAAACTGCAACATAAATAAAATAATTGGTCCTTGCTTTCATTCATCCAAGTCCGGGAAGTAGTTGTTAACAGAGTCCCGGAAATACCCGGATGCCTGGCAACCTTAATTATTCCAGTATACAATTAATTTAGTATACTATAAATGTTTCATTACGGGAAAGCGAGTGGAAGGGTCTTTGTTACTTATTAAACACTCGACGGGTATTATTCAATTTACTTTAAGTAATAGGTACATAGGTAATTAGATGTGAGAGTACTTAAAATACTACTAACTTAGTGTAGTGGCGGAGAATTACATTGTACTTAGAAGCTAAATAAGGGATTAATTTGCGCTTAACATGCCTTTTTTGTCCTTATTTTTTTTAACCCACCACAAATCAGCACGTGCTTTCTTATAATTACTTATTAAAATTAATTTTTATAACCAAATTCCCTTCCAAGGGCTGAACCGATTTTTTAAATATTTTTTGTCAACATTTGGCATAGATCTCAGAATAGGTCGTAAGCTAATTTTCATGCCCCTATAAGGAAAAACAACGTTTGCTGCGTCGGCTAGGTAACTACTTGGTAGTACAGATAAGAATGGCAAAGTTTATGTATTTATTTATTTAGTACCACAATATATATATTATCTGAAAAGATGGTTTTGTACAAGGATGCACTTATCTCTATTAGATATATCTGCCAGTGCCCCTAGCTAGTTTAGTATCTAACAGAATCATTTTACACTTATTTAGCTATTGAAGTAGATATCTATCCGTCAATCCAGGCCGCATCAGCTGCGCTAATTTGATTGCAGATGCAGACAATGGCGTCTGCCGGCTACTGGCTGTGTCTATAGTTGCACAGCGCTTTGGAATTGTTTAGCTGTACTCCGCTCACAATAATTAGAGCAGCATGACAGTTTAGTGTCTGCCTACTGCCGCATCGCGCCTGCATCGATACGGTGCTTCTTGTGACCATAATGTAATGTAGATCGGGAGATTGTAATAACTGAGGAAGCTCTAGGTACCTTAGCTGGGTGATAATAGTAGATTGTTACACAAGGGACGTAAGTAAGCTATTACAGAACAAGATTTAATTTGGCGCCAGTGCGAGTGCAGCTCGCATAGGGCGCTAATGGATCGCGTGCAGCCGAGATATTTAGTCACACGAGCGAGCGCAGCAAGCGAGGGTGAATATAGTTCGAGGGTGTAATAGCTACTTGCAACCGAGGTAAGCATTCTACTTTATATCATACTTGCGAGGTAAATAAAACATTGGTGATGCAAAATGAAATTTTAATTAGAATAATTAGCAAATTTAGAGAAAAAATAGAAAAAAAAAATGGTTACTTATTATAGTTAATTATAGTAATATTGATAAGAAAAGAGATTGTTTACCAAGGAGTTTTGCATAGCTTGAACTGTAATGTGAACATTACAATTCAAGCATAGTGCGACGTAATGTTGCCTTGAATTGCAAACACCAACTTACAAGGAGACTTTCCACCATAGTAATCCATAGTTACTGAGCAAGTATGATATAAATATAAATAAACAACATCACCCAAACATCGCAAAACATCGCCGATAACCGTACTACCGTAGCAATGCAACCATGTCACTACCCAAACCAGTGCCTCGCCTGCACAACCGCAAACGTTATGATAGCTATAGATCTTATCGTCCATCGTTATGACGCAGCAGGCTTGATTCAATCTGAAGTTCGTCCATATAAATATATCATAGGTATCACTACCCACGATTAGTTAACACTGTCCATTCGGCAGCGATGATCGGTTGAAGCCACGGCGTCACCAAAGGCACGCGCGGATGCTAGTGTGCGTGAAAAATTGTGTAGCAACGGCAGGTTTGCCAATTTAGACAAAGTTTTTTTGCCGCACTTTTGAAGTCAAGGGCTCCGTCTTGGACCTTTATGCTTTTTCCCTTGAACCCTCGTAAACTTAGTTTTAAGTCGACTTGGAGTTATCGCCATACAAATGTGACAAATATCATAAGGACCATTTACAAGCGCCTTTATATTAGGCCTATGTGAAATAAAGATATTTCATTTCATTTCATTTCGAATAACAGAGAAGGACAAAACACTTAATCTTCATTAAATAACTATTCCATATTTTTTTATTATTATTATGGATAGGCTTGCACTTGACTACAATCATATCTGATGAACAGAAATGATGAGGTCTAGGATGGAGCGCGCTTGCCTCGAAAATGCCTATTCAGTCTTCTCTTGAAGGCACTCAGGTTGTACTTAGCTGTTCCACACCTTAGCGGTATACGTATCAGAAACGTTGAAGAAAATCGTTTCGTTCGAGCTTGCTGAACATCAACCACATAAGGATGCCACTTCTCCCGGCGTCTTGCGGTTCTATGGTAGAAAGGTGAAGGAGGTACTAGATTGTGATACATCGCTGTAATCGAATCTATCCGTTAATACTCTGCTAACTGGCGAACCTACATCGGTTGCGCAACAAATTACCGTCGGTTACCTAAACCATTAGCGGGGCAATTGTAGCCGTAATGACCGATGCTGTTGCCGAGTGCTTGATAATGCGCTTCTTTGTTTCCACTTTGGGCCCATTTCACTGTTAGGTAGGTACTTCGAATTCGTCGAGAGACTTACTTAGATAAATATATCTGTTTTTCTGTTTTCAAAATATTTTTGACCGCATTCCTGGAACATTAGCGTAATATGTGTGTATGTTCAGATGTTACAGTTTTGTGTCCGAGAATGAATCTAAATCTAGGCCTTCTGGAGGGATCTGCATCCAACCATCTTATCTATTCTATTTCTACGATTGATATTTCATCGACATTCAAAAAATGTATGATGATTACAACTGCTTTGGCCAAGGGTTCTAAACCTTTTCAAGGTGAAAATTAGTACTTTTCTATACGACAGTATCGTTTGTTGATACAATTGTTAGTGTTCGATGATAAGTACTAACTTGTGAAGTAAATACTTACATATCGCTTACTTATACTTATACCTATTAGGTACGTGCCATGTAGAAGCTTGCAATTTTAAGTAGGCAACAGTTCTAGATACTTAACGCACATATTATTACTATCTTTATTCAGCTATTTAAGATAGCTTTCGTTCCTAACACGCACGCTCTATTCCGTGATGTAGAGATAAACTTTAATTACTTTATCGTGTACGTGCCTATTCCTGTCCATATTTACACTAAAACTCAAACAATTTTGTAAGTTACTACTCTGTGAATAAACTTCAATTTACTTTGAAGCTTCATGACTAAAAGCTCCTTGAAAGTGAAAGCTTTTGATCGTTTTGACGGTTGTCGTCTTGATAGGGGATACCGTTCAATTAATTTTTCATTACTAGCAATTATTTTTGTAAAAGTCTATAATAATTGTTTTATAATATTATCTTGTTGTTATACAACCAATTTATATGGTCTAAGATCCCGCCATACAACGACCTTCACCGAGCTGCTTATTGGATGAAAACTATTTTATATCCAATTAAATATGTCAATAAATATATCGCAAGTGTGTTGCCTAAAAAAATTCAGTCCAGGGTATGATTAATTAAGAATAAAAAAAAACCATTGTAACATGGACTCCTATTTGTTACAGTTTAGTTGACATCGTAGTTCAAATTAGATTGGATGTTATAAATATAGTGCTTTTTGCCAGAAATAATTTCCTGGCTGAGGAAAGTATTTCTGCTCTATATTTTTTGGCAATAGAAAGTTAACGGATAATAAAATCGTAGGTAAATAAGCACAATTGCAATTTGCGACCTGAATCGCTCATCCAATCTAATTTGAACTAAGTTGTCAACGGAACTCTAACAAAGCGGAGTTCATGTTACGATGGTTTTTTTTAAATTCTTAATTAATCATACCCTGGACTGAACTGACTTTTTTAGGCAACCCACCTGCGATTTAATTATTGACATATTTAATTCGATATAAAATAGTTTTCATCCAATAAGCAGCTCAGTGAAGGTCGACCTTACTTGGGATCCCCTACTAATAGAAACAACCATATATGTAGCTATTTATTTTCTCAGGGTCAGGTATAATATTATTTATATTTACATTTTTCTTGGTTTATTAATAATTTTGTGAGCCCTTATTACCCAAGATATTTAAAAGGGCTGAAGGACAGCAACATTCCACATTAATTAAATACAGACCCCTTTCCTTTCCAGTCCCTTGAGTTTATAATCCTAAATACGTTTCTTAATAGCAATCATAAAGATCCATCCTCATTTCGCGAACATCCTTATTAAACTAGTAGGTAGGTACTTAAGTGTATGATGACGCAAAATGAAGCCTTAACAATTTAATTATAACTTTTAACTTGTAACCGTTGATTAAGATCCTGCAAGATTGAGACTTCATTTTTAACAAGTCAATCTACTCGTATTTACCATGGCAATGGCATGGCACCGCCTATTAGCAGTTGCTTCATAAATAATTTTAAGTTAACCATGATACTTACTGTGACCGCCTGGCTACACGAAAACGCGACGCATACAACGATACCTACAACAATTTACTAATGTATCATGCGCCGGTCGCCGCCCTCAGCGTGTTTGAAATAAGTATGAGAGAAAGGGTTTTGTATGTATTATGAAGTTGGATCCCCTTATTTTGTTTTGTTGAACTATTTAATAAGGAATAAAATAGAAAACACTATTTTCCACCATTTTTAGCTTTCTGCCAGACCCCAGTCCATGTATCGATGACAGAAGTCAACGCGGGCATATTCACACCGTTCACAAAAGTTTACTACGATAGAAGTACACTTTGCACGGTTTTTTTGCCCATATCTCAGCTACTGACCATCCAAATTTCACAAAAAAACTATACAGCGGGTTAGAAATACCAATCGATAGAAAAAAAATCGAATTCGATAGGTTGTTTGCAAGTTGAGTTATCACTCCGACTAACTTGCTTGCTTGCTCACTTGTCGACAAACTCATGTTTTTCGAGGTTTTCTCGTGACCGAAAGCACCAATTTTGATGCGGTTTTCGCCAGTAGACGTGAAATTCCATGCACAAACTGCTATCAACGATAGGTACTTATGGGTCTTGCGATTAACCCTGGTCTGCCAGGTCAAAAAATCTGTTTTTGGAATTCAACCAAAAGCAATATATTCACTCTGGAACGGTGTAAATATGAAAAAAGGAAAAATGTGAGTGTGATTCACTGTGGAAACATATTTCCTTACTCTATTTTCTGCTGTCGCGCGCTTATAATGACAAATAGCTCGAATTTTTCCGTGGCCAGGCGGTTTGAATTAAGCTGTATTAAGTAAACACAAAATAATTGTACATGTCGTTATGGGAAGCCATTATTAACTTTTTGGTAATTATTTTTACATGAACGTTGGATCTTGAGTAAATTGATTATTTTGTCATTTTTTAACGTACACCGTTAATTAAAATATTTTGTTATTTATGGCATTTACTATGTTATTAAAAATTTAATGTTATTAAAAATATGAAGAAAATTAAATGTTAACTGTAAGTGCTTTAGGAATGTGACGACTGTATTTTTGTATAGGTACTAGTATTTTCATGTGACTCAATTCTCGCCTATAAAATACATATTATGATCTCCAGATCATTTCAGAGCATGCAATTTCATTATTAATTGAAGGAGCTCATATTTTGGGTGTTACTCTATGTATATACGGTGTATTTGTTGTTCGTCTGTCTGTTTATTTACACCTCATCTTTTTTCAGTTTGATTTTGTATGGTGTATGGCTACCGTGGTCCAAAGCATAGATAGACACAGGGCTTTGAGAGTAGGTAGCTACCAAGGACTTTTATGCGAATTGCCCTTCTCTTCTCAACATATCCAAACCAACGTTACCAATGTAATCGATCCACTCTTCTCGATCTTCCTATTTTTGCCCGGGCCTTAACCTTCATTGTAAACTCCTTCCTACCTTATATGTATACCCAATAGATAAAAGTTAAGTGACCCTAAGTTATTTCTCTTTAAAATATTTGGGCGAAATAAGTCACAAACAAGATAAGTGTTATCTTATACCAACTTCACCGAATTGTACACCATTATGGTGCGTTTACACTTAGTCGTTACCCCGAATTCCATAAGCATTCGTAAACAAGCGTGACGCGTAATCGGAGCTTTACAAACTGCAATATTGCATTCTGTGGCACGTTTCCGTGCGGAATTCCGGATTTACGGCTTTTTCTTTTATGAAAATATAGAAATTGTTGCACTTTCCTAGATACGTTATCCTAATAATCTATAACTATGACAGCTGTGCTTGATAAAGTCATATCAAGTTAAAAATAAATGTTTTAAAGTACAGGTCGCAGCAGGTCCTGTCTTCTGCACTCGGAGGTCGTGGGTTCGATTCAAACAACTGCTGCAAATGTTTGGATGAGTTCTGGTTGTTTTTCTTATTATTTAGTGTACGTATGTTAAATTACTTATTATGTATCAGGTATCTAGTAGTTACCCATAACACAAGCTATCGCTTACTTTGTGGCTACTGGCTAAATAGCGATGTGTGTAACGTCAAAAAAAGATTCCGACGAATTGAGAACCTCCTCCTTATTTGAAGTTGGTTAAAAATCATGATAAGAAGTAGGCAGGTAGTAGGTAATTTTTCAATCAATAAAAAATTTGTAGGTAAATAAAATATGTATTTAACACTACCTATCGCTATTAGTAAGCGTGAATATAGCGCGTATAAACCCCGTATATCTCAATCGATTTAATAATTCACATTACTAATAGTTAATAAAATATGTGAAAAGTCAATTTGTAATACTAATAAAAGACAAACAACTTGTCTCGGGATTGTATTGCCTATATATTTATCAATTTTACACTTGTTCGATTGAATAATAATGCAATTTAGCTTTGAATTTAAATAGGTATAGTAGTAAATTACTTAGTTTTATTGCTAGAGTGTAGCTACGAAGATATCTAATATCTATAATCGCCGAAGTGACGTTTCTGGGTAGTAAAAAAGTTAACTCTATTAGTACGTTAGTAATATTATATATTCGTTGCTATTAGTTAGAGCAGTGGTTCCCAAACTTATTTTGTCTACTGCCCACTTTGAGAATAAATATTTTTTTAGCGCCCCCATTTTTTCACCTATTTAAAAACCACTATAACTTCAAATTGAATTAATTAATTATTGTGACCTATATATGTATATTAACGGAGAATTCTAAACGAAACTTTTACTATAACCCGCAACTTGAAACCTGAGCGCAGTAGGTAACATACAACGGCGCTTAAGGTCTCAAGTTAACTCTTACGGGCTCCACCTGCCAATAAGAATGATTATTGAAACGCAACTTTATAGTATTAAAACAGAGTATCTTTTATTAAAAATATAACTAAAATAATCAATCCTTATATAAAAACTAATGTGAAGGATGAATCTGATGCTGTTTAATAAGTTTGTTGATATCAGGTTCCAATTTACTCAAGAACAGTCGCAAGTCGCCACGTTCGGTAACAAGCAAACGATTTCGCTTTTTAGTAAGCAATGTTGTCACAGCACTAAATCCACGTTCACACAAATATGACGATGGGAATGCTATCAAGAATCGTTGAACGATTGACCACAATCCAGGGTACAATTGCGGGATCGGTTTTTGTAGCCAAAATTCTTGGTAACCATTTTTGAACTTGATTTTTATTTCCTCGTTTGTTGTCAATTCTATAAGTTCTTCTTCCAGCTGAGGTGACATTGCTGTGTTGACATTTGAAAACGGATCCAACACCCAGTCTGGTATTTCCAAGTTCAAAATGTCCTGGTATCGTTCGGTGAAGTCAATGTGGAGGTTTTCCAAATGTTGGCAGTAGGCAAACAATTCGTCGTTACTGCATGATACTGATAAATTTGGAAAATTGTGAAACTCACGTCTGCCCAGATTCTTTTTGTGTAGAAGCAGTTTGGCTGCGAAAGCAGCAACGACGTTTTTTGTTTTAATTAAATTTAGTTTATCGCCTTGCATTTGGAGATTCATGTCGTTGAATAATTTATACAGGTCTGTCATGTAAGCTATATCATTTTTTGATGTTATGAGCTTGTCGTGCAATTCTGTATCTTTAGTTTCCAAGAACTCTATAACAGAGTCAAACAGGTTGTAAAATCGAGTCAGACAATTGCCTCTTGATAGCCAACGAACTTCAGTATGATACAACAAACGGTTGAAATCCTCGTCATTAGTAACACAAAGCTGATGAAATAATCTATCATTCAAAGAGCTGTTGCGGATTTTATTGACTGCTTTGATGACATATTGCAGTGATTGAAATAGTTTTTCACTTAAGTTTCTAGCAACTAAATGTTGTCTATGAATAACGCAATGTACACCAAGGACATCTGGAATTTTATTTTTTAAGTACGCTATGAAGCTTTTATGGCACCCTGTCATAGCCGGAGCGCCATCCGTAGCAACTGAAATAATATTTTTCAAAGGAATCTCTTTCTCATCGCAAAACTTTTCCAATGTATTGAATATGGTTTCACCTTTTGTATCGGTCTCTAAATTTCTAGCAAATAATAGTTCTTCACATATTTTCTCATCTTTAATAAACCTCACGTAAGACAACAACAATGCTTCATTAGTTGGTAAAGTGGACTCATCGAGCTGAATTGAGAATTGACTTGTCCTCAGGTGATCGCACAATGATTCTTCAATGTTTTCAGCCATTTCATCAATTCGTCTTTGCACAGAATTATTACTCAAAGGAATTTTTCGGATAATATCTGCGGCCGGTTTATGAAGCACAGTAGTTATTACTTCATTTATTGCTGGCAATATTAACTCTTCTCCGATGTTATGTGGTTTGCCTTTTTGAGCAATTAACAAAGAGATATTGTACGAAGCTCGAAGTCCGTCGTCATCTTGCTTAGCAGCCGCCGAAAATAGTTTTGCTACACTTGGCTGTGTATTATGCTTCTTCTCTAGGTCTTGAAAATATGCTACATTCTTGTCTTTCTTATCTGGATGCATTTTATTCAAATGATCTTGCAGCCTTGAAGGCTTCATTGCTTCATTCGAAAATGTTTTTAGACATAGAAGACACAAAGGCGACGATGGGTTTGTGGGATTTTCAATAAATCCGAATTTAATATATTCCGCACAGTATTGCCGTCTCTTCTTTTTTACTTCCGACATTGTTTTGCAATGAGAAATACGTTCAACTTCGCGAGTAGTGTAGAGGAGGTGTAAGTAGTGCTCATCTATTACGCGCGAGACCACAAATGAAAATAAAATAAATATTACATTGTTTATATAGAAATGCTTAAGCAGCACGCACCGACAGGAATAAAACAAACATGCATAAACTCGTTAATCTCATTCGACGCTCAATCGTACTCAACAAGTCCGAACAAGTATTCAATGAATCATCCGACTGCTACAGGAATGCACAATTCGGGTTATTTAACAAAAACTTGTTAAAACATGATAGATATCTACGAGTACTAATAACTATTAAAATGCGAAAGTGTGTCTGTTGCCTTTTTATTTGTGTCTACTTTCATTACGAAACGGAGCGACCGATTGACATGATGATTCATTTTTTCTATATTCAATAAAATATGACAGATATATGAACTACGCGGAGAGAAATATAGAATCGAGTTTGAGCAATCTTTTAATTCATATTAGTTGATGTTCACAAGTTGTTGTTGAGAGTCGAGAGCTCTTGCAGTTAAGAGGTTGTTTAAGAGGCCTACTAGCTAAATAAAATTACAAATCACCCCCCCGCCTCGACACAACGCCCCCATTTTCTTTCTGGGTCTCTTACCGCCCCCCTTGAGACCTGCAGCGCCCACAAGGGGGCGTTATCGCCCACTTTGGGAAAGACTGAGTTAGAGGCTGACTATTAAGCACTCTGATTAGAGGCAAAATGGAGATTTTAATTAAACTTATTAACATTGGGAGCGAATGGGAATATACAAAATATGTAAAAGATATTTTCATAAAATTAATGAAATACCTAAGATAAGGTAGTATGAAGTATACCTAATAAGGCACCATACAGTTATGATCATAAATTAGAACCAAAGTGAACAAAGTCCATTCAATTTTGATTCATTTACTTTAAAAGTTTAAACACAGTAAAGATCAATTCGAAAATTAGTCAGTCCAAATTAAATATTATTCAGTTTCAATAATTAGAATACGTACCTACCGTTGTACTACCTTCCTATAGCTACTCTACACACACTAGAACTCAATAATATAGGTAGAAATAATCAGGATGTAGTTAGTTTATACATACTTTTGGACATTTAAGTGAACTTGATGGAAATCGGGCTCAGTCAGTACAAAGTTATATACCTATATTTGGGAATGGTTAAACGATATTTTATCAAGCAATAAATTTGCATCGGTTACCTGTATTTATCAATTTAACACTTGTCTGATTAAACAGTAATGCAATTTATCAGAAAATCGCGCAAATATATAAAATTAGTTACAGCCCGCACAAGCCTGCTTGGATGCCTGTTTAAGTTGAATTCCTCATTAGATAAGACGATTGCTGGGCACTTACCTCAATAAAACAGAAAATCCAGGCTAATGGAACTCGGAATTATAAATTTATAAGAGCACATTGAGACTTGGTTTAAAATACCTACCCAGGTTTGTGTTGGAAAACAAGGGCTTACGATATCGTTTGTCTATACAATAATTGGTCAGGTGCGAGTCGGGCTCGCGCACTGAGAGTTCCGTACTATATTAGAAAAAGTTAAACCATAAGGTCCGGTTGCCACCAAAGCGGAGCGGAGCGGAGCTGTGTTTGAGTAACCAATCAGATTTCGTAATTTCGACATCTCCTAAAACTATCCAGACATACACAAGTAACGCGCTTTCATTTGATACCCCACTCAATATTGTTCTCATTTTGAAATTTCGACGACCCAGTTTACCCCCCTTTTTAAATAAAAATAAAAAAAAATTACAATTTTTTATGATTACACTGACGGCGGGCCATCATTATCTACACGTATTCCAAATTTCATATTGATATCTTTAATAGTTACTGAAATAAAGGGTCGTGAGTCGTGACACACAGACGGACAGACAGACGGACAACAAAGTGATCTTATAAGGGTTCCGTTTTTTTTTTTCTTTGAGGTACGGAACCCTAAAAATTAATCCATTCCCGTCTAATATTATAACCATAGAATCTCAAGGTGGATCAAAATAACATACGAGTAAGTATTGTTAATGGATAACAATTTAGGGAAAATTTCTTATTGTATAGTGAATGTTGTTTTATAATTATTAATATCTGGGTGACCGAGCTTTGCTCGGTAGTTTAACTACTGGCAAATAGATGGCAGCAGTAGTCATATTTTTTTTGGTAAATTCGACATTTTATAAAAATGAATCCTAGCTAGATTGATTTATCGCCCCCAAAACACCCTGTATACTAAATTTCATGAAAATCGTTCGAGCCGTTTCCGAGATCCAGATTATATAGAAATATATATACAAGAATTGCTCGTTTAAAGGTATAGATAGATAGATAGAATTTTTTCACTTGACAATTACAAAAAATAAATACATACATCAAAACTATGAATGCTGCTAGCTTTTGTCAGCGTATAATCTTGTTTGGATGAATAGTAATATTCATCCAAACAAGATTATACGCTGACAAAAGCTAGGAAATGGTATCCTCCAAAAATTAGACATTGTTGATAATTGATGGTAGGTATATGGTCGCTACCTAGAACTCTATACATTTTAGTTTTACATCTTAAAAAGAAGAAACAGACTACCTAACTAATTGGTGACTGACTGTCATACCAACGCACAGCCCAAACCGCTGTCTAGAGACACCAAATTTGCAAGTGCAAGAAAGGATTTTTCAAAACGGGGGTTCAAAGTTTGTATGGAGAAATATTGCTTCACGCCGCATCTACTGAATCGATTTGGCTGCAATTTGGAATAGAATATAATATCCTGGATTAACAGTTTTTATCCTGAAAAATCCATGGCTCCCGCGGAATTTGTAAAAAACCAATTGAGTGAATTCATGTCATGCGTCTGCTAGTACTTATTAGCAGAAGTTTTTTGTAAAGAGCATTAAAATTGCATTATTGGACTGAAATGAGGATCCCATTTGGGAAGATATACACTTACTTACGTTTTTCCATACCTTAAAGTTATCGGTAATGTCGGTAATTTCGAATTAGGCCATTTGAACTCTAAGACTAGAGTTCAAATGGCCTAATTCGAAATTGGAATAGTCAAAAGTCAAAATATCTTTATTTCACATAGGCCTAACATACAGGCTCTTGCGAACGTCGATATGTCATTTCTTGCATAAGAATGGTGATAACAGTACAAGTCGACTTAAAACTAAGTTTACGAGGATTCCAAACGCGCCCTGCCGCTGAGAAGAAGCCCACAACAAACTCAGCCGGGTATTTTTTTATGTTATCACCATTTAACAAAATAAGTATAAATACTAAGAATAGGCTAGCAACGACAACAGAGCAATCTACCACTTATCAATTCCAAGGGTTTGTGTCGCTAATATAGTCCTTAATATTGTAATATGCCTTTTGAATGAGTTTAGGCTTGACATACAACGTCGATACAAGTCGGTCTCCTTCGTCAGTCATCAAATCGACCGCGTTGTGAACAGCAGATTAGCAAGTTCGTACTAATCGTATTGGGCGTACCTCAGGATTAGCGGGAAGCCGCGTCGCTTCAACTGATTGATCTGATGGGATCACGCTAATTGGGAACGACTTGTACAACTTCCGTGCTGGTTTTTGGATAATTAGTTCTCGAGTTTGATGGAATTGACGAATTCCATCAATTTGATGAACTAATCACGTAGATACTCTTGGGCTTTCGAAATTAGACTGACAAATTGTTGGGTTAAATTTATCAAGCTTGATTGAGAGACTGACTAATCTATCTCGCTTTTTGGGTTAATTATTTGGAAACTTTACTGTAATTGAGCCACTGTTTATTAAACGTCACTAACACATGCGGTCCATTACTAAGTTTGTAGTACTTACTACTACAAACTACTTATGTTTGTTACGAGTATGTAACCAATCGGGAATTTAGGATGTCGTGGCCACGATGATGGTTCGAAACAGGATTTGGTTCGAAGTTCTCGAGGACCTGGGTTAATAGAATAATTGCAGTTGACATAAACCTACTCGTATAATAAATACTTTTTGAAGTTTCACTCAAATCGCCGAATGATTTCTATTGGAGAAATGGAGGTCCCATTCATCAGAATTCAGAATTTGTACTAGTCAGGTAACCTATACCTGCAGTATGTTCCGGCTACAAACTTAAGACAAGTATTGCATTGTAAGACAGCAATTTGTCAATATTTCGAGTCTCAACAAAATTCTCATAAGGAACTACAAGATTCACTGGCCCTATGTGAACTGGAAGTTTAGATAGAGAACGATTTATAGGAAATTGTTAGGTCTTGGTTTATGGTAAACTCTTTTGAAATCATTTAAATGTTCGACCTGTTTTTGATGACTTGATGAGATAAACATGTGTTTGCGATGCCACTGATACGGTCGTGTCTTGTCGTGATAAGCGTATCTATCTCGTTTGATTTTTGTACAAGTTGATTTGTATGTTACATACTTTCTAGAACTTTCGTTCGATTAATTCCACACTTGTTGCGTTGAGAAGCCGAAAATTCTTTACCAAATCGTAAAAAGCAACAAACAAGTTTAATGCATAAAAATTGTGGTCAAAGTATTCTTATGAAAATATTCTGCAAAAGCCGATGATCAGATTATGTCAATATATTACACGTACTTACTACGTAAGATGATGGATCCCTAATGACAGCACATCGCGTGGAGCTGCCTCTAGCGATAAAATAAAGTAGGCAGTAATGTTCTACAGATTACGAGCTCTAGGTTTACGTCTCCCCATCAGTATCCTGCGACAACGTCACGTCTTCGTCTCAAAAGCAAGCAAAAACTTCTCAAAGGTGTCCGCAAAAAATATTCTTGTTGTTAATAAAAAATTTAAAACAAATTCAATAAATCGTCTTATATCTACAACGTCATCTCCGTTCCAAATAATATCAAAAACGTTTTTTCTTTCAACTTTAGAGTAATAATAAGCAACCTTGACTTTACCAAATTAGAAGCCATCCCAATAAACAAACAAATTCGAATATCGCGTGCCTTCATAATCACCAAATTTTATATCGTAATGGCCGCGGTTTGCGTGCAAGTAATTGAAGACATAATTTCTCTTTATTAAGAGCCGCGTCCGGATTCGGATGTGGCGAAATGTCTGCGATATTGGAGAAGCAATAAATAATTCCGGACGCTGATAGCATAACGGAACCTTTAAAATGTTTATTGCAAACATACACTTTATTGGAACTCCAAATTGAAAGTTGAAAAAGTATTTCTCGATTTAAAACTGGAAGATGAACAGCTTTTTGTTCGGTACATTCTACTGAAAATTAATCGCCTCTTCATGCACCGGAGAATTCTTCATACACTGTTGGAAATTGTACACGAATATCGTAGGCAAAAAAACTCTTTCCTCCTTCCACGTTCTACGCAAAACAATCTCGCAAAAAGTTTTAATATCTTTCATCGCTCTCGGCTCCGCTGAAACATTCGCAATTACGCCGCTTACCGAAAGTTTCACACTCCGAGACGGCTATCAAAGTCGGGAGTTTTTGCCGATTAATGTTTGCATCTCGATTATTTTAATGGCGACTTTTTCTCGGTCATTAGTGGGCGTTATCGATTCGGCACGAACAATTAGCCGTCAGCTCGGATCCGGCCGTCCGATCTGTGCCAGAGGCCGATCATGATTGATGGTGTTTTTAGGTTATTACCCACTAAACTCTCCCGCACCTCCCCTTTCGCTTATCGCAGCGGGTGGAACGGGGAGGGATGAATGTTACTCATTTCGTTAATGCGGTTGACGTCCCGCACAAAGCAGATAACGGCGTTTGAAGGCTCGATGACGCAAACGCGATTTACTTTGGCTTCATCTAAGGGTTCCATTAGGGATGATAATGGAATTATAAGAATAAGTAGGCGTGAACCGTGAACGATTTTCCATCGACGTTAAACGAACGAAAATAGATTCTTATTACATTTGTTAAGGAAAAGATGGTGAAGTTCTAAAGAAAAAATATCTAAAGAAGTCGTTATACAGCAGCATTTTAAAAATAGCCTAGCTTGATTCATTGTCATAAAAAATATCAATTACAATTTAACAAGCACCAACTTGTGGCACCAACTTTTAACCGAATTTTTTTGGTATGGCTTTTTAGGGTTCCGTAGCTAAATGGTAAAAAAACGGAAACCTTATGGATTCGTGATGTTTGTCTGTCTGTCCGTCCGATTCGTTGAGATGTGAGGTGAGGTTCTGCGTGAGTTACCAGCTACCAATTACCTCTAGCATGAAATATCAAATATAGGTTTCTCTACGGATCTTTTCAGGAAAAAATGTTCAGTATTTTTTTTGTATTAAAGTGGGCGGAATGTCCCGCGGCGGCAGCGGCGCCGGTAAGACGGCGACTGCCAAGCGCGTCCCGCCGCCTGCAGTCCCGGGGGACGCGTTCGGCACGCCGCAGCACCGCCACTCCGGGTCCAGCTTCGGCTCGCAAGGATACGCCTCCTGCGAGGAGCAGGCGTACCCTCAGCCGCCGGACACTCCTTCGCACACTAGAGGTAATGTTATTTGATCCTGTAGAAATAAAGCGGCTATTTGGATGGGTACATATCCAAGAGAAGTTGCTACATTTCATTGACGTTTTTCAAGAATTTGATAGCAGCCTTACAGCAGTCCCCGGAAGTAGATTCAATGCACTATCAGTTTAGAAAGATATGCTGCTGGGAGAAACAAGTATCATGACTGTCCAGCAGGGCTAGACAAAGTAACCGTCGTTTAGCGATGACGACAGTAGATAAAAATGTATGGACAAACCACGTGACTGTTGAAAAACCACGTCATCGAATAGGGGAAAACACGCTGTTTTTGAAAATCGACTACTTACGACAATTTGAACGCTCCCTGGCGTTCTCGCAGACTTGTAATAACTTTAGCTTAAGTATTTGCTTTAGCGTACTGCGCGTGACAAGCGACAGCAACAGCAGCAGTGAACAACGCAGCGCATAAAGTACATTCTGCTTTCATATGTTTTGTACTGGAGGTCCCGTGGTTTTTCTACTGTCGTCACACATTGTCTAGGCCCGCTGCTCCTCTAGCCATGTTACATAACGCTTCGAAAACGAAAACAGTATGGGAACTAATATGTTATAGTCGTCAACAAAGTCACTGACGTGATGAACCTGATAGACCTGTCATTTTTTTCGAAGCATTATTATTAGTGATCATAGAAAAAGAATCCATATTAAACATGGCTAGCTAGCCACGCTTATTCATATATCAGGGGTTTTACATGAAATAAGACTTCTAAAATACGTTTTACTTTTGAAAAGATGATCCAAAGCCCCATAATGTTTTACTTTGAAAATGCGATGAAGCAGCTTAAAATAATTTCTTTCAGTCACCTTCACTCAACTTCAAAACATTTTTCTACTTCAGATGACCACTCCGACTATGGCAGCACGGTGTCCGGGGTGTCCGGGGTGTCAGGCGCAAGCGGCAGTCTGGGCAAGAGTCCGGCCGGCGGCGGGACGTTCACGTTTCCACCGCCCACCCAGCCCCTGACACATAAGGCGGCTGTGTACTACCACCACCAGCTAGCACTGAGCGATGATCAGGGGATTGATATGACTCAGGTGAGTGGTAGCAATTGTTTTAAGAAAAGACGGTACTTCTAGATAAATACTTCATGATAATTTCAGAAAATATACGCGACAGCATACTATGGCTTCTGCAGAATACTGCTTGATTGGATCTCATTGACTCCTTAACCTTTTATAAGTATTAACATTATGCCAGTCAACTAATCTAAGTCCAAAATTCTAAGTCTGGGCCTTGAAAATTTCCAAAGTATCGTTGCCAAATTACTTCACAATAATCTTGAAACTACGCAAACTTAACACAGGTCCACAATACCTGATTAGATATATCTGAAGAAGGCATTTGAATAGCTCTCATAAATGATCCAGATTATCAAACAAATCCTATATCATTACAGAGTCCAGGCCGCGACAGTCCAGGGTCGTCATCAGGGTCAGCCGGCTCAGGGTCGCGCCACTCCTCAGCGTCGCTCGACAGCGGCAGGGCTTCGGGGCGGATGCCTCACCACCACCATTCGGCGTGCCACTGCGGAGACACGGTCGACAGGGTCCGAGCGATGATAGCTCAAGGATTACCGGTAAGCGTCAGATTTTCATTCTTTAAGATCTCTGGATCCATTTCTAATTAAATGGCACGAGTAGTCACCATTTAGCTTGCCATTTTGATTTTTGGGGATACTGTTGGGTACTCCAGACCATAGGTCAAGCTGCTGCTGGCAAGAGCCGTTAGATGCGCAGAAGATGCTTTTGGGTCTCTTTGGTTCCCAAGCGGGCGCGGAGAACGAGGACGAGGGGAGGAGGGGGATTCGAACGTGCTTTTGGTTGGTCACTTGACTCTGATGCAAATGCGCATTTTTCTTCCTTTTGAATTCCCTTTGAATTTGTCTCATCCTGTTTCTAATGTATTTCAGGCAAAAATACAGCAGTACCCTAGTTAGAAACGCACGTGTCCGGCCTTTTTCAGGATCCAGACATAATCCACGCGTGGCTAGCCGATCTACAAATGGAGGAGTACGCGAGGCTGTTCATAGAGGCCGGCTACGACCTCGCGACCGTCACCAGGATGACGCCGGAAGACCTCACGGCGGTGGGCATCAAGAAACCGAACCACCGCAAGAGATTAAAAGCTGAGCTTGCGAACCTGAATGTACCGGACAACTTGCCAGATTATATACCGGTGAGTTTCTTTACAAGCTTTTGTTCGTGCAATTTACTCGTATATGGACCTGAGGATGCCAGCCATCCGAATGTTTTACGTAAATATTTTTGAACAAGCAACAATCTGTCCAAAATTCCATAGATGGCTCCTGCGTGAACTACTTGGTTGATACACGATGTTCTGACTGCTAGCGTCATAACAAACATTTTTTCGAGAGCTTCATTGCGTCCATTATATCTGTCTATTGAAGGATGATCAGAGAAGGATAGTCAAAGAGCATAGACGGTTTTTAGTCCATAAATCGCTGGGTATGTCACCTCTCAGCAAAGTCGGACATTTCAAGAGACATCAATAAGATTTTCCTCCTAATAAAGGTTTTCGAACTTGAAAGACACTGTCAGCATACTGATGGCAATTGGCTTTGTGTTCCCCAGGGCTCGCTGGAAGAATGGCTGCGCTTGCTGCGGCTGGAGGAGTACGGGCCCGCGCTGGTCGCGCAAGGCTATCGCACCGTGCATGACGTCACGCAACTCGCCTGGGAGGTAATTGTCTTTTGTTACACCTACCTGCTGTCATTGCTGCTCCCCTGGGGTCTTAACAGTTAATGATAAATATTAAGGTCACACGAAACCATTGACATTGCTCTATAAAAGGGTAACTGTCCTAATCAATAAGCTTATTGGCACTGACTCCTTACGTTGGTGATCTTTTTTAATTAAAAAAAATGGTTAAATGATTTGATACTAGGCTGTTGAATAGCTAATCTAGTAGCAACTGACGTTTGCCGAGGATGGAAACGTACCACAGCCTTAATATACCACCCGAATATATTATCAGAGCCAATTTTTAAATCATGAAATCGAGATTAAGATCTCCCTCTGAGTTTCACACGTAATTCTCTGCAAATTGATTTGCAGGGCAGTTGTGTGTGAAGCTTACAAACAGAATCACCTTTATTATATCTAACATCAAGAGCTTATATAGAGATATAGGTAAGGGCTGTCCATACAGCGCAGTAATAATATTAAATGCAGTAATAAATAATATTGTGCCAAGACCCAATACGATTAAAATAATATAATAAGTTTAAATGATACTTTATACTTTTAAGTCACGCGATACGTAGGTACCTACTCACTTATATGATAAAAAAATTATGTTGTCGAGAAACTAGTTTTATATCATAGATAGCCATTTTAATGTGTATTGTGTATGCGTTTTGTAAAAATATTTTTTTACGAATCAACTGAATTACTGAATCGAGTTTTATGGCTTCATATTTTGAATCCAGGATTTAGAGGACATGGGCATTGTACGTCTCGGTCACCAAAAGAAGATTCTCCTCGCGATCAAAAGAGTCAAAGACATCAGAGCAGGCAAGCGGAGCATCAGTAACCAGGGGTCGTTGGATTTCACTCGAATACCAGGACAGGTACGCCACAAACAACCGCTTTATTTTTTTATTGTGTTTGTAGCGGTTTTTAGCCATAGACTAAATAGATGACTTACCTACATTGTGAGGGTGGACTAAAAAATATTTTCAGTTTTTCTATTCCAAATTTAAAAAGTTTACTTTAATCAATTGTCTTTAAATATCCACTTTCATAATATTCTTTAATAGTCCAACAAAAGAGCAATTTACAAAACAGAGAAAAATGGTCTGAGATCACGTCAGTTTTTTCTTTTAATTTGAAGTTTTTGTTTTTGATCATTCATATTTCCATTTCATTTACCATCACTCTTTTTATTATTATTAATGAACTTATCGGTTTATTCTACTTAGTTTTTACTAAATAATAACTTAGATCGTGTTAGTTCTTTACTTAACTTCCTATCATACTAAACTTTTGTCTATTAATTAATTAAACTTACAATGTAACACTTCTTAACACTTAACAACGCTTTTAATAACAGTGCGTTCTATTAATAACAATAGTTTTCTTAGTTATGATTTAAGGCCGAATAGGGCTTTAGATGTTGTCTTTACCTATACCTAGCTCCATGTTTAAGGCACAGATTTCTTTGCTAAGCCAAACGTAGGACACGTAACGGGAAAATACAAAATACAACAAAATTGGTTTACTCTTCATACCACTTTTCATCAAGTGAGACTGTGGTAAAGCCGCAAGTGCTACTATGCGTTACGTAACAAAAATTAAAGTTTTCCCCATACGTTCAAAAATCATTCTTTACGCTTAGACGTTTATAGAAGTCTTTTTTTCCATCGCCATCACTGTCGCTATACAACACATCTTTGCGACTGAAAAAAAAGGATTAAAATGTATAAAATTTCTTATCTGTGATTGGCATCACAGAAGAAAAAGATAAAAAAATATCAGAATTACGGCTCGAAATCAAGTTTTTTGAGCCTTTAAAAGTGATAAAAATATAGTCGCAGAGCTGTCCCTAGCTACACATCGACCGCCGCATCCACCTCATACCACAGCCCAAAGCAGCATGAGAATGTTTTGTTTTGTTTTCTTTTCCAAACACAAACCGCACTTGGACATAGAAGGATTTATATCCGAGGGAGCATTACCAGCCCTGGGAGAGACACGCGAGGAGTTACCATAAACCCCCCGATCTAAAGTTTGACGCCATTCCGACGCCGCTATGTGGCACAGACTTGGTCCCCATCCAGGTATGAACCTTTGGCAGATGTCACTTGACGTTCCTCGGCACCCGGCTTTTATGTGCACCCGTCTTTATGAAAGCGTGTTTTCGATATTATGTGTGTGTGCCCTTATGATTTTTCTAATTCGTAGGTGTTTTTGGAGCTATCTCTTAGACTGCACGGTAGATTTATTGTAACAAATTACTACTTTAGCATGTTTAATATTAATAAATTACCTATATGACGTATACTGTATTGTTAGGTATGCGAATACATTTGAATAACTTATAATTCTAAGTACTTTTAACAAGTACATAACATGATATAAATCTTCTGATAAAATGTAATATAATTTAAATTAAGCATGTATATACAAATTAAGTAATATTTTGGTAAAAAGTTTTCAGCTAAGAGTATGATTGATGATTGTATTTTGATAAAGTATGTAAAGCTGTAAATATATCGATTTTGATGCCAACAATGATTATTTTGGCCGCATTTTTTGCAAAACGTTGCATCAAACAGTTTCAAAATCACGGTCTCTTTAATACATAATTTTGAGTAAAATTTTATTTTACTAATACCAAAACCAACAAAAGCATTTCATAATTATTTAGTACAAACATATTGGCCGAGTATTTTAAAGATTATTAAAATATATATACGAGTATCTATGTTATGATCTCCGACCGCCGTTTTGCAAAAAAAAGCGATGTAATCGATCCAAAGTTGAGTTGTAACCAGCCTCTAATTTTACAGATACGTCATCCGCGCGGCAAGTCGCTAGAAAGCCTAGAAGACCCCGCGGAAAGAACTTCCCACACGACGTTCTCCCCAGAAGCAGGGTTCTACTACGGAGGCCAATGGCGGCGCTCGTACGACGACGGGGACATCACACCCACCAATGACAGCTCATACGAAGGCGGGGGGACATTGCCCCGTCCGCGGGGGCTGGTCAGACCCCGGCCGGTAGCGAAGATCACCGCTACGCCGGCGTATCGGGACAAATCGCCCGATTACACGTACGATGAAATCGCGTATTCGGCTAGATTACAGCGCGTGGCTTACGGAGCGAGTCCCCATGTGGCGAGGAAACCTCCCCCCGAGCCTCCGAAGCGGCAAAGTTCCCAGTACACCCCCTTCACAAGGTTCGGGCAGACTACGGTGGAAATTCATCCGGAGAAGAGTCTTCCCTTGAGTCTACCGGCGTACCCGAGTTCGGACTCTCTGAGCGTATCATTGGATAGCACGGGGCTGCTGCCCCCTCCTCCCGCGCCGTCGTCCCCGCCGAGGAGATACGAAGAGGACAAAATGAGAACTGGCTCCGATGCTAGCTTTAAGGTAATTCAAAATAATGTTCTGAACGTTTATTGGCTATACCAAACTCAGTAAGGACACGTAGCATCTTTCCCTGATTTTGGTTATTTCTGGTGGTAACCTTCGGCCGCAGCTGATTACCACCCTACCGGCAACGACGTATACCGTTAGCAGTTTTAGTAGTAGAACCTTAGTTCAGGTTCAAGCATCGAAACAACCAATCTCAGAGAGAACCTGAACAGGATTTTGGCGCTTAAGATACAAAAAATCTCACTACTAGCTAGAATTTCGATGGATTCTATCGCGGAGTTAGTAATTCAACTGAGGGTAGGGATGTAATATATTAAACATCGCGCGATATAAATAACTACTCATAAAACGTAGGTAACTACAGCGACACTACGATAGCCTCTATCTCACACAGATTTCGCTCTGCTACGAAAGTTCTAAATGTACAGTCGTACTGGCGTACTTGGCTAGGCCCAGGCGAGGTCCATGTTTTCCTGTAGTGCCCAAACAACTGGTACGGCAACGAGCCTCAACTTGCTCTGCCTGTGCTAAACTACCATGGGCACTGAGTCGGACCAACTGTGGTCCTGCAAGGAACTCCACACACAACCTCTACATTCCTGCCCTTACCACCGAGGATCCTCAGTGCCCTGCACCCAGGCCCCTGCCCTGCCAGCGAGCCCGCAAATCGAGAAGGCGAGGTTACCTATCGCAACATCGCTATAGCACCACGATAGGTCTAGAGGCCTAGCTAATTACTGAAGGGTGACTTACCGAGTGAAACAGCTTACTCGATCCTCAGGCACTTTGCGCACTACAGAGATCGCACCAATGGCAATCATCTTGTCTATCGCGCACCGATACTCCTTAGCACTACTTTGCTCTCACGACAGCCCGCCCTCGCGAGTCGCTTCGTAATGCCACGAGACCAGTAAAAAATGGCGGTTCAGAAATATGGCGGATCTAATTTCAAACCCGTTTATTTTACATCAGTGTTGCCAGAATAGAAATTTAAAGTGACCATAGATTCGCTTACCATGACTACGGTGGCTGAGTTCGCGGATTTCGCGACAGATTCTTTGTAAACACTTTGTTTGTTGGGCCCTTAGCCTACATTGCGCATATCAAAAACGTCCACAAACATGTCGAGTGAGTACTCTCCAGCATGCTATAGTTTCACTTGTGACAGAGAGAGTGACAACGTGTCGCACACAAGACAAAAACGTGGACGTTTTTGGAGGTTTAGGGCTTATATAGCGATTTAAATCTTTGTTGTTAACTAAATACTAACAGAACTTTATCCTCTTTTCCAGTCGAGTTCCAGTACAGAATCCGACAGCATTCCATTCGCAAATGAAAACGCAGGTACGATTAAACAGAATCGCGGCCAAATCGCGGGCAGACCGCACACAGTTGACTACGGCCGGTCTGGCATCGGTTTATCCAGCCTTCCACCAAGGAATCCAGACATGAAGACGAACCACCCCCTCCCTGAACATAAGGACGAAAACAAGAGTACGGAGCCCGTGGACGTCCTCAACGACATCGGCAACATGCTGGCCAACTTAACAGACGAATTGGACGCCATGTTGGAAGAAGAGAAACGTCAAGGGCTGACAGATTCCTAAAACTACTAATACAAACTTTTTTTACACAAGTCTGCTCTCGAATAAAATGTTTTTTTTTTTATGAAATAAAATTTTAATTTGTAAAATTCCAAAGATTTTTTTCGATCAGTAACTATGATGAAGTACTATAAATATCGATCATGTTTATGATTCAAAATTCAAATCTGTAAACGAGATAATTTTCCAATGTAATACATCCGAATACAAGACAAATCTTATTCAGCTCCCAGCATTGTTTAGGTACCTATTATAAGAAAGCACTGAAGCATAAGTATTTTCCGTGTATAAATTAATAAAACTGTGTAATTAATATTTGACGCCAAAGCATGCTTGCAAAAAAATTATGCATCATAGACATCGGAGTGCCTGCTGTCATAGATGTACATCATGTCTAGATGGATCACTTAAAAAAACTCTCATTTCTGATGTTACGTAACTTATTACTATGAAATTTTGGAATATTATAAGTATGTGTTAAAGGACACTTGGGTAAAAACACAATACAAATTGAATATATAGACAAGTACATCAGGTTATACATGTACATGTCTTGTCTGTCAAGTTGTTACCAACTTGAACCAATATAATATAATATTAAGTATGCGTCTTCTGCAAACATAGATTTTGGTAAAAATAAAAAAAAAACAAATCAATAAAATGATACAATCTGGTATACAATTTTTTATACATTCGAATTTTTTTATTCGTCGCTAGTTAAATCTTCAAAGCTTTTTATAGAATTTTCGCGGAGCTTTTTACAGATTGCCGCTTGCACACCTCACTGCCTTCATCCGCCGCCTTGCTTTTTTATTTATGCTGTGAACTATATCTTATACGTCATGATATATTTAAATAGTTACTATTTTCACACTGAAAATCACAAAAATATTACTATGACATACACTTTACAATGTGGGACCGACAATGGTAAACAAATGCATTCATTGAATATGACAAAAGTACCTAAAAAGGTACAGTTTAAATCCCATGTCTACTCGTGTTTAGTGCTATATAAAAACTAGATTTTATTTAAGAACCCGTTTGGCTAACAAGGAACGAACAAAATCAATATAATATCTACAGTTAAAAATTCTCGTAGATAAAAAAATTAACGTCTACAATCTGTCAGGCTGTAAAACTTACTTAATCATAGCATTTTATACTGATCAGTAGATGTATACACGTTTATTATTTTAAAACTTGATTGTTTCTCTGTTTGTGACGTTTTTGTTGTTATTTTATTATTTAAATTAGACACGTTACATAGGCCCTTCTGTTTCCACTTGCAGCGAGAAAGATAAAAAATTAGATGTACTTAGTCAGATCCGAAAACAGATGAAAATGGCTATTTTTGTAAATAACTTTTTACTTACTTAAATTATGACATAGAATGAATATATCCAGTAGCTAGTTTTCCATGTACAATAAAATTGTAGAGTACTTGAATAATAATGAGTAGCATAGAATAGTTAGAATTTATACAAAAATGATAGCTCTAGATATTATAGTGTGACAATTTTAGGAATTAAAAGGATGTATAATAGCCCTTCATGTACCTAAATAGAAAAAGAGAGAGTGACCAGGATTATTACAATAGGTATACAAATTATTTGGTATAAGTACCTGCCTACAACTTATCTACTGTAAAAGTATACTTAATTGAAAGAATCATAAATTACTGAATTCTTAAAAATTATACCTACATAGTTTTACTGGTTACAATCTCCTTGACTACTTGACCTTATCTATCTAGCTATAAACACTTAATAATATTATCAAAAATGGATAATATTTAATTTTAATAACATTCGATCTTATGTTTTTCATTATGAATCCATAACACTGGTCATTTTTGGCTTAGTTATATAATTATTATGATGAATCCATTCATTGAAATAACAAATATGTACATTTCTACGCTTTAAACATAGTAATCTGTGTTTAACAGTGTAAAAACAAAAAAGCTTAATTAGCCACATATTTCATTACTAAATTACAACTTTTCAATGATATTTAATATATGTAAATAATAAATAATCTTACCTACCCATAATATTGTTATTAACTATTAATAAAATTTCCCCATTTACCTATTTTAATTTAAACATTAACGTAACAAATGACATCTCTGTTTTAATTTAAACTACATCTTGACGTTTTAAATATGCAGTGGCCATACTAGTGTTTAATTCAGACAAAATACAACAGACAGAAAAATGCAATCTATTATTGACTTAAAGTCATAATTTTATCATTAAATTCTAATGTTTGAGATTTCAGATTTATGGGATATTTTATTGTATACTTAATTTAATTTACTTGTCTGAGTGCGACCGTCGTCGCTTCAATAAAAAATATAAAATTTGAAAAATATATTGAATTTCAATTAATACACACAAAAAAGTAAAATACTTAATGCATATAATTTGATAATTTATATAATAATCATTCATACAATATGACACAATAAAGAACTTGTAACTTATATATAATTAAAAATTATTATTGTAGTTTATTATCAGATATTTTTAGCTTTTTACTGTAAATAAAATAGGTAGAGATCAGTGTTTCTATACAGTCCCCTTTGATACCTAACAAACGAGTATAATTAAGAATAAATTGTTTGTTATAAAAAATGAAACCGTCACTTTATGTTACTTTTCATTTTGTTTTTTTCTGCTAGGGTCGCTAGAATAGGACGGTGCTAGATATAAAATTGTAAAGCCATTTTTGCATTGTTATGAATATTTTTTTGTGATTCTAAATATTATTTTTGTCAACTAGTCAAAATTTTCTTTTCAGTGGCGGTTATTTACGGTAAATGTAAAGTGATGTATCGACTATCGACTATTACGCAGCTTATCATTATTTTATTTTATAGTTCAAATCTTATTTGAATAAATATTTGTAATATTTAAGAGCGCTTTTTATTTACCTTCTACCCTTTGAGTTAGATTTCTAGGGAGTCAGCGAGAGATCACAATTGGCATTGGGTGCTACTTCTGGAGTTTTAAAACCACCCGTGAATCCTCTGGTCACGCAGTTAGGCTGATAGAATAAGTAAGTAGTACCTAAATATAGCGGCTATCACTTTTTAACTTACCTACTGACTGATTTCAAAAATACTTACTGACTAATTTCGAAACGTAAATTATGTTTTATGTACCCTGGACAGGACGGACGGCGTAAAACAATGTCGCCAGTTTGTCGGTGCCTAAAATGCTTGTTTTGCCACCAAGGCACCAACATTAAAGCCACGTTGTAGTTATGTCAGCAGCCACGTAAAGAATTTTGACAGATGGCGCTACTGTTTGCTTGTACGAAAAAGGTTTAAGTATGTAATTACTAGCAGTGCCCGCGGACTCCGTTCCGCGTTAGAAATATTTTTGTTCCAGCCCGTTTGTCCCGCGTAAGGCTCGGTTTCCACTAAAGCGGAGCTGTTTGAATAACCAACCAGATTACATCATTTCGGCATCTCCTCTCCCTTCAGTTTCGGAGATGTCAAAATGACAAATCTGAACGGTTACTCAAATACAACTCTGCTCTGCTTCGCTTTGGTGGAAACCGGGCCTTATACCCACAGCCCACAGGACGCGAGGCACTTGGATAGATATCATACTGCCTATACTTGCCTAGCGCCGCGCAACACGTTTTATTTTGTTGTGTAATATCTTTGAAGATATTTGTTTAAACTGTATGGAGTAAAGGGCACAAATATTCTACATTAAATTTCCGTTCTAAAAAACATATTTGTAAAGATATAAATTAGAACCATATGGGCTAAATAAGCTTCACAAAATTTATTTATTTTTAATCCACAATTTAAACAGTAAAAGCAGTTACTGTGAGTTACGCGGAGGAGATAGGCGTATGCTATCGCGGACTTTTTTACAGATTTTGATACGTTCTTTAATATTGTAGAACATTGTTTTGTTCTATCTTTAATAGTTTCCGCAGCGTACGCGATGAAAGCAATTTTCTTGACGACTTGGATTACATTATTCAAGTTTAGGAAAAGATACGTAATTAATTTTGTAAATTATTATAGCCTATGACACTCCACGATAACGTAGCTTTCTATTGGTGAAAGAATTTTGAAAATCGGTTCAGTGGGTCCAGAGATTACCCCTTACAACGTCACAAACTCACAAACTCACAAACATCGTTACGCTTCTTCTTTATAATATTAGTAGGTATAAGTAGATGTAAATCGTTTAGATTCTATTTAGATGCCAATAATATTATATTTTGTTTTGTAGATAGTATTATTTACTGTATTGGAGCCTATTTTTTTCGAATAAACATAGGTACACTGAAACACAGCTCTTAGTTTCCATCTATCAAACCATATTATATCAATACATTATCCCTCAATATTCCAGAAAATGATAAATAAAAATCTGCGTAGAAATAGACCATTATTATTAATAATTAAATATAAATTATTATGTTGGGACCATGGTCTATCTACTTATTTTACTTCATCTATGCACAGTGCGACAAGGCTATTTTGGCGCGTGGCCAAAGTTTGAACTTACGCCGCTATCTTGTGCTACTGTTTGATACTCTGTCAGTATGACACTATTGTATGTTATGTTGTTTTTGCTTACTATTAACTATTTTAAACTAAAATTGAAGTAAAATTGAGGAGATTTTATTTTATGGCTGCCTTTGTTGTGAAACAGCGCCCTCCTTCAAATAGAGAGCCTTGTCTGACTGTATGTCCCCCAGGCCCCAGACCATACACGGAACCTTTGACGGAACACACGGAAGTTATATTTCTGGCGTGTCTATGGTAACAACTTAGACCATAGACATATCCGGAAAACCTTGGAAAATCAATTTCTTATCTGTTCCAAACGTCATTGTTTGCGAAGTTGAGCCGAGCGGAGTTGCGCGATCGATAACATAAATTGGACGATATTCGGAGTTTGCGAGGAGGAGGCATTGATGGGCTCCTCGGTCTTACAGTGAGCCTTTTAAATACAATTAGGGAGCTGAGAAAATGGATGCTGCTGGTGCTTATGGTGGTGGGAAGGCCGGAGGTGCCTTCGATCCTCAAGCGTTCGTTCAGCGCCCTGCAGTCATCGTGAGGGCCGTTTGCTGGGTATGTAACGTAATATTTCACTTGACAAACCCTTAGAGGGTCTCCACAATCGTCCTTCGACGATCTCACATAATAGAATAATGTTAATGCGCCTCGAAGTCACGGAACAACATTTCCTACCACTGAACTTATTGAGGCTCTTTATTGAAATGAGTTACAATTTATAAAATATACCTAGAATGTTAAAATGTACATAATATGACAGCTTATAACTTGTGAACGTTTTGCTGTTAACTTGTTAGATTTATAATTTAAAGTAAATAAGTTATTTTCTTTAGTGCTACCTCTACAGATTACTGACCTTGACTTATGATTACCTTACCTATTACTTTAGTACATATAGGTTTTGTCAATGGTATACAATAGTTTCTATTATTACAGACACAGACCAGGGAATTACTTTATACAGAATACAGAATCAATACTATTAGTTAATGGTAATTTTTAAGGTTAAATGTATACCTAGCCACCATAATCAAATTGTCATTTGCTTTTTCATAATTTAACATGACATTGGAAGCTTAATAAACATAGTAGGCGTATGGCAGTTAAATCATGAGAATTTAATTTGGTTTTTATCTTCTTCTTATTATTATTACAATTTTATCATTATTTTAACATTAAAATACCGCAAGCTTCAAGCCAGTGGGATGTATAAGCAATTACTTACCCCTCCCTGCTTTTCAGGAGACAAAAAAAAAGTTATTATTCAATGCAATGGATCTCTTTAACTAAAATGTTTTCAGTTAAACAGATCCATTGAATAAGCACTTGTTTTCTTGTCTTCTGAAAATTAAGGGTATTTATTATACTTATACGCCCCTCTGGCTTGAAGCCTGCGATAAGTTTGTCAGAAAAATAATCTAAGTATCGAGTGTGACTTGAGTAACACAAAGAATAGTTAATTTTCACAAGAATAATCTCAAAATGGACATGTTAAGCAAAGATTTTTTATATTATAAACTCATAAATATAATACTGCCACTTCTGATGAGTTAATTTACTAATTATATAGCTTATACTTTGTGGGATTGACCAAGTTTATAGTTTGTTTTTTTGACTGTTTACTATTAACCTTAAACTACTGCTACCTACCTAGACTCTCTCAGAATTAATTATAAGTGGCTGGTGCTGAGGTTCAGTCAGAGACCATCGCAACAGGCTTTGCGTAACGGAGCCTCCAATGTACCTATTTGTATGAGATCCAGGAAGGTTTCAACATGCATGCGGGGGTGTCCACCAAAATCGTTTAAGCGGGTAAAAATCTCACATAATCTAACATACTTTCAAGTTGGATATATCTTTGAATTTTTCCCTCCATAAAAAAAGTTACATTAAATTAAGTAAATTGTAAGTTTATAAAGGGTACACTGTGCTAGTTTTTTTGTTTACTTATCAGCAAAAGAGAAGTAGAGCAGTACTTTGAGCTGTCATACCACCTCGTAGCCCCTGTTTAGCATAGTGCTGCAGTTCTTTAGAAAAGTTGCCATCCTTGCCAACATAAAAATTTTTATCCCCAGCTATTCAGCGTGATCGTAATGGGCTGCATATCCGCCAAAGGCTGGTACATCAGCAAGACCGACGGCAAGGAGTACTGTGTGTACAACGACGACACCAACGCCTGCAACTATGGTGTTGGCATCTCCGTCATCGCGTTCGTCGCGGCCATCGGCTTCATCGTCGGCGAGTACCTCTTCGACCAGATGTCGTCCGTCAAGACGAGGAAGCATTATGTGCTTGCTGATATGGGATTTTCCGGTAAGTTCTATATCCGCCAAGGTCTGTTACTTCAGCAAGACCGACGGCAAGGAGTACTGCGTGTACAACGACGACACCAACGCCTGCAACTATGGTGTTGGCATCTCCGTCATCGCGTTCGTCGCGGCCATCGGCTTCATCGTCGGCGAGTACCTCTTCGACCAGATGTCGTCCGTCAAGACGAGGAAGCATTATGTGCTTGCTGATATGGGATTTTCCGGTAAGTTCTATATCCGCCAAGGTCTGTTACTTCAGCAAGACCGACGGCAAGGAGTACTGCGTGTACAACGACGACACCAACGCCTGCAACTATGGTGTTGGCATCTCCGTCATCGCGTTCGTCGCGGCCATCGGCTTCATCGTCGGCGAGTACCTCTTCGACCAGATGTCGTCCGTCAAGACGAGGAAGCATTATGTGTGATTACGCACCGCGCCTGTGCACGATGAATCAGCGGGCAACTGCCGGGCCCATCAGAGCAGGCCAGCGGATTCCCACAGGCAGCGGCGGTGGCGGGTCGAAAAAGGCCCGCCAAAAAATTTTATAGGCGATTTGCACTGGGTTATATCCCGCGGCACAGTGACTTACTACTAGGTACTTACCGGCGCATGGAGACAGCCAGCACGTGGAATCCGGGGAGTGTGTTAGTGTATGATGAAATGTGGTGTGTGGTGTCTGCGGTGTTAAATGCAAAGGAACACACTCGCCCTTCCTTGAGGGGTCTTTCGCGGCGGCGGCACGAATTCGCGGGTAGCGAAGCGAGTCCGCGGCGGCGTGGTATCAAGATGGCGCGCGAGCACAAAAAACAGTGCTCCGGACAGTCAAATGGACCCGCGGCGTTAGAAGGACGCGGCGGACAACACGACACACGAAGGAGCGCAATAAATAGGGCTCGTAAAACTAAACGACACGGCGTGGCCGGCAAATCTTCAACGCGGGCAACGCGGACCTTGGGTATGGACCGTTTCGATCGGCTTGTAGCACCGGACTTTTCGGCGATCGCGGACGGCAAGTGGCGGCGTGGCCGGCAAACAACACGCGGGCGACGCGGCACAAAATGGTACGCGATAAATAGCTCCTCATAAATAATAAGACGGCACGATGCGGCGTGGCAGGCGACTTCACGCGGGCTACGCGGCACAAACAATCGACCGACTCCGTCGAGGTTTTACCAAGGACTGTTCAAGCGCGTCGCTGAAACGGGGAGGCGCGATGCGCGGGGGCAGGCGATAGCCGGCCGTCGCGATACGGCCTAGCATAAACCGGAGTGCTAGCGTAAAGCGCAAACACCCCCGCCAGTGGACCCATGGATTTGGAGTCCACTAACAATTAGGCAACCGGGATAAGGAAGAGACGGCTCGCTGCAAAACCGAATCTCCGACCATTACCTCGGCAACTCTGGGAACCCCATCGGATCCATATATCAATTTAAGAATGCGTCCACGACGCCAGCACAAAGGCAACAAATTAGGCTCCTTAACTAGGACAAGATCACCAACCTTAGGTGGGTCGGTCTTGTCTGACCACTTAACGCGCTGCTGCAAGAGATGCAAATATTCTAAATACCAACGATGCCAGAAATTTTGGGTCATCTGCTGTAGCAATTCGAAACGAGACAACCGTGAGACCTTCACGTCCCTGAAGGGGTACTCGGGCAGGGCGTTAAGGGGTTCACCAATTAGGAAATGACCGGGGGTTAAAACTTCCAGGTCATTGGGATCGGACGATAAGGGGCAGAGTGGCCGAGAATTGAGGACAGCCTCAATCTTACAAAACACGGTAGCGAGCTCTTCAAAAGTCAAAATGGTTTCACCTATCACGCGTCGGAGATGCGCTTTGAGACCTTGACGACGGCTTCAAAGATCCCGCCCCAGTGGGGACAAGCTGGCGGGTCAAAGGTCCAAGTTATCCCCATCTTGGACATTGCCGTGCCGAGGCTTATCTTATTTTCATTCAAAAATTGGACGACTTCCTTCAAATATCTATCGGCACCCTTATAGTTGGTCCCACAGTCCGATCGGATCAGGTGCGGATAACCTCGGCGTGAAACGAAGCGGCCTAGCGTGGCTACAAAGGCTTCGGTGCTGAGGGCACTCACCAGTTCTAAGTGTACGGCCTTGGTAGCCAGGCAAACAAAAACGCAAAGGTAGGCCTTGAGGGAACGAGCATTGCGGAGGCTGGAGCTCTTGACGAAGAACGGCCCCGCAAAATCCGTCCCGACCGCCGAAAAAGGGCGCGAGGCCACGACACGGTCGGTGGGGAGGTCCCCCATAATGGGCTGCATGGTGCTGGCCTTCAGGCGGTAGCACGGAATGCACTTAAAAATGACGCTTCGGATGGAGCGTCGTCCCGATAAAATCCAAAATTCGCGCTGCAAAATGGCCGAAAGGGCGTTGCAGCCAGCGTGGGCATTTTTGACGTGGTAATGCGTCACCAACAATTTTACAAAAGCGCTATTGTTCGGAAGCAGCAGGGGATGACGTGCCCCATAGGGTAAGTCAGAATTCCGGAGGCGTCCACCAACGCGTATCAATCCGGTGTCATCCAGGAAGAGGTTTAAGCGGGCGAGCGAGCCTTTCAAAGGTAAACCTCGCTTCAGTGTCTCAATAGCGGACTCAAAATGCTCCAGTTGAACCAAACGTATCCAAAAGGTCCGGGCCTCCTGTCTCTCCAGGGGCGACAAGACCGGGTTCGACATTTTGTCGTGTGGGTTCCGAGCGTTGTGGGTGAAGCGCTGAATCCAAGCCGTCACCCCAATCAATTTATCAAGGGAACTGTAGCGTTCCTGAAGATAGCTCAGCGAATTGGCTGGCTTATCTTCAACAACTCCGACTCGCAAGCCAGGTAACACATCGGGCTCGGGGAACCTACTCTGAGGCCAGACGGACTCATTCCGAGTCAGCCAGTCAGGGCCCCACCAAAGAGAGTGGTTGACAAGGTCGGAAGCTTCACATCCGCGGGAAGCACAATCTGCAGGGTTCAGGTCCCCTGGCACATGTCTCCAGGTCAACGGGGTTTCCGAATTCTGGATTTGGGAAACCCGGTTGGCAACAAAGACTTCCAAGTTGTGGGGAGCGGCTCGCAACCAACAAAGGACAATTTCGCTGTCCGACCAGGCGTACACGTCCGTCAGGTCAACGATCGATAGGAGGGACGTACGCACATGGTTGAGAAGGCGCACCAAAAGAGCGGCTCCAGACAACTCCAATTTGGGTATCGTCAAGCGTGACCGAATTGGGGCCACTTTACTTTTCGCCAAGACAAAGTGGGTTGCGACCTCGCCGGTGTCACTGACAGTTCGCAAATAGACCACGGCTGCGTACCCTTTTTCGGACGCATCACAAAAGCCGTGGAGACTGGCGTGGCACCTTCCGGGCGGTAGGAAGCAACGAGGCATCGAAATCCGATTAACATTCGGAAGTGAGGCCACAAGGGAGAGCCACTCCTGTAGTCTGAGACCCTAACCTCCCTGAGGCAGTCGACAAAAGTATGGTCTGACATACTGTCTGCTGTAGATTCAGAGTCTCAGGGGAGGTGGCTAGGTGGCAGCTAGGGTGGCGGACACCTAGCTCGACGTGCCTTCACCAGCGGGAGCCCACTGACGGGGGTACTCCGGCTGGGGCGCTGCTAGAGAGGGGGAGGGTACCCAACGTGGGGACCATCCGGCATAACCAACCCGGGGTCGCACCATGTGGCTAGCATCCGGGGCGTGGTAGGGAGCGCCTCGACCTAGCACGGGTGGATGGCGCTCCAGTTGCGTCCACACATGGAGGGGAGGCAAAAACCTAGACGGTTCGACGCTCATTTGAGCGGCCGTCAGACCCCCGTCATAAAAATGCGAGGGGGGTGTGACCCTCCCCCGGGGGGGTGTGACCCCACCGCCCCTAGGGCGCTGGTAATCAGCAGGGGACCGTTCACCCATTTGGGGCCGCACCATGCGGCTAACGTCCGGCACCCGGTAGGAATCGCCTCGACCTATGGTGGGTGGATGGCGCTCCAGTCGCGGCCACTCGTGTAGTGGCGGCGAGAACCGACGCGGGACGACGCCCAATGGGGCGGACGCGATATCCCCGTCGTGATGACGCGAGGGGTATGTGACCGTGCCGCGGGGGGGTGAAGCCCTCCTCCGGGGGGTGGAACCCCTACCTCCTCTAGGAGGTTGGTGGTCCACCGGAGAACGCCTAACGGGACTGGTCGGGTGGCCAGGACTAGCGCCCCCGCCCATGGGGGGGGTGCGCGATCGAGCGCCCCCGCCCATGGGGGGGGTGCGCGACCCAACGTCCTGGCGACCGGAACCACTCCGGTTAGCGCACAAAAGGGCCGAATGGGCACCGCCGCAATGTGGGCAGGGCCGCTGGCGCGGGCAGTCTCTTACGAGATGCTGGCCCAGGCAAGAGAAGCACCACTGGCGTGTGGACACGTATTCTCTCCGGGCCGCAATCCGGTTTGGCCAGGAAGTGCGGACACGAGGAGACCTGGTGGCCGGGGTGCCGACAATAGGCACAGGGGGGGAGCTTCGTTGCCACGGCCCCGCTGTACTGTGACACCCGGCGACCTTCTCTGGCGTCGGCTCCACGGCCTCGCCGGTTGGGGCCGGTCCCCGTCGAAGGGCCAGTCCTTGCCCCACCCCCTCGGACATGCTCGGACCTCCCAGGGGCCACTCGAGGGCCGGTAACTCCGGAGTTATCGGCCTGGAGGCACTCCTGCTCCAAAAACTTCAGGAGGTCGGAGAAAGGGGGCAGGTAGGTTGCACCGTCCCCTCCGAAGCGCTGCTCGAAGCGGAGCTTAAGCTCCGACGGCAGGCGGGAGAGCACTATGTGCAACAACAAGAAGGACCACTGGTCGACGGGGAGATCCCATCGACGGAGAGCATTGGTGGCCACAATGCAAGGGTTTAGCAAGGCCTCTCTGAGGCCGGCCACCCCGGTGACGGCGGGCAAGGCGAGTAGCTGGGCTACATGTGCGTCGGCCAACCGGCGCACATTTTCATAGCGCCTGGCCAGCAATTCCCGAGCCGTGTGGTAGCTCTCCTCCGAGAGGTCGAGGTGTCGCACCACGTCCAGGGCCTCGCCCTGTAGCGAGGACAGTAAGTATGTCAGCTTCTGGGTGGGGGACAGGTCCTTCCTGGCGTGGACCAGACTGTCGAATAACGCCAGGAAGCCCATCCACTCTTGAAGCTGCCCACCGAATTTGGGCAGCTCGATCGTGGGCAGTTTCCCGAGTAATGCCGGCTGTGTGGGCGGTCGGCTGGGGGAGTCTCTAAAAGCGCCACTTCGACGCCTTTCATCAGCGGCGGTCCGGATCCCATGGGCGGCCTCCACCACCGAGTCCATCAGTTCGAAGAACTGGTCGTAATCGGCCTGAGCCGTCCTCAGTACCTCCTGTTCGGGACCGAGGGTGAGCAGGTCTTGAAAGGCCTGCTCCACGGAGGCCTGCCGAGTTCGCACCTGGTCCGCTCGGTGTAATAGGGCGGCGGTTCTATCTTCGCGGCCTATCAAACCCGCGGCGGACGTCGCCCAGCGAAGCTCAGACTGTATCTGTACAGCTAGCTTTTTTATGTTCGCGGACATTCTAACAAATTAGATGTAAACAAAATGTAAAAATAAAGTAATAATAAATTGAAAAGGCGGCCGGCAAGTCGGCGGGCGGCGCGAGTGCAAGCAATAATAAAATTAAAGCAATAGTAAACAAGTCGTATCGCGGTCGCGGTCGTACCGTAGTCGCAATGAACAAAGCGGCGCGACCGTAGTAGGTACGCGTGTTAAATTACGGCGAGCGGGCGGTACCGGCACGCAAGCAAAACTTAAAATAAAAATTAAACTTATAATTATAATAAGCGGAACGCGGCCGAAACGCGGCGTTAACGCAGCGGAACTGGCGGCGATTGCGGAATTTCCGCTAACAGCGCGGCGAACGACACGGCGCGTGGCGGAAAGCGGGATTTATGCCAGCGGCGCAGAAAACGAACGGCGCGGCGGGCAAAACCAGCGCAAAACGCAAAGCGAGGTGTAGACAAACCGCGCTCACTGCTACCAATAATGATTACGCACCGCGCCTGTGCACGATGAATCAGCGGGCAACTGCCGGGCCCATCAGAGCAGGCCAGCGGATTCCCACAGGCAGCGGCGGTGGCGGGTCGAAAAAGGCCCGCCAAAAAATTTTATAGGCGATTTGCACTGGGTTATATCCCGCGGCACAGTGACTTACTACTAGGTACTTACCGGCGCATGGAGACAGCCAGCACGTGGAATCCGGGGAGTGTGTTAGTGTATGATGAAATGTGGTGTGTGGTGTCTGCGGTGTTAAATGCAAAGGAACACACTCGCCCTTCCTTGAGGGGTCTTTCGCGGCGGCGGCACGAATTCGCGGGTATCGAAGCGAGTCCGCGGCGGCGTGGTATCAAGATGGCGCGCGAGCACAAAAAACAGTGCTCCGGACAGTCAAATGGACCCGCGGCGTTAGAAGGACGCGGCGGACAACACGACACACGAAGGAGCGCAATAAATAGGGCTCGTAAAACTAAACGACACGGCGTGGCCGGCAAATCTTCAATGCGGGCAACGCGGACCTTGGGTATGGACCGTTTCGATCGGCTTGTAGCACCGGACTCTTCGGCGATCGCGGACGGCAAGTGGCGGCGTGGCCGGCAAACAACACGCGGGCGACGCGGCACAAAATGGTACGCGATAAATAGCTCCTCATAAATAATAAGACGGCACGATGCGGCGTGGCAGGCGACTTCACGCGGGCTACGCGGCACAAACAATCGACCGACTCCGTCGAGGTTTTACCAAGGACTGTTCAAGCGCGTCGCCGAAACGGGGAGGCGCGATGCGCGGGGGCAGGCGATAGCCGGCCGTCGCGATACGGCCTAGCATAAACCGGAGTGCTAGCGTAAAGCGCAAACAATGTGCTTGCTGATATGGGATTTTCCGGTAAGTTCTAGGTATATCCGTCAAGGCCTTTTACTTCACCAAGACCAAAGGCAAGGGTACTGTGTGTACAACGACGGCACCAACGCCTGCAACTATGGCGTCGGCATCTCCGTCATCGTGTTCGTGGCAGCCATCGGTTTCATCGTCGGCGAGTACCTCTTCGACCAGATGTCGTCCGTCAAGACGAGGAAGCATTATGTGCTTGCTGATATGGGATTTTCCGGTAAGCTTTCGACGATTTTCGACCAGATTGAAATATATGTCAAGAGGTTAAAACTCGGAAGATAAGTTTAGATACGTTGATAAGTTGTACTTAGATAAGTTGTATGGATTACAAGGCTCTCATTCATATAGCAGTTGTGGCGTGAGGGAGTAACAAATATACAATATACATACCTTTTGGCCTTTAAAATATTACTGAGAGCGTCTCAAGAATTACACCGTCTCCCAAGTCTCAATACTAATGTTATTTAGTGTTTTAACAAGAAACTCCATTCACTCCATTCTATCGTGCAATTTTATGAGTGAAATAAAAGCTATCGCTGTCATAATATTATAGTACGTACTGGAACGACAAACATCGTTTACGGCGTCGCATTTCCTATAAACACAAAGATAAAGTGTATTTCGTTTTTAGTGGCTTGTGCCAAAGAACCTTTGCAATGAGGTCTATTAAAATGCAGCAAGTAATGTTCAAAAAGCTCTTTATCAGTATCAGCCGTTTTATATGTTTGTAACCAAACTCTTGCGAATATGCTCGACCATTCTTATGGCATTTTTTGTTTACTTTCTATATATTTTGGTAGGTCTGAGAATAGGTCGTAAACTATTTTAATGCCCCTAAAGGGCAAAAAAACGTTATTGAAAAGTTGGCTTAGTTAGGTCTGGTGTGATGGGAGGCTTCGGCTGCGGCTGGTTACCACCCTACCTGCAAACACGTACCGCCAATTGATGTTTTTGGATACGAAACACTAAACAAGTAAATAATTTTAAAATAAAAAAACACGAGTGCCCTGCGTTAAAAAAAAATAAAGCGTTACTCGGAAATCGGAATGATGTAAGGATTCTAACGATACCCCATATGCCCAAATGTATTCAGCCGTTCAGAAGAAACGGTGGAATAAATAAACTCACATACATACATGAACTCTTAAAACATTACACTCCTTTTTTAGGCAGTCATGTAAAAAGGCAATATTACTACCAACAAAAAACTATTTTTTTTGGGGTAAGTAGATATACGGACCGATTGGTTCTATCTAATGGTTTGATGGAAACGGCGCCGTGAGAATCAGTCTGTTAGCGGCAATGATTCAGTGCAATAAAACTGATTAAGTTCAGGTCATCTCGTTTGACATCGACTGCTATCGCCGCGTACTTCAACCGCTCCATTTATGGGTGTCGCGTATCTTTGTTCCTGCCCTGAATCCCGGTTGCATTTATAATGTGTGCACCCACTCACGGAGAAAATTTTCACGACTTAAGTAGGTGTATGATAGTGTTCCTTACATTCCGCATACTCCAACTTCTCAATTTGTGAATGTCATCTTCCTGCTCTGAATCCCATTTGCATTTATATTTTTATAATGGGTACACCTAGTCACTTAGAAAATTTTCACGATTTGTGTATGACGGTGATCCTTTTTGTTTTATTACTATTAATAGGTATATTACGCTACAACGCTACAACGCAGAAAATGAGCGAAAAAAGAGCGTCCTGTAATGTACCTTCGAGTATCTCTTTTTTTTTTTTAATTTATTTAAGACGAATGGTAAAGCAAAATGCGTTTTTAGACGTCTTTTAGGCGATGTTTTTCAGCTAAATTACAGATTAGAGAACTACAGCAATTTTGTGTTATTATAAAGCGTATCTTGAAGTATCTTGTTGTGTTCGATATTTTTGGTGATCTTTACTCACTAATCAGAAAATACAATTTAGAAAGTGCTATGACTTGCGTAAGATGAATATCTTAAGATGGATTTTTTTTTCGTTTGGCTAATCCGTTTATCATGAATCTTTGCATACATGTTTCTTTATTTTGTATCTTGTTATCCAAGTTCCATTTGTGACAAACAGTATTGCAAAATAGAAGTTATATCATAAAAGCTCTTTGGTGCCTACTGTAAATCAAACTCCACTAATAAAGTATTTGCTCACAAAATTAATCAGGCGTTTAGTTACGGATGCAACGTTGCCAGTTCGGCGCAACTCATGCCGCGTTGCCGTTCCGCGCACAGGCATTTTGGCAGTGCGCGCGTGTGTTATGATTTGACATCACAGAGTATTTTTTGTACATTTTGACATTTTGGTACCGTTGTACTGTGTACATGTCGATTGTTGTGTGACTAGGGTTCGATTTCGAAAAAAAGTGAAAAATATATTATTTCTTCTTTTGGTGAGCTGTGCAAATGTGAAATAAGGTGAAAACTAAAAATTTTATGTAAATAAAGAAATATTGTGTTCATGATTTTACGAGTTAAATTTACATATAAGTACTTTTGTTGGCAAACCGCAAACCTAACTTTGTTTTCGGCGGATTATTGTTATTAGCAAAAAAAGTATAATAGTTAGACGGTTGAATTTATTTTTCCTGTAAAATATACGTTAACTTCTATTGATCATATTTATTTCAGATTTTTCGAATGCTAAACTTCGGAGATAAGGGGGGGAACGGTATTTTTTTCGACAGTTTGCCCAATAAACCAAAAAATATCAGGCATAAAAATAAATAAAAATTGGTTTTAGGATATACAAGTAACGCCCTTTCATATGATACCCCACTCAATATTGTTATCTCATTTTGAAATTTCGGCGACCCGGTTTTCCCCCCTTTTTAAAGAAAAATAAAAACAATTTTCAAATTTTTACGATTGCTATAACGTCGCGTCACTATTATCTATTACTATTCTAAATTTCAGATCGATAGCTTGAATAGTTACTGAAATAATCGAGTGTGACAGACGGACGGACGGACGGACGGACGGAGAAAGTCTCACCATAAGGGTTCCATTTTTACCAAATTGGTATGGAACCCTAAAAACGAACATGTCAAGAAATCTAATTGCCTTACCCCGACACCACGCAGGCTTGTTTGTCCTACCCCTAGAGTGTTTTTTTTTAAACCGGAGGCGCGGAGGGAGTGCATCCCCCGGGCGAGCCGGAGCGGCCGAGGCTGGTCGCCGAAGGCGACCAGCACGCCGGGGCTGCGGAGATGAGTGTGGGTCATGGGTGCCTGTGCTTTGCTACGCAAGGGCGAAGAGGCTGCACTTCCCGCAGCGCCGGAGACGTCACAATTCCGAATTGGTCCCAATTTTAGAGCTATCTGTCAAAGTAATTATTTAAGTTATCATAATTAACCTCAAAATTTTTGAACTTTAAATATTTATTTCTCGAAAACTATTAAGATTCTACGGGTTTGGCTTGGGGGGATAGACCCCCCCACTCCACCCTCCCCTTTACCTCCCTCCCACCCCCTCCGCTACGGGTCACCAACTAAAGACCACCCTGTTTTTTAATCAAAGTTTTGTAATATTTGCTTTTTTGTATAAATATAACCTAGCTAGATATATTTATCGCCCCCGAAACCACCCCCAGTCCAAATTTCATGAAATCGTTTGAGCCGTATTCAAGATACATATAATACGGGACATACATGTTATAGGGGTTAAACGGGGATAAAATAACGGGGATAAAATAAAAATAAGGTAGGTATTCTATGTATATTTATTTACAATTCGAAAAAAAATGTAGGTATTCTCTTCGTTATTACTCTGTCTGCCCAACTCGAATAAATCGCTAAATGCGCCATCTAGCGGTAAGACAACCGAATGCAGTTGCACGCTACATTGAACTACTAATCATAAATAGATGGCGGTAGCTCCGCGTCCAAATGCCCAAGGTCATTTGCTTGACCATTCGTCTTAAGTCAAAAAAATACAAGCATAAATTACATTTACAAAATCTCGCCAAACTGGGCTACCAGTTTGTTGGCGAGAACGCGCTCTTTTTACATGAATATTATGCGTCTAATTAATATGTACCTAATTAACAATTATTATTACCTAGATTATTTATGGAGCTATTACTACTGCTACTATACTTCCCAATAACTGCTTCTAATTTCACGAATTCGCTAACGAAAAGGAATACAGAATTAGGTAACTTCTGGCATTATTATCCAAAACTCTGGCATTCCTGGTTCTTTACATGAATTTTCCCACAATTATAAACATGGCACCTTATGTCCAATAGCACTTTTCGGCTTGAGGAAAAAAAAGTTATAAAAATATTAAACAACTGCAAAATATTATAAAAATATGCAATGCAACTGCAAAATATTATAAAAATATTAAAATCATAGATGCCATCCACAGTAAACCAGCAAGACTTCAAGTATAAAGGACCACAATTCATATTACCAGAAACAAGTGTTCCGAGCGCTTGCAAGATGGGACCGAAAAATGTACCGACACGTCAAATAAAACAACCCTCATTTCTCGGGCGAAAGTTATGAAACTCGAACGTGACGCGACGGTTTTGAATCTCCCCAGTTCCCTCTTACATAATGTACGCTAGGTATACCATGATACCTACCTACAATCCACAGACTATACATCCCCTCCGAACACGCTCGTTAAGCGTAAGCGTAGCGTAATCCTCGCGTACGACGAGAGCAATACGAGCAAGAACATTTTCAAACATGTCCGCAGACGAAGCGGTGTTGCAGCGAATCGTAGGAGGCGTAATTGTCATAATATTATTGTTATGCGTAGCGTTATATCAATACGCTTACGCTAAGCTTACGTTTATGAGCCGTGTGCGAAGGGGCTAAGACTTGCTAAATTCAAAATTCAAATTCAAATTCAAATTATTTATTTTGCATGAATATGGTAGGTACATTAGGTCTTAAATATAATAAGTTCACATATCCTGCCAAAATGGCGTGCAAAAAGTACAATTAAGTTATATTTGAAGTTACAAATTAATTATTTTTCTACAGTACTCATAAAGTGCTATAATTCAATTTCACATTTTTATATATATATAAATTCTGTAAATAATAACAACAACAATAATTACAAATACATTATGTCACAAAATACATTACTTAATTCAAAAGATAAAACCAAATTAAAATCATCCCGAGTCGCCAACACTTATCTACGTAAGCATGTTATTATTAAGAAACTCATCTAAGGTATAAAATTGACGGGACATGAGCCACTCGTTAATTTTTCTTTTAAATTGAGGCAGCGGCAGGTCAATTAAACTTTTTGGCAATTTGTTATAAATTTTAATTGCCATGCAATAAACATTTTTCTTGTATAGCGTTAAATTGACGACCTCCGTGGTTGAGTGGTTAGCGTGCCGGTTTTCAAGGCGCCGCCATCTCTGAGGTTCCGGGTTCGATCCCCGGTCGGGGCAATGTAGAAAAAATAAGTTTTCTACATTGTCTCGGGTCTGGGTGTTGTGGTACCTTCGTTGTTTCTGATTTCCTTAACACAAGTGCATAAGCTACTTACTAAGGGATCGGAGCAATGTATGTGATGTTGTCCACTATTTATATTTATATTTGTAATGAAATGAGTGACATTTCATTCATTTGAATTTGCCGCGCTTCGCGTATCAGCTGTCGCGTATCTATGATATTGATCTGTGTCGATGATTTAAAATGGCGAGGGACGCTGAAATTGTTGTGTGCATTTTTGTCGTAATAAAAACTCATAGAAAGAATGTGATTGAGGACTCGAGATATAGTGAACTTTAAATGTCGTTTCTTTGTTATTTCAGGTGAGATAGAAGTGTAATTGTCGTAACTTGATAATAACTAGATAATTGTAAAATAAAACAAAACTTGTAATAAAACAAAACTTTGTTATTTCAGGGAAACAATTTGTGTTTAATTTTGGAGATCCTCAATGTCTTATATATTTATATTAAAAAAAAAAAAAAAAAAAAAAAAAAAAAAAAAAAAAAAAAAAAAAAATTGACTTTAGGCCATACTAATTTAATTTGCTATAAAAAATATGAAAATCGGTCATACATACTCGTACCTATAGGGTACTAAAACCAATACATTGCAGCAACCTTGACCGACATACCACGTTTCATCCACTCCCACCCACTTAGAACATGTGGGCTGGAAACGTTGTTTGACAATTATGTATTTATAAGGAATAGTGGAAACTCATCTACTTCAAGTTTGTTAGAAAATGAGCTTTTAGTAGTACTTACCTTTATACCTACTTTGTTCGATTTGAATTTAATTTTAACACTTGAGTACACTTGATTACTTACAGAGTATGGATACTTTCGATATTAACAATGGGCCTTTCACTGATATTTTCTGGTGTGTTCCAAGCATGGAAAATTAGAAACGCCCGGGAAAATTTCGGGTCTTTTTTCTTATCCCTTTTTATAAGGGATAAGAAAAAAGACATTGGGTTCCATACCAAAATGGTAAAAATGGAACCCTTATGGTGAGACTTTCTCCATCCGTCCGTCCGTCCATCCGTCCGTCCATCCGTCCGTCCATCCGTCCGTCCATCCGTCCGTCTGTCACACTCGATTTATAAAACATTACCTATGAGATCATTTGACATGATGAGGATGATTATATTTAATAGCAATGATTTTTATTAAAAAATGATGCGTATTGGTTATGAACTCATTATTTTTTCATATTAAAAAGCTTAGAAAATGCGAGTAAACATTTTGAACAGCATTTATTTAGTAAAAAAATCATTGCTATCAAAATTATTTAGGCGCATTTTGTTGCAAGTTGTTATGCTGATATTATGTCTCTTGCAAGTTTTCTGATCATAAAAATTAAACGATCGTAAAGACATAATTATAAGCTTTAATATGACGTACTGTTTGTCAATGGCCATGAATATTTTTTTTCGAGGGCAAAATCCGGCCATGTCATTTGTCACGAGAATTTTATACATTAGAAGACTAGCTTTTGTCCGTGGATCCGACAAACAAACCGACAAGTTAACATTAAAATCTGTGTATGAATATGATGGTATTCGCTCCATTTCGCAGCGTTCTGGGCGTTCCTGTACTTCGTGGGATTCTGCTATCTGTCCAACGCGTGGGGCAAGACCGAGACCCCGCCCGTGGGCACCGCCAACAACATGCAGGGCGCCATAGCCTTCTGTTTCTTTTCCATATTCGCTTGGGTAAGTCACTCCGGCACCAGGTACTAAGTAAGCACTAATTGCTGTATTTATGGAGGATTGGAAAGATGCAATGCCGCTTTGACTCTGGTAAAGAGAGTTGTTTAGTAGTAGTAGACAATAATACCTGTTATGTTTCCAGGTGGCGTGCGCGTTCTTCGCTTTCCAGCGGTTCCGCATTGGGGCTGACGCGGCGTTCGCGCCCGCGTACGAAGTGGAAGGCGGCGTGGGCAGCCCCGGCTCGTTCCCGGCCTACCCCGGCGCGCCCGACCCGCAGCCCGCCTACAGCGACCCGCCGTTCTCGCAGCCGCACCCCGGCGGTGAGTACACCTAGCTGACCGGGCCTCTCGTAACGAAGGCGTGGGCAGCCCCGGCTCGTTCCCGGCCTACCCCGGCGCGCCCGACCCGCAGCCCGCCTACAGCGACCCGCCGTTCTCGCAGCCGCACCCCGGCGGTGAGTACACCTAGCTGACCGGGCCTCTCGTAACGAAGGCGTGGGCAGCCCCGGCTCGTTCCCGGCCTACCCCGGCGCGCCCGACCCGCAGCCCGCCTACAGCGACCCGCCGTTCTCGCAGCCGCACCCCGGCGGTGAGTACACCTAGCTGACCGGGCCTCTCGTAACGAAGGCGTGGGCAGCCCCGGCTCGTTCCCGGCCTACCCCGGCGCGCCCGACCCGCAGCCCGCCTACAGCGACCCGCCGTTCTCGCAGCCGCACCCCGGCGGTGAGTACACCTAGCTGACCGGGCCTCTCGTAACGAAGGCGTGGGCAGCCCCGGCTCGTTCCCGGCCTACCCCGGCGCGCCCGACCCGCAGCCCGCCTACAGCGACCCGCCGTTCTCGCAGCCGCACCCCGGCGGTGAGTACACCTAGCTGACCGGGCCTCTCGTAACGAAGGCGTGGGCAGCCCCGGCTCGTTCCCGGCCTACCCCGGCGCGCCCGACCCGCAGCCCGCCTGCAGCGACCCGCCGTTCTCGCAGCCGCACCCCGGCGGTGAGTACACCTAGCTGACCGGGCCTCTCGTAACGAAGGCGTGGGCAGCCCCGGCTCGTTCCCGGCCTACCCCGGCGCGCCCGACCCGCAGCCCGCCTACAGCGACCCGCCGTTCTCGCAGCCGCACCCCGGCGGTGAGTACACCTAGCTGACCGGGCCTCTCGTAACGAAGGCGTGGGCAGCCCCGGCTCGTTCCCGGCCTACCCCGGCGCGCCCGACCCGCAGCCCGCCTACAGCGACCCGCCGTTCTCGCAGCCGCACCCCGGCGGTGAGTACACCTAGCTGACCGGGCCTCTCGTAACGAAGGCGTGGGCAGCCCCGGCTCGTTCCCGGCCTACCCCGGCGCGCCCGACCCGCAGCCCGCCTACAGCGACCCGCCGTTCTCGCAGCCGCACCCCGGCGGTGAGTTCACCTAGCTGACCGTGCCTCTCGTAACGAAGGCGCGGGCAGCCCCGGCTCGTTCCCGGCCTACCCCGGCGCGCCCGACCCGCAGCCCGCCTACAGCGACCCGCCGTTCTCGCAGCCGCACCCCGGCGGTGAGTACACCTAGCTGACCGGGCCTCTCGTAACGAAGGCGTGGGCAGCCCCGGCTCGTTCCCGGCCTACCCCGGCGCACCCGACCCGCAGCCCGCCTACAGCGACCCGCCGTTCTCGCAGCCGCACCCCGGCGGTGAGTACACCTAGCTGACCGGGCCTCTCGTAACGAAGGCGTGGGCAGCCCCGGCTCGTTCCCGGCCTACCCCGGCGCGCCCGACCCGCAGCCCGCCTACAGCGACCCGCCGTTCTCGCAGCCGCACCCCGGCGGTGAGTACACCTAGCTGACCGGGCCTCTCGTAACGAAGGCGTGGGCAGCCCCGGCTCGTTCCCGGCCTACCCCGGCGCGCCCGACCCGCAGCCCGCCTACAGCGACCCGCCGTTCTCGCAGCCGCACCCCGGCGGTGAGTTCACCTAGCTGACCGTGCCTCTCGTAACGAAGGCGCGGGCAGCCCCGGCTCGTTCCCGGCCTACCCCGGCGCGCCCGACCCGCAGCCCGCCTACAGCGACCCGCCGTTCTCGCAGCCGCACCCCGGCGGTGAGTACACCTAGCTGACCGGGCCTCTCGTAACGAAGGCGTGGGCAGCCCCGGCTCGTTCCCGGCCTACCCCGGCGCGCCCGACCCGCAGCCCGCCTACAGCGACCCGCCGTTCTCGCAGCCGCACCCCGGCGGTGAGTACACCTAGCTGACCGGGCCTCTCGTAACGAAGGCGTGGGCAGCCCCGGCTCGTTCCCGGCCTACCCCGGCGCGCCCGACCCGCAGCCCGCCTGCAGAGACCCGCCGTTCTCGCAGCCGCACCCCGGCGGTGAGTACACCTAGCTGACCGGGCCTCTCGTAACGAAGGCGTGGGCAGCCCCGGCTCGTTCCCGGCCTACCCCGGCGCGCCCGACCCGCAGCCCGCCTACAGCGACCCGCCGTTCTCGCAGCCGCACCCCGGCGGTGAGTACACCTAGCTGACCGGGCCTCTCGTAACGAAGGCGTGGGCAGCCCCGGCTCGTTCCCGGCCTACCCCGGCGCGCCCGACCCGCAGCCCGCCTACAGCGACCCGCCGTTCTCGCAGCCGCACCCCGGCGGTGAGTACACCTAGCTGACCGGGCCTCTCGTAACGAAGGCGTGGGCAGCCCCGGCTCGTTCCCGGCCTACCCCGGCGCGCCCGACCCGCAGCCCGCCTACAGCGACCCGCCGTTCTCGCAGCCGCACCCCGGCGGTGAGTTCACCTAGCTGACCGTGCCTCTCGTAACGAAGGCGCGGGCAGCCCCGGCTCGTTCCCGGCCTACCCCGGCGCGCCCGACCCGCAGCCCGCCTACAGCGACCCGCCGTTCTCGCAGCCGCACCCCGGCGGTGAGTTCACCTAGCTGACCGTGCCTCTCGTAACGAAGGCGCGGGCAGCCCCGGCTCGTTCCCGGCCTACCCCGGCGCGCCCGACCCGCAGCCCGCCTACAGCGACCCGCCGTTCTCGCAGCCGCACCCCGGCGGTGAGTACACCTAGCTGACCGGGCCTCTCGTAACGTAGGCGTGGGCAGCCCCGGCTCGTTCCCGGCCTACCCCGGCGCGCCCGACCCGCAGCCCGCCTACAGCGACCCGCCGTTCTCGCAGCCGCACCCCGGCGGTGAGTACACCTAGCTGACCGGGCCTCTCGTAACGAAGGCGTGGGCAGCCCCGGCTCGTTCCCGGCCTACCCCGGCGCGCCCGACCCGCAGCCCGCCTACAGCGACCCGCCGTTCTCGCAGCCGCACCCCGGCGGTGAGTTCACCTAGCTGACCGTGCCTCTCGTAACGAAGGCGCGGGCAGCCCCGGCTCGTTCCCGGCCTACCCCGGCGCGCCCGACTCGCAGCCCGCCTACAGCGACCCGCCGTTCTCGCAGCCGCACCCCGGCGGTGAGTTCACCTAGCTGACCGTGCCTCTCGTAACGAAGGCGCGGGCAGCCCCGGCTCGTTCCCGGCCTACCCCGGCGCGCCCGACCCGCAGCCCGCCTACAGCGACCCGCCGTTCTCGCAGCCGCACCCCGGCGGTGAGTACACCTAGCTGACCGGGCCTCTCGTAACGAAGGCGTGGGCAGCCCCGGCTCGTTCCCGGCCTACCCCGGCGCGCCCGACCCGCAGCCCGCCTACAGCGACCCGCCGTTCTCGCAGCCGCACCCCGGCGGTGAGTACACCTAGCTGACCGGGCCTCTCGTAACAAAGGCGTGGGCAGCCCCGGCTCGTTCCCTACCGCAGCCCGCAGCCCGCCTACAGCGACCCGTCTATGTCTCCCAAAGTGTTATCAATGTGGGTTATCTTATCCCCTTATCAAAGTACCTTAACATTTACTCTTATCTTATCCAAACGAACCTTAAATCTCAATTTAAAATACTTGATTTTTAACTATATTTTCTTTTAATCTTCATAATGTTATGTAGCTATAAAAAATCTTGTCTTTTTACAGGAAACATCGACTACACAGCACCGACATATTAATCGCATTTGACACGCGTCATCATGTTGCATTATTATTTTAAACAAATAATTTATAAATAATGCAATAATTATTTAAAATTGTGTTGTGTCAGGCTATTCTCAACCAAAAGTGGAAAACCCCTTGAAGCACTTATCTCACCGCCGACTAATCGCAAGAAACGAGTTCATAAAAAGCAAAGTAGAGTCATTGAAACGGTGTGAATATGCCCACGATGACATCTGTCATCGATACTAGTTAATTCTTAAATTAATATTGTAATACGGGATCGGCGAAACGGGTGACCGCAGAGAGGAAGTGGAATGAAAGCGTCAATGAGGTCTGACGTAAGGAGTATAATTTTCAATATAACTTGGTAGCTGACAATTTATACGCGATGATGTGCTCTCAATTATAAACCGTCCGTAAATGGCGGCGGGAATCCGTCAGCCACTACGTACAAGCTGTATATAACTCAAAGGTCCGGTAATCCGTACACTTTGGAGTTATGAGAATTGAGAATACATTCACATTTTTTCCCTTCGCCTATATAAAACGCGGAAGGTGAAACTCGAGCGCGATATAGAGTACTTGTGGCGCCATCTAGTATCAGCTTTGGTAAACTCGGTTTGTTACAGGCTCCCCCTCTGGCCTCTCAGACGTCCCGACGAGAGAGCCAGAACTTAAAGTTGCTATAAGATGCTATTATGTACAAATCTTAGTCATTGAGTCATTGAGATTTATCTTCGTTTATCTTCTGATGTCAACAAACTACTTTTTCTTAAGTTTCCATGGGTATTTTCTTTGGGCATCCTCGTTTCTTTATGGGATACAAGTATTGAGGAATTATCTTCTATCTCAGCGGGCTTGAGAATGCTGGCTGGATGTTCCTGCTCCTTCTCCCCCTGGACTAAAGCTGTTCTGATAGCACAATTTCTAGCAAGCAAGCTTATATACAAAAGTCCAAACATCATGTTTATCTGCTGTGGCTCAGTATGCTTAGGTTCCGTTAATGAATAGGAGGCAAAAGATCGCCGCTGCTGACTGGATATTACACTCAATAGTATTGTACTCAATATTGAAGCAAACTGTTCTTCCGAGGACACAGCCATTTTCTCCACTGGCGGCTTGCGTGTTATAGTCGTACTTCTCACTCCTTTGATCTTTGATCTTCGACGTCTCCTGTCCTGCTTCATTGTTTCCGCTTCGCTGCTTGAGATGGGTACGTGGGTTAAGCAATAATTAGGTACTTGTGTCGTACGTTGGACTGCCAATTTTGTAGTACGTACGTCCAAACTCTTCATACGTTGAACTATTGACTCCCGATTCTTAACCATCCGCGTCCGTCAACTGACATCCGTTTACCAGTAGTCAGTACCCTCAATGTTGTCACTCAAAGGTCCGTTTAACCGTACGCTTCGGAGTGTTAGTTGAGAGTACCAGCAATGTCAACTTCTACGGTCCGTGGCTCGCAGCAGTCTATTGTCTGCCCCACGTTGGGACGGTATTGGTGTGATCCTCAATTGTGAACCGTCCGTGTATGGCGGCGGGATTCCGACAGCCACTACGTACAGGCTGTTATTATTTAACTCAAAGGTCCGGTAATCCGTACACTTTAGAGTTGTGTGAATTGAGAATACATTCACATTTTTTCCCTTCGCCTATATAAAACGCGGAAGGTGAAACTCGAGCGCGATATAGAGTACTTGTGGCGCCATCTAGTATCAGCTTTGGTAAACTCGGTTTGTTACAATATTATTTTATGAAATATGTTAAATAGTCAACAATCAGTTTTAAACAGAAAACTTTCTGATTCACATCCTCCTTCAATTTTTTTGCGTAATATATGAAATAAAAAACAAAAAACACAAGTGCGGAAAAGAATAATTTTCTGCACGCTTAGCACATGGAATGTCCACGTTTTGAGCAAATATAAAAAATGTAGTTGTGATTGTCCGAATGCGACTGGCAAAGGCCGCTCGGTTTGCACACATTCAGTGATCTTTATTGATACAGAGATTCCTATACCGTTTTCCGAGAGAGAAAAATAATAATCGATAGCACGATTAATAATAATCGACACGTTTCTTGGTTGGCGGCGAAGCAAATGCCTAAAAAAATACAAGTTTTATTGTCTAGTCATCCATTATAGGCTTTTGTCTATATTTTTCGTTTAGTTTTCAAAAATTAATCCTTTTTTCTTTTTTTTCGTAAAGGTACGCCATATGTTTTTGACACACAGTTATCAATTTTTTTAATAATTGCATACTTTTTATAATTTTATTTCTAAGAACCAAAGTAGTATTTTTTTTTATCTAATTTAAGAAATCCAGTCCAATTTAATTTTAGTTGTAAAATTATTTTATATTTTTCATGCATCTCGAATATTTATTTTTTTAATTCTTAGTAATTATTATGAAATCATTAAATAATAATACTTTAATTTATTAAAAAATAGGACATGTACCTATTGATTCACAGTACCTGCTTCTAGGTATGCTCGACAATATCACCAATAGTAATGTAAAATAATAATCTATATTATTATTATTATTGTGTAAATAATAAATATCATAAAAATATCTAAAATAAAAGTCTAAGACCTGGTACATGATTATTTCAACCTGTTTCATGCATGTCGCAAAGTTTCATAGAAGAGAAAAAATGGCGTTTCTTGAAAAACCTCTATTAGATTTTATTTTTTATTGTTTGATATTTTAGATCTGAGTTACCATATTGAAGAATCTTATACCATATCTTAGACTATATTATAATACTTAATTTTTGCGTGATTTGTTAATATTGTGATAAGTTTGTCTTTAGTCGTTACCAGTTTCATACTAGTGCCATGTATTATGTGTCATCAGTTGTTTGAAAAATATTATAAAATAAGTCTAATTATAAAATTTAAATATTATATGCTATGGAGTGGACAGTTTATTTGAACTGAAGTGTACATTCTTTGATTGATTGCATCAGTAATGTTGTTTCCATTCAGAAATTTCACCGAGGTATATTTTTGTATGTATTTTTTATTTATTATTAATTGTTTAGCTGATTGGCTGATTAATGTTTACTAAAGTTCACATAAAGTTAACCTTCCATTCCATTTAAATTGCAAAATTATCAAATGTCGTTTTCGAACTGTTCTTTTTAGACTAAAATATAATATTGTATAAGTAAACCATGTTTCTTGTATAAGTGAACCATGTTTCTTGAAATAAGAAATCAAATATTTTTACGTAAAGTTTCGTAATCAATAATATCTATATTGAGTTAAAAAAAAATAATGTACATTGAGTTTAAAAAATCTTGTGCAAATGTCGCATGCTGTAAAAACTTTTGCAATCTAAAACAATTTTTCCAAAATCAAAAACTTCTTGTTTATTTTGGACAAACTAATTTCTTGTTTTGCGTAGACTAACAAAAAAATTCGTAAGATTGAATTATGTAGGTAATTTGGTTCTCTTGTTTTAAAATGCAACTACTTCAATTGTTATCATTAAGTGGGGCCTATTCGAGTTCACATAATGTCTTAAATTAATTTAATAAGCCTAAAAATAGTGAAAATTCCTTCTCTAGCAGGGATATTTTTTTTACTCTATACAAGTTAGTACTTGACCGCGATCCCACCTGCAGAGCGATGCGAGCGATATCAATGTCAAAAAAAATATGTATAAAATTGTTTTCACTAATCACAACACTTGAAAATCACGTTTTGACATTAATTGAGTTCTTTAATGGTTGATACTTTCTTAGCTGATCGTTTGCTGATGGTAGGTAAGTGATGATGCAGTCGAAGATGATAACGTACTAACTTTGAAGTAATATTTAGTAAGTTTAGAGATTTTGTTAGCTAGAATAAGCCCCAATGTCGACTTACACATCATTCTAAATATACAAATACTTGCAAAAAACAATAAGTTTTGCTGCATATCGATGATATGTTTCTAATATTTAACTACGATCTTATATTTCATCATTAAGTAAGTCGAAAATATTCTATACCAAAATATTAAGTAAATATATAATTTAGGTAAGGTAAATGTGCAATGGTAAAACTTAGAATTAAATATATATTGGCTGTTAATGAGAAAGCTTTGCTGTGGTACCGCGTAGGTTACTTACGTGTTTAAAATTGTGAAATACAATATGTGATTTTTTTGAAATACCCTCAATTAAATATTAAACTTTTCACTCTTAATTTCCCTTTGCCATAAAAGGTTGCCTGGCAGAGATCGCTCGCAGCGATAAGGCCGCCTTTGCATACCATCACTATTATCTTTTTTCTTTGTTCTGTGTTTCTTTTTCTATGTTTTGTGTTTGTATGCAATAAAGTGTTTCTTCTTCTTCTTCTTAAAAAATTACAGGAACATGTACGCAATAACTGCAAACCCCTTTTTGCTTATGATTGAGTTTTTTGCTTATGATTTAATTAGATTGTAAATTTTATATTTAAATGGATTTTATATTAATTACCTATTTAAAAAAATTAAAACAGAACGGCATAAACGAAATTTATTTTGACTGCATTTGACGAGTTTAAAATTATCGTCAAATATCTTATTCTGTATGAATTATCAACATTTATCAAGTAAGCTGTTCAGTATTATTATAATTTATCAATCATTTTAGACTGTTATTGAACCTACTTTATAAATAAAGCTAATAAACATAGTATTTTTAAAGACCTTAGAACTATATTTTTCGTGTAGTTGTAATTTACAATAAAAATGGTTGGGACGCATTTCATAATTATAACATAGTAATTATAAATATTTTGCTTACTATAAAGTAAGGTCTTACTTAAATAAGTACAAACTATAAAGTTGATAGCTCGAAACCAAACATTTTTGCATTTGCAATAGTTATTATTTTTTACTAATGTGTCATATTACGAAAATATGAAAATAGGCTGCATAACATATTTTTACGATCGTGTAGTGTAATTATTACATAGTTATTCAAATCTGGCTTGTAATTAAAATAAATTTGCTGTTAAATAGCGTTAGTATAGTTAAGAGGTATATTATGCTCGAAATGGGGTCTTACACTACTTTTGAATTTGATAAAAAATATTACTTTATTATAAACTAGGATAAAAATAATAACGTGCAGTGAAAGAAATATTAAAATCCAACGAAGATTTACAAAGTTACAGGCGTTTAAACTTTGGAGTGGGGGGATCTTCTATCCCTTTCTCGCAAAACGAAAATTTGTATGAAGCCGCACGAAGCTACTATGGCATTGGTAAGGTGTGACGTCACAATGTCATGTTGCTATCTCTGTCTAATCACAAATCTTTAAATGCTTATAACTTTTTTGTTATTTGATCGATTTAATTAGTTCTTTCAGTGCACGTCATTATTTTAATTCTACTTTATAATAAAGTAATAAAAAAATTGGAGTCAAATACCCTATTCTGTATAAACAGTTGTGTTATAATTTATCAATGACTTCTTGTTTTATACACCCAGGTTTATTTAATATTCATATTGCAAAAAAAAACTGGCAAAAAAATGGAATACATTTTAATTAAACTTTTTATTTATAATCAAATATAATTAACCCCATTTTTATATTTTACTTTCAAAGTTGTTTCTTAAATGGAAATTCTATTTTATAACAAGATTAATGCTGGTTCCCAATATTTTATCTATATTCTAATTGCCCTACTAGAGAAATCAATGTGACATAAGCTCCATACAAGTAAGGCAAACCGTGGATAGATAGAATATTGGGAACCGCCGTTAGTGGAATATCTTATACTTTTATAGTTAAGCCTTTTGAAATAAAGACCATAACCGTTATAGTTTGCAATTCGCTAAATGTAAAATGTATGTGGCATTGGATCTTGACAGTAGTTGAGGAGACTATCGGAATGTGTAAAGTTTTCAACATTTTTTATAAAATTACACCCATGGCATAGAAAATCGCTGGTAAAAGTAAGCACTAACTACAAGTGGAGTTAATTTAATATATTGAACTCTGTGTTTTTACTTATTGGTTATAATTATACTTAAAGTTGTAATATCTGGGTGACCGAGCTTCGCTCGGTAGTATATCTACCCGCCAATAGATGGCAGCAGGAGTATATTTTTTGTAAATTTATGTATATACAATAATTGCTCGTTTAAAGGTATAGGATATTCGTTTTACGAAACTTTAACGTTTGTGTTATTTAATTTTAATGTAAATGAATCTTAAGTAGTAATAAAAGTGACTATCATACTTATGAGTGCTATATTTTGTATATAATTAATAATATTATTTTGTATTAAGGAGCACACCACGGGTGTGGCCGCGAATTTCAAATTTTTTGTGGTTTTTCGCGATTTTTAAGCTGATAAGACGTAATAGGCTTTAGGCAGTCAAATTGCGATAATCCCAAGATCATCTTCACGTATTTATATAAAAATCTCTGCTTGAAAACGTCGAAGTAAAGAAATTAATCCGAGATTTGCGAGTTGCTCACTTAAAACTTTTTACTCGGACTAATTTCCTAGGATAGACATTTTTATGCAAAAATTTTGATATAAACATGTAAAGAAGTGCCATTCTCGCATGTGTAATTAGCGTACAAATTGCAAAAAACCACGAAAATTTTGAATTTCGCGGGCAGACCTGTTGAGTTCGCCTTAACTGCAACTGCGGTAACTACTGTCATGATTCAACTCAATCTAAAGTGTAGACATTTATAACATTTTAGATGTAGATATATGTATATTACACGTATGATTAGATCTGTTCTGATAATAATGAAATTGTACTAAACAATACAAAAAAAAGAAAATTCACAAAAAATTGTAATAAGTGTTGAATATTAATGCTAAAGTACGGTGTTTGATGACATACATGTTGTTGTGCATAGTGATATAAATATAGCTTTTAATTTGTTGACCGAAAAATAAGAAAAGTAGTATTTCTAATTTACTTTCAAATACCTACTCATACAATTATTTTTAATGTCCTATTTATTCATTTTAAACTCCATTTATTTCCGAAGAAAGTATTGAACAGCTTCGATAAAATGATTATTTCTTACAAAAGTGGCCATTCCGGTGTACAAAATCTCTAAACTTTGGAATATCTTTCAATTTAGTTTTAGCGTTTCTCGAAAAGCGTTAAAAGAACAGGACAAAGCTCAAAGATTTCTTACATCGGTTTCACATACATAGGACCACTTTTGTAAGACAGGGTCACAGGGATCTTTTTGTAAGATAAGGTCACCGTGTATATTTTTTTACAGTTATTATAATAATTTGTTTCAAAAAACAACTGTTTTGGTCGCTTTTCCACTGAAATAAATGGGACAATTAATGTGTTATTCGTATGCCATAAGACATTCAGATTCATAATCGTATTTATTAAATACAATTATATTTTAACGTTGTTTACCTATCTCAAGTTTATTGAAATTTTTTAATATCAAACTATGTAATTTGAAACGTATAAAATACATAATAAAATGTAGAAACTTATTAATTGGTAAATTGTTTTACCAACAATATTTTAATATTATATTAATTATTATATTATTAACAATATTTTAATATTGTTTGAAAAATTCACCTAAGTATATAATTAAAAATTACTAATTGTAAAGATTGTTTAATTTTCACGCACAATAAATAGTTACTGCAAATGTGTTATAGTAAAATTGTATTTAATAAATAGGAACCACCTTGTTTATTGTATTATCATGTAAATTAAAAGTACCTAAAATAAATTGAAATGATAGATATGTGTCAACGTTGTTTTATTTGTTTCGATCTAATTTCCCAAACACATGATATTCCATTGAAGAACTACTTAACACTTGCAATTCTTTAGTTAATACTTGCAATTCTGCAATTTTACTGGCAGAATCCTACAAAATGTTAATTTATTGGCTTACAAATCACGGAAAAAACGCAAACAAATGGCAAATAACACAATTTGAATTTAGCGTGCGGACGCTTGCACTGAGTAGAGGTTTAGATTAATCAAAGATTTAGAAATAAAGAATGAAAGAAAACAAGTTTATTCAGGACCAAAAAGGAAAGAAAGAATACAAAAAAGATTACAGAAAAAAATAAAAAAACATGCTAAAAAAACAAAAACAAAACCAGTAAGTAAGTAAAACGAAAAAACAAAACTAATTAAAAATGGGGTTGTGGTCCCAAAAATGTGGCCTGTGGGAAGGCCAGCATGCAAGGTGCTGGTCTTCCGTGGAGCCATTTAAATCAACAAAACTCGCAGAAGTTGACTTCTGCAAGATATTCCTTAACTTTGTTCAGTTTCGTGCGTGACATTGCTATTTGCTGCTATTTGTGATTGCTAAATAGAACCAATCAGCAGGCAGAACTTAAACGATTACGATTACGATGAATACGTTTTTCTAACACATTCTAGGGGCAGTTCTAACTTCAAGGTCATCGCGAGTTATGCATCCGTGGAAGCTAAATCCCATGCCGGCATCAAGAAAACATCGTGAGGTAAACATAAGTATACCTACTGAATAGTGTGTGAAGCCATAGGCCGCAGAACTGACGGCTTAGCGTGTTCTCCGAGGCATGGTAGTGAATCATTGCCAATTTCCAAACTCCGAGCTAGTGTTAAGGAGTTCTTGTCAGAAAAACTCAATCTCTGGCACGATACGAGGATCAAACTTGACTTCGTGATCTCGTCGAGTATGCTCACCACTAGCCCGACGAGGCACATATTTTTTTTACACTACAGCAGGAGCTTGACTGCGATCTCATTTGATGGTAGGTAAGTGACAATGCAGCCGAACGTGTAATCGTACTAACTTGAAAGGGGCAAGTCAAACCCCTAAGGCGGTGGTCAGGGTCTGTACCAGACGCGTTAGGTCGCGTCCGACGTAACGTTGTACACGGCCTATGAATGCTTACTATCCTCTATTCAATTATTATCAATATACTCTATGCTTACTTACTATGGAAATACGAATACTAGTATGGTCCCTCTGAAACGCCTGACGTGGCGCACGACCGACGAGACCAAGCTAGTACATTTCCTTGCTAAGCATTCATAGGCCGCGTATAGCGTCACGCCGGACGCGACCTACGACGTCTGTTGCAGACCACTGCCTAACAGTTTCTACACAGCATCAGCCATAAATCTATGGTGGTGCGTTTGTGCTGGTAGAGTGGTAACTAGCCACGAAGCCTCACAAGATCAGACCCACAGATTAAAGATATTGGTGTCGATTCTGTTGGCGTTTCTCTAAACTATAAAAATATAATAATCGCTAAAATTAGAGTTAGAGAGGTGTGCTATTCAGAAGACACACTAAATGACAGATCTAACTTAAAACTTAGTTTGACAGCTCCAAACTATTCAATTTAGATTTTAGAGAGCAAAAGCTATTCCGTTGTACGCGCTAACTTTCTAAGTTAAGAAAAGGCAACCTAAAATTCTTTAAATGAAATGAAATGAAATTAAATGAAATGAAATATCTTTATTTCACATAGGCCTAATATATAGGCGCTTGTAAATGGTCCTTATGATATTTGTCACATTTGTATGGCGATAACTCCAAGTCGACTTAAAACTAAGTTTACGAGGGTTCCAACGCGCCCTGCACTGAGAAGAAGCCCACAACAAACTCAGCCGGGTTTTGTTTTCTGTTATCACCACTTCACAAAAGCTTTTAAAACTAATTGAGCTAGTATAATTACAGCAGTTCATTCATCCCCAAGGATTTGATTCATGTAAGTAATCCTTAATACTATAGTAAGCTTTATTAATGAGCTTTCGTTTTACAGCGACTTTGAACTTATTGAGGGATAAGTTTAATATTAAATTAAGAGAGGACCTCAGGAGGTGCCGACTAAAGAACATGGCAGAAATGTACACAAATAAAGTTTAGCGTCTAGATGTAATATTTATTACAAGACGATTCTAATAAATAACTGAATTTTTTCAAGGTATCACCAGTTATTGTAAAGGACGGGTCAAAAAATAAAATATTTAAAGAAATTCATTTGATTACTGATAGGTTCCGTTTCCACATTCCTGACTGCTAGTGTTGCCGGTTGCCAAACTTTTCCACTTTTATGCTCCATCTTTTTGACGATCGGTTTTGTACGAGAACAACATGTAACAGACTATACTAAAAAAACCTATTTTCAAGTACTACGTTAATTCTTAGATCAGAATGTAGAATACAAGACAAAAATAACTGTGCCGATTTCAATCGTTCTTTTTTTGCATTTTATTTTACTCGAATATATTTACATAAAAAGATTAAATTAGTTTAGGGTTTTCCATTGCGTTGGAGTAAAACAGAATATTATTTTTCCGTGTGAGCCAGTCTCACTTAAATAAACTGTTTGAATATTTGAGATTATTTGTCCAGAAAACTACACCTATTAGTAATACTGAAATCTATTACAACCGATTATTTTGAGGATAGATTATTTGTCTTGGTAGTTTCCGAAATACCCTTGAATTCAATATTAATTTATTAACTCAATTAGATTTTTCTTTCAGTCGATTGGAGTTTTTTAATTCCGGCATCTCGCAACATTGTCCGACAGCTACATGATGGCTACATGGTCTCAACTGTCTACAGTGACAAATTCTGGGACAAGTGACAAGTATTTATCAAAGAGTATATATGTATAATATAGTGTATTGTCTATGCTCTCAGATGCTTCATGGCGGAGGTCGCAGTTGTTATAATACTCAGATACAATATTTTAAAAATAAATATTAATTTTTCTCCACTTTTTTGTAAGAAAAATCTTTTAGCATTGAGTTCAGGCTTGCAGGCCCAACCAAAAAAATATTTTTTCATTTATAGTTTCAATAGCGTAACGTGAGCGAAAGCGATGTATGGGCCCACACCATTGCAGTCGTAAAGTCGAAAACCACGGATTTTTTATTTAATATTGCATGAAATATTTTTGAAATGATTAAAATTTAATATTACTAAGTGAGAAAATTTGAAAAAAACTAGTAATTTTATTTATTAATTTTTACTTGCTGGTGTGATAACCTCAAAATCATATATTTAAAAATTTAAATCGTCTCAAAAGCTCCTCTTGGTTTTTGTTTGCCCTTTTCCTAATGTTATTCATCTATTATTCATCTTTAAGTAGTTTTTAAATCTTTACTTTTAGGTATTTTCTAATGATAAATACAGTCCGATAAGGCTCTCTTGGCACTTGAATGACATTTGTCAGGTTGTTTTATAACAAAAGCAGCCAGAAAATTAAAACTCCTCAATTTTAATTCAATGTTAAGAGCGAACTATTAATAATTAAACAGTATCACTAGATAGCGGCGTTAGTTCCGATTTTGGCCACGCGCCAAAATAGCCTTGCCGCACTGTACGTGAAATACCCAACTGACAATTGACAAATGACAACCGTGATATGACTATAGACGAGGTATAGACAATATATCAAAGATAATAGGCGTAATTCACGTGATGAACTAAACAAAATATCAATTTTCGGCACTTTGTAAGGTGATTAGTCCAAAACAAATCAATAAAATTATTAAGTACGTATGTATTTTGAGTAACTTATTTTGACATTTTTAGCTCAAATCATTTTAAAATTAATAGGAAAAATAAAAAACAACATTTGTCGAGTTTCTTTATCATAAATGGCAACACAATAGTGTAGTGTGTAACTAAATTTAAACGTTAGTTTAGCGAGCCTTTTAGAGATTCTTAATTTAGTTGAAGCTGCCAAGCGAATGTCACTTAGAGATACAGACATCTAAATTTAAATATTTTAGTTTAGTTTAGGTTTAGAGATTTTGCACAACAGAATCGACACCATTGTATCTGATCAGACCTGAGTCAATTTAAAAGTTCCGCGGTTCCCACTCGTATTCGAGCGAGGCGAGAGACAGATCACTAAATTGGTCACGTGACCTCCGCGCAATCTTAATTTTTGTTAGGGTTCCGTACCTCAAAGAAAAAAAACGGCCAAGTGCGGGTCGGCATCACGCACCGAGGGTTCCATACTATAAAAGAAGTAAAACATTAAAAGAACCACTTTTTTTCAAGAGTTTACGAGTATAATTTACATGTAGGTACTTTTGTTGGCGAACCGCAAACCTAACTTTGTTTTTGGCGGTTTATTGTTATTATCAAAAAAAGTATAAAAGTAAGGGCGTTGATTTTATTTTTCCTGTAAAATATACATTAATGTCTATTGATCATAATTATTTCAGATTTTTCGATCGATAAACTTCGGAGATAAGGGGGGGGGAACGGTATTTTTTCGACAGTTTGCTCAATAAATCATAAACTATCGGGCATAAAAACAAATAAAAATCGGTTTTAGAATACACAAGTAACGCCCTTTTATATGATATCCCACTCAATATTATTGATGTTATTAACTCATTTTTAAAATTCAAAGCCCCGGTTTCCCCCCCTTTTTAAATAAAAATAAAAGCAATTTGATAGTTACTGAAATAATTGAGTGTGACAGACGGACGGACGGACGGACGGAGAGTCTCACCATAAGGGTTCCATTTTTACCAAATTGGTATGGAACCCTAAAAACGGAACCCTTATAAGATCACTTTGTTGTCCGTCTGTTTCACGACCCTTTATTTCAGTAGGTAAAGGTGTTGCAGCGCTACCAGCCCGCGAAATTCAAATTTTATTTATCGATTTGAAATTTGGAATAGTTGGTCCGCCGTCAGTGCAATCATAAAAAGTTGAACAACTTTTTTTTTTTTCTAAAAAAAGGGGTCCAATAAAACAAAAACTTTAGTTTCAGATTTATTTCCGAACGACACTTTATCTTATATAACTAACGAATTATCACAAATAAACAGTGAAAACTGATGATTCACAGAATCCAATGACAAGGGAAGATCTTTTCACTTCACAAACATTAATCTGACACTAGAGTGGCAAATTGTAAAGTTAAAATATTTTTACAACTACGAAAATACTGTGTAGAATATATTCGGAGTGGCTTTTATATTCAAATGGCTTATTTTTATATTTACTTAATTCTTCAATGAATCCTGCTTACAATACAAATTGATTATTATTAAATTACAATTGGGAAGTACTTTTTTATGAATAAAGATAAAATAATGACAAATAAAATTAAAATCAAACAAATTAATATAAAGTTACAGGTGTTTAATGTTTTAAAGTAGTGGTCTTATGTAAAACAAAGATTTGAATTTTAATTTTTTTTTGTATTACTGCATACAAAAATATATTCTACAAAGTATAATAAATTGATATAACATTTTTATTGCTGTGGTTTGCCAGTATATTTTATGTATTCTTATCTGAATATTTTGTTTATATAAAGATGCCAAATTCACTGGGTATTCAAAATTTCAATTATACAAACAAATGCGAAATATACAAAAACCTGTAAACTTTCTGTAGCCTTTCTGAATTCATTGTTCTAAGGCAACCTACCTACTAACTATTTTACAATTAAAAACTTAAAATGTCAAGAACAAAATACAATAAAAAAAGTTCCTAAAAATGGAGCCTAATTTTAAAACTTACAAATAATATCACTTGCCAGTAAAGGAACTCAGTGAGTAACTGAACAATAAGATCTACAAAAAAATCTTACACAAATGAAGTTTTCTCTTACACAATCGTTAAAAAAATGCACACCTAAGATAATTGTATTTACAAAATATTATGAAATAATGTGATGATGTGATAATATTATTTTGTATAACTTACTATGGATATCTATAGGATATACCTACCATTTGCAACTCAAGTTTGCACATTGCATCATACTATAACATTATGTTTAATTAACTATTATAAACAATTTGCAAAAGCAGAAAGAGGCAATGTATTTCAATTTTCAGTAACACATGTAAGTCATACAAAAATATAATTCACGAAATTAGAGTGAATCTTATTAATAACTTTATGCATTATTATGAATATCAATAATTAATATAATTCAAGCGTATCTTACAAAAACAATACAATTTTAGTTAAAAAAATGCAAAACAAAATTATTTCATTTGAATTTTAAGATTCATACTACAATATTATTTATTTTCTAAGTTAACATACAAATCTTTCTTTCTTTTTTTAATGATTTTCTCCAGTAACAATTTTCTGATATAGTTATTTTTATTCTTTAAGGTTTTTTACAATAAAACTTTTGAAAGTCATAAACAAATGCTAGTGGAAGAATCCGTCTTTCCGGCTAGTTCAATTTCCGAATTTCACTGAGGATCAACCATGGGTATAGTTTACAGAAAATACACAAATAAACTCAACCACTTTTAAAACCCTTGTCCGTGGCTTGGGTTCAGCTTAACCTCATTTACTACCTTACCACACTACCAAGATATTTAAATACTTACATCTGATCACAATACTACATTAAGATAATCATACATAGATGTTTGCATGACTTGATACAGGCTTGAAACTCAGAGAAACAATTGATTTTGCATTTCCCCTTTCTCTAAGCTCTGCCTGTAAGCCTGTACTACTTCTTGGCCTTTGCAGAGTTCCCCTGCTTGTTCGGTGGAGCCCACCTCAATGCAGACGGATCTACACAAAGTCGGGGCTTCTTAAAGTGTGAACTAGCTAATTGTTCCGCCACAGTCTTTGGTGTTACACAAATTACATGTTGCCCCTTCCAATATTTTACCATGTTCATAGATTGTAACGTAGAAATAATGTCCGTCTGTGATATACCAGTCATCTGACTCAAATCCTTGATACTTAAAGTACCTCGACTCGCACTTAAGACTTCTAATAGAACATAGGACCAGTATGATCTATAACTCAGCTTTCCCAAGTCTGACAATGGCTTTTCAGGGCTCCCGACCACCTGTTCGAGCCTAGAGAGCTCGTAGCTAAATGCAATGAGCAGTTTTCCATAACCTTGTCTCTGGTATGGTGGCAGAGTTAATATACAAGCAACATTGTTCCCTTCGGGGGAATCTTTTTCTTTGGAGAAATAACCGACAAGGTGAGCCCCATGTTTGTCGACCTCGCATAAAATGTAAAAAAGGAATTGCTCTATATCAAAATAAAGAGTTTTGTGATCTAAAAACAGCTTCGCCAATAAACATAGATTCTGGCAATACGTTTTATGTTCTTTACCGTCCGCTTCAAAGATTGCTATTGTGCCTTTGCGATATATCTCGCTGCCTTGCGGCTGCCGCGCGGTGCACTCGCTTAGATGGTACCTATATGTCTTTTCCATTCTCATATACTTGAGGCAGTATTCACAGATCCACAGTTTCGACTGTTTCCCGTACTCGTCGGGGTAGGGGCTGAAATACCAAGTGTCGATTTCGTATTTCCCGATCTGGATCCTGTCGATGTACTTCACTTTCGTTATCGCCTCGTGCTCCTTCTCCAGAGCGGCCGTGGTGGGATCCATCTCCGCGTACGACTTCTGCACGTGGTTAATTTCGTCATGTTTACGTTTTTGATTGCGCGTTATTTTTCGACCGGACTTGTCGGTGAGTAAATGATCCGAATTTATGTTGTTATTGGAGTTCTCGCACACGTCAAATCTGTCGGACATGACCCGGTGGCGCGAAACCCACTCGTCGAGCCTCCGATCGTAGCCCACATAGTGGACGTAGTATTCATAACAGGATTCCGCGGCGTTGTACCGCGTCTGTATAATCTCAGCCGGGTGCCATGACTCATCCGAACGCCGCACCAAATAATGCTCCCCGATATCCAAAGGTTGCTCCTGATTCGACTCCGAGTCCTCGTTGTCCGTGCTGCGACACTCGGGAGTAGGCAATTCATTGTTCACAATAGGTTTTTCCAAATCTTTATCACCTTTAGCCATATTACACAGAAAACCATTTATCGAATCACGCAATACCGCGCAACACAATCAGCCATGCCATTTTGTCCACTCCATAAGTCCATAGACAATAGATAAATGTCGCGCAGAAAAACGTGCGCTCAAGGGACGCGATTTAAAAACCGAAAGTACCGTTTTTTTTTTGTATAATTTGTCATATCTCAAAAGTAATCATATTATCAAAATTTGGCGTAAATGTTACGGAAATGTGAATAAAGTACTACGAAAATTGATTGGAATTTATGAATGCAAAAAGAATTCTTAAATGAATGAATTTTTTGATTTAATTTTTAAAATGAAAAACAAATTATACAAAAAAATATATATGTCTATGGTGAATATTTATGGTATGATGTTGCCACACAGCAAAAAATACCTTTAATTAGGGTAAATACATTTGTGCACGTATACATCTTATGAAAAATGCTAGCTTTAGTTTTAAACTGTCAAGAAAAATAAAAGACAAAGAGAAGAATATGATTTCTTAAATACAATTTCTTAAATTATATTTTTCTATTTGTCAAAAATACATATTAACATTCACCAAAATATTATAAGGTTGCTTATGTAAAAGATATCGTACCCAGTGAGGGTTGTTAAAACGATACAGAAGCAGCCTTCTGATCGACTGATAGTAAATTATGTAATTTTATTTCATGTCAGTAAACTAATTTTTATAATTTAACTCCAAGTTGGAAAATTAACATTTTTGCTGGAAACACTTTCCACTCAATTGGCCATAGATTATAGAGCACTACCAAATGAAACATGAGTCGCTGTCTGGCTGAGCGAACGTAATGCAATCGGCGAAACGTTCGTGCTAAACGATTTGTAAAAAATTGGTTTCCTAATCATTTATAGGGAGATATGAAATTATTTTCGTTATCTAAAAACTGTGCTGTTCGTCCACGCGAGTGCTGATTGTAATGCCGAAGTGTATTGATTACAATTAGAGGTGATATAAGTGCAGTGGTTTTGTACAAGATTGGTTTGAAAGCATTTTGCCGTGGTTATAATCCTGTCGTTATCTCGGTTGGAGCGTTAAACTGAGCCAAAATGCAAGCGATCAAGTGTGTTGTAGTTGGCGACGGGTGAGTAGACAATATTTTTGTATAAACTTTGCATTCCTACTTCAATTTTTAGTGTTGTGATAAACTAACATCTGACGTCATTGGATATACGGCATCCAGTGGTAGGTAGGTGTTATTCGGAAATCGGAACCGTGGAATGTTCCTGTGAATATTGCACGTTGTATTTTAATCAGCTGTACTGTAAGAATGTTCTTGACTTGGCCCATATTAGCCTATAATCCAAAGATGTAAATTATTTGCATCTGATTTTCATAAAAGTATCCCTTCTGATTTGACTGATTGATGTTAAATTTATTATTTCAGTTACAACATGTATTTATTCACTTATTATGATTTGATTTACTTGGTTTCCATTTTTTTATATATATCACATAAGGTATGCAAGGAATTGCTATTAAAAAGCTCAAAATAACTTTGTAAATAGTTTGAAAGTTGTAAAGAATCTATACTGTATAAAAATAGATAACACTTTGTTATCAAGTTATTATCAAGAATGTTATCTTAGATAAAGCTGTTTTTTTTTTTATAATATTACCTATTTAATAAATTGCAAACTGCTCTTATCAGCTCTATTCACCAGAGATAAGCCTTGTAATCTTTTACATATTGTAATGACCTTGCAGGCTCAGTTATTGCACTTTTGAATATCAAAGGCTAGCAGGAGATCCCAGGTTCAAATGGTTCAAGAGTTAGGAGGCTCAATTTGAGTTCTTCAGTGCTCATATTGGATCGTAATGCATCGGAACGGCGTTCCGGTTCGTGAAATCACCATTCCAGTTCGTGAAATCAGCGTTCTCAGAACGTTCCAAACTCTGGTTTTTAAATAATTGAGATCTTCTTGGCAGGAGCACTACTAAAAATGTATCTGTACCCGCAGAATTGAATATGAGTAGGTACTGTGAAGGCATCGCGTTCCAGTTCATAAAAAAGTGCAAAAAAATAATAGAAGCACTGAAGGTACAGCTTTCCGGTTCGTGAAAAGTTCAATTCTACCACTGAACTTCTTACAATAATAAGAAATGGACCTATACATAGAATTATGAATAAACTACAAATCCTCATTACCATATCTAATTTACATGCACACTAAGTTGTCTGCAAATATCCGTGTTGTTGTCTAAAGATGACTCAAGGTAAGCTCAAAAGGGCACTGACATTGCTGCGGGGTGAATGCAAATTGCCCTATTTCCTTTCAGCTTTTACAACTATAGTCCACTATTGACTATTGTCTTCTATAAATAATTATAATGGGCATGTTAATATTTTCTTAAATGTACCTGCAATTCAGTATTTGTTTAGTTTCTTTAAAACATGTTGGAATCTAGCCCAAACGTAAGTGAAAGCGTGTGTTATGGGTACTAGAGAACTGATGCATAATTTTAAAAATAAACATTCAGAACAGCTGCAAGCCTCCAAGCAATAAACCCAAAATTGAAATGATAAAAATCCCATACCTAAAGGCAGGACCACTACTGTCCATAGACAGCCGATTGGCATACCATCAAAGGTCTTTAGGTATTTACTTAGCCTGCAGCTTTCCCCATGTGAACTATCTGTATTAACAAGAACCATATTATTTGTTTCCAGAATTAAAACTATGTTATTAATAGCTTGGGTGTAAAGTATGTACACACATACACATGAACAAACAACTTTGGGTTAATAATATAAATAGTTATGTATTCATCGTAATATATCATACACTTCTTCAATGTGATGTAACCTAGTTTTATCTAACACTAAGTGGATTAGCTGTGCTTGGTATTTTTTGGTAAATAAGACATTTTCAAAAAATGAATCCTAGCTAGATCAATTTATCGCCCCCAAAACCTTTTGTATACTATATTTGATGAAAATCGTTCTAGCGATTTCTGAGATTCAGATTATATACACTTATATATTATATATACAAGAAATGCTCGTTTAAAGGTAAAGATTGAAGCATGTAAAGAAATAGGTCAGTGTCCTCACAAATCGTACTAGACTTCAATTTTGCTTGCCTGTCTCATTAGTATACCAGCTTATTCGACAGCCGTAGAATGTGAACAGTGTGATATCAGCTTTAGCATTGTTATTCTGAGTAAATGACATCATATGACCTAGGTCTTAAGGTTTTGTGTTACAATATGCAATTTTACATAGGTTTGGAGGTCATTCATTCTGTTTATCAGTTGTGTGTGTAAAAGAAAATAAACAGATTGATCTTTATATGTCGTGAAATAAAAGGAGTGATTGTCTACATGGTAAAATTTGTCCTAGGATTCGCTGGGTGTGGCTTGTAAATAGTCTTCGGTTTTGCTTTTAATAAATTAATCAAACTAAAGAGAATTGGAATTAAGTCATTATTTTTATGCTAGTTTATAGTAAAGTAATAAAAAAAATTGGGGTCAAATACCCTAGGTGGTGGCGAAAAAGTCAATGCGCAAACCTGACTCAGTTTTTTTCGGATGTCTATGGGCTCAGAATTAACAGAATATATATCATGTATTGTATAATGTATGTACCTATTGACTCCATGAAATTAACGCACGTCACGATTTTCGATCGAATTCAAACAGTAGAGCTCGTTAGAAACCTTAACTTTCTACCAGCGCCAGTTCACGCTCGCCAAATATAGAAACCTTCACTTACATGTAATAAACTAGCTTCGTACTGGGAAAGTGATATACCTACGTGAAAGAAAGTTCATTTAAAACTTAGTGCTTTACACCTACCGTAATTTCTGTTTCGATTTTGTACATAATTTAAGAAGTTGTTATGATAACTTCAATGTCATTAGTTTCAACCAGTAGGTAGATCATAGATGTAAGATTTTCATACGGCCTTGTGTCATTATCCAATGCCTTGGGATGTAATCTATATGTGCCACGTCCATTGCCTTACCTTTAGAACACGTCACGCGTCGGTTACTCTGGTTTTTCCACTTGTATTTGCGGTCGCATCAATTAAAAGCTTGGCTGTGATAAAAGATGGTCAAACTCTTTTAGCCTTAAAACGAAATCCAGCTGAAAATCAATCGGTCGCCGATTGTGTCGGAGGTATCAGTCCGATACTGCTATATGTCCGATTATATATAAGGACACCGAGACTAGACTTATTTTAGATTACCAATTATATTCAAGTATCGCTGTACCCACCAATAGGGACCACGCTTTTAATGGGGATTTTATCGCTAAAGAGAACGTTCGTGCACGGTGCACGTTCCACAACGACCGATATCGCTTTTATTTCGCCCGTACTGAACTTTCGTCCGATACTTTGCTTACCGACCTATAGCCGAAGTAAGCCGAAGCGTCTATTTAATAGTGGAGAAACGGCCTTACTCTCATCGGTTCCATAACGTTTGCTAAAGCATGAAGGATGGCTGCAATCAATGCAAGCTTCGTCTGAACGACGACAGGACGCGAGACGCGATGCGTTCTCAATTGCCCGACAATAGCGGACGAGCGCATGCAACAACCGATGCTTTTATTGTAAAAATAGTCTCAACTGCAATCTGGTGAACACATTTTCTCATTGATATGTGTAATCATGCCCGCATGGCGCTGGCTGCGAGACATAGTGGACAGTAGACACTGTGCTGTTCCCACTTCCCACATTCGAATAATGCAATCGATTGATTACTCATTGTGATATTTTGTGCTATAAAATCTTATTTACTGTTTGGTGTATTAAGCAGGTCTATAAGCCCAGCCCTTGTAGGTCAAAAACCAGGTCAATAAGCAGGCCCTTTTTAGTGTTTATATTATATATGCGAATTAAATCTTTATTATACGTAATTAATTATATTCGTTAGGTAAACTAGTCAACATTTTACCTAAGCAGAGAAGTTTAAAACTACTCGGATGTGGTGATTGTAACTCTGTTTAAAAACATCTGTTAGTTTGGCTTGGGACAAATATAATAATTACTCGTATGTATTATTGGCACAAGGAAAATTCATAAAAATTCGCAATCGTAACAAAAATATTATGTCAAACCGATTTTAGCTAGCCGTGCCCAAACAGCGAGTCATGTTATATATGTATCGTACCCCAGTTCTACGACCTCACTAATTGCTCTCACTCATTACTTAATTAGTCTCAGAGTTCAGACGTGCCAGTGCAAAGCCTGCCACTTGGCGTTTGTATGAATTGTGAATGTTTTTTACGATTCACGTGTAAGAACTAAGAAGCGTAGTGAAGTGAGCAACGATTGATCTTGTCGATCTCATTAGAGGGCGGTGAGAGGTCGGAGCTTGGAACTTGAGATGAGTGTGTACTTATGTGACGTCATTCAGTATTTAGTGTATGCTGGGTACCTGATTGAAGGAGCGGAAAAATTAAAAGTTTAGAGGACTAGAAAGAAGAATGACCAAAACTGGTATCAAGTTTCCTCATGAACCAAAACCAAAATATTCTCGGAAAATAAAATAGTGTTTTTTTTTAAGAACCATATTTATTTGGACTAGGAATTTGTTTTTTATATCCGAAGTTTAATTTTGAAAATCATTATTATCTACTATCCTTTATTAGGGAATGTACTCTTATCAGAATTCAGAATCAGAAAGCAAAGCCCATTACGGTGGGCAAGCGAGGGTTGTCTTTTAATCCTTGGTGCTTGTAATTAAGTTACGAAACAAAATGTCATTCTTCCACGTTTCTGATACGAACCGCTAAAGTGCGGAACGCCCTTCCAGCATCCCTGTTCCCAGCCAAGACGTACAATCAGCGTGCCTTCATGAGCAGAGTGAATTGGCTTTTTCTAGGCAAACGCACTCCAACCTAGACCTCATCACTGCTTTCCATCAGGCATGATGTCGTCAAGCGCAAGCCTCTCTATCTACCTACATAAAAAGGTTTGTTATGAAAGCAATACATGAATGGAGTATCTTTTAACAAACTTCGCGTACCGCTCACCTCGTACCGGCTTAATGAACTGTAAATTGACCCGAGCAAAGCCGGCATTCAAGTGCTAGTGGTGAATATACCTTAATGAGGCCACCGGGTCAGACATTCCTGTCGCATGTGCTTAATTTTGCAACCTTGCACTCCCCTCCGGAAATTGTTCTACTGAAGGGAGCAAAACTTTAGAGACATTTTTGCGCAAATTTTGAATTTCCCTTTTACGTACTTATAGCTTGACCGCTATAAACTTGGTCCTCCCATGGTCTGCAGGACGCGGGGCGGGTGTGCAATTGGCTATACACGATACGATGTAATGACTCGCATCTTGAGAATTGGCTTATGGTATTTTCTGGAGAATGTATCAATATCCACGTCGCAAGATTAATATTATCGTGTATAGCGTAATTCACGTCAGTCACTGACAGTTGATTAGTTGAGCGCACTGATCCCTATTCTATGGATCCACAGTGAACCTAGCCTGAATTTAATTCATAGAATAGAGATCAGTGGTTGAGTTGCTCCCGCCCCGCGTCCCGCAGACCATGGGAGGGCAAAGTATATAGCGGTCTAGCTATACCTATATCACGGAATCATGATCGTACCTAACGGTACAGAAGGTTCACTCCGCAAGATGATTTAAAGAAATAGCGACCTTAGCACTGACACAAAAAAGTGCAATTCATTCGCAATAGCGCCTGGCTCCGTCCTTTGCTTTCTATCGCGTAACTGTATCTCTTTCGATGTACTAAGGTTGCCTCGTAATCGAGTGCACGCAGCGCGTAAAATACACCGTACAAGAACTAACGCCTGCAACCTAGCCGACGCGGCCTTCTGAAATCAGTCCGTCGAGACGGCTACCTGTAGCTATGTCGATCACGTGATAAGTGAAAATGGCCTGCCTCTTATCTTCTTTATGATAAGAAACTTCTGAATAAGCTTAGACACATATTTTGCTTCAGAGGCTACCAAGCCAAGACAGATACTGCGTAAAATGATTATGATTGGGTGTAACTTATAAGCCTAACATTATTCACGACACGGCCAGTCTTTGATTTTATGATTTGGTCTTGGAGAAGGCTTCAGCTGCAGATAAAATCATCATCGGAACATTACTACTATCTGGAGATGTTGGTTGCGTATAATAATCATCTCTTACAGCTGAATTCGCAACTTTAAGTGCCGACGCCGATGCTAAACCATTTCATGATAATAATAACTCTACTAACACACTAAAACTTATTATAATAGCATCTAGCTAGCAACTAAAGCCTAGCCCAGTCCGGCGATTTCATTTCCGCGCTAAAGGCCTCCGCGATTGACTTTATAGGTGTTTGATGAATATAAAGCCAAAAGACCTTCAGAGTTCTGACCCGACTCAAACGGTGTGGGTGTCCCAAATCACGTAATAACCTGCTCTGTTACATCATTGGATTAATTTCCGAGTGCTCAATGTTCAAACATCTAATCAATCTAGTCTCAATGTATTGATGAAAATTTAGGGTGTTTGACATAAATAGCTAGACAAAGGAGTATGCAGAAATATATGGTTATTTTGTACTGTGCCTGCAGAGTATTGTTTTATTTTTGAACCAATAGGTGAACAAATCAATAATACCTCGTTGACCTACAAAATTTTACCTGCACTTGCTGTTACGCAATTACATTTATCCGTGCGGTTGCAAATTTTACTCTACCTAAAGGTGGGTCTACGCTAGGCGAATCGAGCACGAGCCGAACACAATTCTGAGGACCGACAATACAAGCCTCGAACGAGCGTGCTGCGAGCATTTCGTTCGTGCTCGGCTGCGTTCCGCCTGTTGTCAAATTTTTGACGAACACAAAAGGATTGGATGACAGTGATCGTTGTAGGTTCGTTGTAACTTGACGCCGCGAACGACGAAGCGAAACGGCTCCGCTCGTGATCGGTTCGTGCTCGATTCGCCTAGCGTAGACCCACGGAGCACACCACGGGTGTGTCCGCGAAATTCAAATTTTTCGTGGTTTTTCGCGATTTTTAAGCTAATAAGACATAATAGGCTTATGGCCGTCAAATTTTATTGCGATAATCCCAATATCTTCTTAACGTGTTTATATAAAAATCTCTGCTCGAAAGTGTCGAGTTAAAGAAATTAGTCCAAGATTTGCGAGTTACTCACATAAAACTCTATATACTCGGACTAATTTCCTAGAATACACATTTTTATGCAAAGATTTTGATATAATCATGTAAAGATGATAGGTACTGTCATTCTCCCAAATTGATTGCCATAAGCCTATCATGTCTAATTAGCATACAAATTGCAAAAAACCACGAAAATTTTGAATTTCGCGGGCAGACCCGTTGATTTCACGTTAAATTCATTATTTTGGCTCGGGGGTGGCATGCAGAATGAAATAGAATTATTTTTTATTCAAGCACACTTCATGAGTATTCAATTATTCATAGACGTAATTATTTTGATAGTAATTTAATAAATTAAAATAATATTTGTATAGTATATTAAAATAATATATGTATATGCAATTGGCCATAATTATGTTAATACACTTTTCTGTTCATTACTTCGTACACTAGTTTGCTATAGATTTAGTTGGCTATTTCTCTATTAAACAAACTATTACCCGCAAGTGTCACCAAGGAATTGATTGTTTTTCCGGGATATAAGGACCGAGGAAATTAGACTTGTTTTGTAGTGTTGGAGGTGGACTCTTTATTAGCAAAACAAATATCTAATCTGAAGCTACATTAAGATATTCCTTTAATTTAAACGAAATGTTACAATAAAACTTATCACTTGCTAACTGTTCAACGCGGAAAAGCAGCCAGAATTCTTGGCACAACAGCCAAGAATTCTGGCTGCTTTTCCGCGTTGAACAGCTAGGCTGATACGTTGCGCAAAAAATGAACCAGGCTTTCTGTCACCAGTTGAGGCTATTAACCACGGGGAAAGCTCTTGAAGGAATTTTTTGGCACTGTGACTCCATGGCTCCAGGGTCTCCACGGCAAACGGGACAAATATATTTCGCAAATATAGAGAGGTATATTTGCGATGCTTACCGGATTCAGCAGTTTCAACTGCGGTTCCCGGCTTTGATTCTGTCTCCTTGATATGAATCGAAGCCAATGTGTCAACGCATGTTGCGTCCCAATAATTAATTAAAATATTATAATAATCTTAATATATATAAATCTCGTGTCACAATGTTTGTCCTCAATGGACTCCTAAACTACTGAACCGATTTAGTTCAAACTTCGTGAATATCTGTCATTTGGTCCAACTTAAAAGATAGAATAGTTTTTATCCCCCGTGGACGAAGCCGCGGGCATCAGCTAGTAATTAATATTAATTTAAACACGATATATATTTCGGGGCGGGGAGAATACCTGAAATCACGAGTAGGTATATCTATACCCAGTCGGCAGTTATGCAAGTAGGACGACCTAGTGCCTATACAGCAACACGCCAGGATTTAGGCCAGGCGGGGTTTATAATAACTGAGCTAGGGGGTTACTCGTGTTAAAAGGGCTTTGTACGCCTAATGTGCGCGGTACGTTGAACAGTGCTCCCTTTTCCCATTGTGGTTACCTAAAAGGGCACAAACTCACATAGGTATACACTCACACCGCGTAATTATACGTCTTTGGTAGGTAAAGTTTTTGTTTAAACCGCAAAGTGCATTTAGTATACAGTATGCTTATAATTTGAATGAACTGCGAAAACGTGTGAGGTAAAGTGGTAGATGGTTTTACTGAGTCTCTTAAAAAATTACACTAGAGCATAACTTTATTATTCGAATTGGTAAAAAGGTGACATTGGAACCAAATTAAGTAAATAATTCCTGAGCACGATCTTCAAAATATATTGGCCAGTCAGGCAAACTTACGACGGCGGGTTAGGCTTTGAAGTTTTTTGTTGATTATTGTCTGGTTGCTCATCTTAATCGTATTCGTAATTTATGACAATTTTTAATATTATGTGACCGAAATAAACACTCGCAGTACGAAAGTGCAAGCCAATCCCGGACGTCACAAATCATAAATGAATCATGAATAACGTGCATGGCGGACTGAAAAATTCCTTTCGCGAGGAAATCGAATTAGTCCCGACTCCCGTAATCACCCAATTAGTTCCCCGAGTGGATTCCTACGCCAATTTGATTTTGTCTCAAAAGAAGCGATGATTCGCTCGGAATTCATTTTCCGATATCCAGTACAAAGCTCGGTTTTGCATTTGCAGTCAGGATTTTTATTTTGTGTTGAAAAAAGGCTTCTTCTCTTGTAAAACGTTGTTCTAAAAAAAGTATTAGGTATTAACAGTTTGGCTAAGAAGAGATGTTATAAGCGCTGCTGCCATAAAAAATTCAAAAAATTTGGATAATTTAACCCAAGAGACAAGTAATGGACAAGTAATGATATTTTTAATGCGTTCCAAGTTCCAACATATTATATATATTTCATTTTAAAACGTTTTAGTTAAACTACCTACGTGTATTTGGAACAAAGAACTGTACAGCTGATTGTGCCTGTTAATCATTAGTCATAAATTCTCAAGTGAAGCATTTCTTCATGTATCACGAGTAAACAAAAAAATGCACCTGACATAATCATAAATTCTTGTGCATAACTACTAGTTTATATAGCATCGCGAATCATGACCGGTTTACAAGCACTTCGCTTGATGCATCTTGCAAGGTCAGCATTATATTCCTTTAGAAACGTTCGTAATTGAGAGCATCCGTTTTCATTTATTCAATAAATATTTCCAATTAATTTCCACATTATATTCATCCGAAGTAACTGAAACAGAACATAATGTTTTGATTAATGTATCCGCATTTTCCACATTACTTACATTTTCCTCTTTAGAATGTGGAATATTAGGTATATCACAAACTACTTGCCTAGTATTCTTCAGCTTTGTTCATGAAAATTATAGTACTATATATACGAGGAGAGTACTATACAAGGAGAGTACTATATCATGAGATTACTGCCTGTGGAATGTAGAATCGACGATTATTGTTCCGTCGATAGTCGTCTCAGATAACTGTCTGATAGCGAAAAGCTTCGACCAACATCTTACAGAAGGCTGTGGTTCTGGAGACGACAGACATTGCACCTACCGACCTATTACTATTTCCAAAATCTAGACAACTTTTTAGTGGGTAAAAAATGCAATTCCCGAGAGGCAGTACAAAATGCCTTTGAAGAGTTTGTTGCCTCCCGTTCAAGTGATTTTTACAAGAAGGGCATCAATAATTGCCAATGCGTAGGCAAATAAGCGTCGATTGCATGGGTGATTACTTTGAATAACAGAAAAAATAAAACAGAAAAAATAAGTACTTTCACTTATTCTTCACAAAACGGTAATTTCATAGGTGAAGACCCATTATTTTGTTTGTGTATATTACCTTGGGTGTTTCCTAAAATTACCATTGTTTCCTTTAAAGATATGATAAAATAACAACTAAACCCCGGAAAAGTAACATTAAACTCTAAATACACTTCCGCATGATCCCGCGAGAGAGTAAAGTTACCTCATGTGCTCGCTATAAAGTGGTATTCCCGCCCGTTATCTTTTACATAGAGAGCCTGCGGTTGATGAAGGTAAATAATGGGTAATAAGGATCCAATTTCCTCGTCCACTAAAAATGACTTATTATAAATTGTAATACGAGTACAAGTAGGCAGAATAGGAGACTGTTTAAACCCAACCCCAAACTTATTTAGTTGGTCCAAACGCGTATGATAAATGACGTCTAAAATTTAAAAAAAATAAGATATCTGTCAGATCCTGGGATTCGAACCATTTCGAACCCTGAATCTTCACGGAGGTAGAGGGTGAAGACTGAGCCACAATGGCGAAATTCAAATTATGAACTTATGTGTATTGTTGACCAAAGTTTTTGTGAAAAACATGTAGATGCATTACAGTTATGCTCGCAAAACTCATACCCAAGCCTACGATGATTAGTCCACTATTATTTGCGAAAAGCGAAATAAAGTTTCCTCTCTAAAACTATTGAATTTTTGAGCCAGAATACCCGTCCAGCTTAATATTACCGTATTAATTGAACCGAAATAAGCAACGTAGTAAACTCATTCAAAGAACAATACATGATGATGATCTTTATGAGAAATTTTAGTAAATAATTCAATCATTAAGATTTATAAACCTTCACCTAAGAAAAACGATACACTAAGTTCGTCTGATGTCTTTAACGTACTTTAATTTGAAAAAGCATCATGGTTTTAAATTCTGAGTTATATTTTCAGCCCTGGAAAAGAATAACAGAAGCAGACAGTAGAAGTCCAGGGAAAGATATCTCATAATAATTGTGCTGTAAAGTGGTTTTAGCGGCGTACTTACCTTTATTCTTTACAGCGAGCCCGTAATGAGGCGGTGGGATGAAGATTCGGTTACACCGCTTTTATTATGCTAAGTTTCGCAGTTCGCTTCATAATGAAAATATAATTCTCATTACGATAGGAATATCCATAGTTTGAATCTAAAAAAGTCAATGTGTTCGATACAATAATAATATACTTTAGTCAAGTTTATATCGATAGTCTTATCGCCCGTTCAATCGCTGTGAGTTTACTATTGACCAGTCGCAATGGGCTAATGTCCCGAAAAATCGTTAAGCAAAGTGAATAATAGCCGATATTGTTTTTGTTTCGTGAGCGAATTGAGCTTGTTTTTTCCTCTCGACCATTGAATTGGCGTATTATCTACGTCGATGGATTTTCTAAAAAAGTCGATGGATTTATGTAGGTAATTCTGATGATTTTCATTTTCATGTTGTTCTCGGCATTTCATTACTGTTTGTGCATACTTGCCTAATGTCTAACCTAACTTCCTTCTGAAAAGAAGGATGTCCTAGTTAAGGCTTAAGCTTATGTATCGTTGTATGCAGTGTGATGCTTCTTACACAAACTATGGTTGCTTTTTTTCAAGTTCTTGATAATATATCTCCCATTTGGTGCCTGCTTTTTTCACATATTCCACTTAGAACTGTATTGACTAATTATGACGTTTCCAAAATTAAACATTTAACAAAAACGAACTCTAGTTCTACCGAATGCTGCTTGGCATATTGGTATTTGCCCAAGTACCTATCCAACAACGTCTATTATTTATGAATCATAAAAGAATTAAGAAGCGAATGATTATACCCTTGACATTCACTGTCATTCTTATTTCAAACCTCTCAATTATCGTGCATTAGGCCCGGTATCCACCGGTGCGGAGCGGAGCGGAGCTGTGTTTGAGTAACCAATCAGATTTAGTCATTTCGACATCTCCTCTCCCCTCAGTTAGATGTCAAAATGACGCAATCTGATTGGTTACTCAAACACAGCTCCGCTCCGCACCGGTGGAAACCGGGCCTCACTCAGTAATATTTGTTGCATGCATTTTCAAAGTAGCTTCAGATTTAATTTAATCAACGAATATATAATATTACTAACGTAAAGAAGGGACATTCACACCCTCCCGTCAATGTATTACCCCAGAGCGCCGAGCGCGACGCGTCGGGTGGTACTCGTGGGCGCTGTCTCGCGAGTGCGTTATTTCAATAGGTTTGCCACAAATTCATAACTTTATCATCATAGGGCTACGGATTGTAAATAAAAGCATACCTTTTTAGATGTCAATTTTATTATTAGTAAAATTTATGAAAAAAACCGGAGGATTAAAGCACAATCTGAGAAGTTTTCTCAGATTGTGCTTGACAAATGAAAAAATCATATGGGCAAGGAACTGTAATTAATTATTTTTGCAGTGATTTTTATAGGTATCCGATTATAATATCATATTGTTTAATGAATATGAATTATACTATAAAAGCTTGTGGGTTTGGATGTTTGTAACTCTTTCATGCCGCAACTAGGTACGTACTGTACCGATTTGGCTGCAAATTGGAATGAAGATAGATTAACTTTCATTAACACATTACTAACTTTTTATCCCTAAAAATCCATAGTCCATACGAAATTTGTGAAACTCCAAAATTCAGGTCAGTGAGGCCGCGGAAAAAAGCTACCTATGTACTTATGAAAATAAATATATATTTCTGTTTTAATTTTATCCTTAGAAATTAATAATATTATAGATAAACACAATGAAATATAATTAGTTGTCATGAAATAACGAAACAAAGTATTGCATTTGTACCGCAATTCTAATGTTTTACAGTGGCTGCAAGTTGTCACTGTGCATCGGTCGCGTCGTCGCCAACTCGCCACGTACACGTCGGATTTTGCCAGCCCTATCGATCGTCTATGAGTACCTTAACGGGCTGCGATGACATTTACTCACACATAGAAATGAATGCTTATAGGGCCGGCATTTTAGTAGTAGTGTAGGTAGTTAAGTCATGTAATTTGTACTGAGTGTCACCGGCTTGATTTAATTCAGACTTCTACTTTGATAAAGCTTCGTGTTGATTGTAACTACTAACTACAGATCTGAATTATAAAACATCCTGAGTGGAGGGCGTCAAAAGCATACTCAAATACTATTTTTCACGCTTAAATGGTCAAAGTTTAGTGCTTATTACAAATGGATTAAAGATCAATTTGCATTAACCGCTACAATATGCCTTTTTGCTCGCGGCAAGTTGTTCTTGTATGATGTATTTTATTACAGACCCTTAAAAGGGCTAACGATATCAGCCATCTTAAATGTTAATTGGAGCCAATAAAACCAGTATAATTAGTTTTCTGAAAATTAATTACTTATTTACTTGAGTACTTTACTTATTACTTATTTATCATGTATTGTTTATTTAAGATTGCGTTAAAATAATTCTTACTTGAAACACCGAATACATAATGTTACTAATCCTCGTATTCACCAACACTAAGAAACGCCTAAGCCAATAGGTGACAGTTTTCACTTACAACAACTGTCACCTTTGGACTTATGTGTCTCTTAAAATGTTGGCGAAAACGAGAATTACTCCTGAATCCTTATTCATGCGTAACAAAATATGCTTATGTTATATTTTGTCATTTTTGACTGAGTTATTAATATTTAATTATTCACACATTCTTAATAATCTTATTACCTAGTGAGGAAATTAACTAAAAACACCATGAATGGATATTATTTTCACTCCACAGTTAAATTTTATAGAAAGTGACGACGTATCAGATCCACAACAGGCTCAGAATATCAACGAGTAGCTATTTGCATAAAAATTTTACATCTATTACGTGATACTCTTAATTAACGTTTGACCTAGCTCCTAGTCAAATTTCTATACCATTAATACCATATTGTATTAATAATTCTCTGTTTTATAATTTTATGTTAAGAAAAGTAATTCTCCTTGGATAATTGAGTTTATGATGATATATATATGATGTCCTATCATGGTTTTCATCTTCTTTGTTTTTACCTTTTCCCGTTATTTGGGGTTTCTTCTCAAATTTTTAAGTCAAATCTTGGGAACTTGGGTTATCGGTTCCGTCAATTGATGTGCTTGTTTGAGGTCTCTCATTATATTCGACCTCTCTCTATAGATTTATAATAGGTTTTCGCTCACCCACCGCCTCTCTCATTCTCCCTTCTTCTCTTCAGTTCGATTTAACGCAGTTTGTACAACGTTGGTTTATATTAATAAATATCGATATGAGTAACCGACATGTGAGTGTACCCTCGAAGCATGTTCGCGTGGAGGAGATTGAGCACAATCGGGCACTGTTTGCCCACACCATTGTATTGTTCCTTTCTTTAATCGATAAGAAAACAAAGGCGTGAAATAATAGCGGTAAGTGATATCGCCTCGCGTCGTACTCGACAATCGGAGCCGAAATTGTATTGTGTTCATAATAGTGGAACTGGTTGTGCTTGTATAATTCATACTGCATACGTCATAGTTACCGGCACAAAGAAAACATTTTTTTTCGTATGTACAAAAAGATGTGTAGTTAATTGAAGAAGAGCTGAATTTCACGTTTATACTGATTGATAATCTTGTGACTTGTGATGCTTTTAATCGATAAGTAATAATAGAAGATAAAGTTAGCATGAAATTGGTTCTAGTGGAGCATACCTTGAAAAACTTAACTCACTGTCACGTGATATCTGAACTCACTATAAATTAATCCAAATCGATGCATAAAAGAACACTTTGATTTTGTGATCATTAAATAGTGGTAAGTATTTCTGGGAATAAAAAAATCTGCTTATATATATTGAAGGCAAGTTAATCCCCAAGGAACCTGATTACGAATTGAGTAATAATAATTGAAGGGACGTAATTCCGGAGCCCATGTAGTCTTCGCACCGCGAACCTGATGCGCGTACGCCGTTCTCTGGGAACACGCTTACAGCATGCGTGACGCATACGTTACTCATAATACACTTGAGTGGCATTACAATTACTGCAGAGGCTCGTCTACAGTTAGAATTGGTCGTACTAATAATAGCCGAGGAGATAGTGTACTGATAAACAGATATACGATTACGACAACAGATTCAAAATTTAAATACTTGAAGGATATTTCTAAACAAAATGTGATTATTGATTCAATGTCATGTTTTATTCGAACCTCAACAATGTTTATTTTCCCTATAATATTAGTACAAAGTTCAGCTGAAATAATAGAAACTTTAACTAATTTTATAATTTTCTGTTTCTTTGTCATTCTTCGTTGTCGTTTAAATTCAACGTTCGCAGGCTGGAGATTATTTCGTTCTTCAGGCTCTTAGACTTCACTTAATTAAACGTTGTTCAGCAATTGTTTATAGTAGAACAGTGCTTTGTCTTGTCTTTAAAGCCTAAATCTGATAACAAATACTGATAAGGCATTAACTAACCTGAACAACTGCAGATCAATTTTAAGGTAAGGTCTAATTTCCAGCAGATCCTGGTTCTGCCTTTATTTCTCTACCCTCATAATTAAAGAGCCTGGGCTCTCTTCAATAGCAAGCCATTGGTGTGTATTTAGTTTTTTTAATAAAAACATCAAATAAAAACATGGTGAATTAATTGCTTTAGTCCTGCTCGAGGGCTTGTATTTAAGTCCTGATGGAGCCGAACTGCTATACAAACCCCGCAATGTGCATTGTTCTTACTTCTTATAATGAACGCATCAAATAACATCGCTTTTGTATTACTGCATGCGAAATTTCTTCCACTTAGTTTATATTGGTACTAAATACAGCGATTTTGCGGTATAGGTATAGACCATAGTAGCAGAAACGAATGGAGTAAAATATGTGGTAATTTATTTAGAATTTTAGCCAAAATCCAATGTCGTACCTATTTAGTCGTGCAAAACATGATTAACCTATACTCTCGTCTTTTCATTTGAAGCAGTAAATAAATCTTCATATATCTCAAAAAAATAACTAAATATAACTTAACTATTGTAAATTAAGAGAAGTGACTTTCGAAGCAAAATAAACTCTATGTGAAACACTTTGTTTAAGTATATATATTTTTTTGTAACGCAGTATATACTACAATTATAATTTTTTCTTTGTTGTTAGAAAATTTTAATCTACAGTCGTAATTCGTGGAATCTCACAAGTCACATCGACGATTCCCAAGAAATTATTCGTACGTAAAAATATCTACGTCCAAATAAAAATTAAAATTTGCGTTATGAAATATTTGTGTAAATTTCTAAGCAGCGGGTTCTTTGAAATGTGTTTGAAATATTGAAAACAATGTACGCAGAGGATTTTTAGTATCGTTGGTAGATGATATTGCTAGGTAATTTACCACGAAAATAATTCAAAACATATTGTTCTTGTACAAAGTTTAAAACCACGTTTATCTCGTCTTCCTTATAATTGTTTTTGTGACTTACGTATAATATGTTCGACTTCGTAGAGAATAATATACAAAATTTAATGTTTTACGTAATACTCGTCAGAAATAGATTGGAACACACGTACATACTCGTATAATTAGGAATATAATACCTTCTTACTGTATGTGTATGTATTTCCTTTGTTTATTTTTCAGTGACTGGTATTCAATTAATATAATTGATACGTAAATGTAATCGTTGCGGTTGAAGGAATTGTTACATACAGTTCTCCCGATTTTTTTTTTCAGGGTTTATTGAATTGACTGTGAATATCGCTTATTTAACTACTGAATTGAACTTCATCCTTACTTGACCGTGCTTTTCTGATTTTCAATTTCGTGGTTGAGTTATACAAACCGACTTACTTGCCTCAATGTTAGAGTCCATAAGGTAAAAAAATTTTGCAATTAAACTCATAATTTGGGCCTGACATACCTTTTAAATTGCACGTCTGCTATCAATCTCCTCTATCAAAGAAGCCTTATCAATGTAGGTATCTCTCTAATAAAATGTATGTGGGTTCGCTATCCTTCATTGAAAATCGGATCAGCTGTTCTAGAATTCCCTAGAGAAAGGACGTAATTAAGTAGTATTGTCTCGGTTGTGTTGTAAAAGGAAGCCAACCGTACTGAGAACGTGGAAGAAGAGATTAATTAAACACATGTGACCTCATTTCAAACTAATGATGAAATAAATTGAGACAACCAGCACTGAGGTTGACAATTTTAATTTTTCCTAGAGAATTTTGATTAAAGAAATTAAAGTATCTGAAATCCAATTTCTTCTCAATGAATTTGGCTTTATACTATCGATTAATGGCGGTTTCCAATATTCAATCTATCCATGGTTTCCTTTACTAGCGTTAGAAATTTGAAATAGCTTGTATAAAGCTTATGTCACATTGATATCTCTAGTAGGGCAAATGGAAGATAGATAGAATATTGGGAACCGGCATAAATGGGCTACATAAAAAAAATATACTTAGTTTTCGAAAAGTACCAATTCACACGCAACTAGCAAATAGTCCAAACGTCTGTAGAAGAAGACTATAAATAGAATACAAAACCATTGAAGTTTATTACTGCAAGGTCTTTCAATTAATAGACCAACGTAAATAGTTCTAGTGGTTAGTTTGATAACGTTTCTCGTAAGAAAAAAGAAGAATAATCAAACGTGGTGGGTATCCAGTTCTCCCATGAACCAAAACCAAAATATTCTAGGAAAATAAAAAAAGTGTTTTTAATAACCATGGGCACTAGGAATTTGTTTTTCATATCTGGAATTTAATTTTGCATACAAAAAGTTACTTACTTTTCAATTATCTACCGTTTACTTTCATACGGTTTTTATTGAGAAGTACAACTTTTTGATTTGCCTAAACTTTGTAATCCGGATGTTAATTAAAAAAATAGTATCGTAGGAGTTGATGTGGAGACCGTAGTCTATAAAAAATAATCTGAAGTACGAAATAAATAAGGAACGGCTTGAGAATTAAAAAAGCTAGTGTGAACTGTGTGATTAAAGATGCACATTATTATGTGCTGAATAGAAAATGGTCAGCAAATAAGTACAATTCAAAAGCTGAACTTAGAGTTGTCAGTTGACCGTTATTAGATTCTATCGGGCAACATTGAAGTTGAAATAGTAAAGATTCCACTCCAAGATTACGAGTACCACGATTGTGGTTACTGAGTAGACACAAAGGAATGCTTCTATGATACACAACAAAAGCGATGTTTAGTTTCTACAATACATACAATTTTCATAGAGACAACATCTCTATTAATGTTTGAAGTATTACCAAATCTACTGTTGCTTCGTGTTCAATTATGAACATAATATAACAATGCTGGATAAACCGTGATTTTGATAAACCAGTCATATCTCTTGTGTAATGGATTTTTGGTGTTATGACAGTTTTTGATTATAAAGGTATCACGAATCGTTTTACCATTTCTGTTTGTAAAAACTCAATCTAAATAGTGGGCTGTCCATTAGAAGATTATTGTACCACAAAGGGTTCAGTTGTTTATTTACCGGAAAGCGCTAGGTCGAGAAGATTACTAACTATGAAATTGGACATGCTATCGGAACTTCCGGGACAAACAGACCGCCAGTCGTTGTCTATCGATTGACGTAGGCGACTTACAAACGCTATACTTGCTTTGTTATACTCGTATCTGTGTTAGTTCAAACTTTGTCCTGCTGTAACAGAAGTCCGTCCGTTCGGGGATCTATTTGTAATTCGTTAGTTCACAATCACCAGATAAACTTTATCTTGTGCATATATTTGATGTTGTGACAATTTGTATAAGGTACCTGTCAAAATGTCAAGTTTATTCATTAGATAAAGTATCTGGTGATTGTGAAACAGGCCCTTAGAAAGTTACTCAGATTTTGAGTTCTGACCAACTATGTAGACAACATATTCTATGTTTGTAGGTATTTTATTGAAGACTCAAACTGACATTACCTACATAATATCAACTATTTCTTATTTCAAAGGATAGAATCCAATTTAGGTAGTATTATAAGCTTTGCAATCACCACAGTGGTGTCTGTTATCTTGGTACTTATCTCATAATTCCCTTACAAATCGGTAGGTTCAAAAACAAATAGGATTCCATTACTTCCTTAATTTTCTTTGACAAATATGGTTTATAACAGGCACCATTCAGAATTCCATCCACTGGTTTTAGGAAGGATGCAAAAGATGGGCATATTATTAAGTGAGATTTTTTTTCCAACCTAGTTTTATTCACAATGATGTACTTATTAATTACAAAACATAATATGACTATTATAAAAGGCAAAAATAAGCCGAGCTCTTCACATAAACTCTACCACATTACTTAACGTTATACATCAATTTAACACCTTTTAAATTATGAGTATGAATTAAACTACGAAAGCCAGACAAACAGTCGGCAATAAACCGTTTTGTGCCGTAAATATGGGAAGCAAGCTGTTACAAAAGGGATGCGAAATCACGCCGCGGGAGAGGTTACTCGTACGTCCAAAAATAAACACCTAACGCAATACTAGTATTTGTTACAATAGGAATTTATCCTGTTTGTTTGTGTTTAAAAGTAGAACAACTGAAATTGAATTTGATGTCGTGATGAGTTGATTTTTAGAAACACCTTAAGTTATTGAGTAGGTACCATTTGTATAAAAAGTACCTATTTCTACTTTCAGTGAGTGTATTTTTTAACCGACTTCAAAAAAAGGAGGAGGTTCTCAATTCGTCGGAATCTTTTTTTTTTTATCTATGTATGTTCACCGATTACTCGAAGACGCGTGGACCGATTTGAAAAATTCTTTTTTTGTTTAAGAGGGTTTTGTTTCCAGGTGGTCCCATTTTAATCAGGTCAGGATCTGATGATGGGATCCTGGAGAAATCGAGGGAACTCTTCAAATTTTATATGGACACATGAAACTATTTGAGTATTATTAGAAAGAGTAATATTTTCCAAGTTGTCCTATGGTCATCACGTCAGGATCTGATCATGGGATCATGGTGAAATCGAGGGAACTCTTCAAATTTTGCTAGTATACTTAAAGCGAGTTGGGTATTTTTTATAGTTACTGGTGCATATGCTAGCAGATACTGATTTGATGACTAAAGTCATCAAGTCAGGGTCTGATGATGGGATCTTGGTGAAATCGAGGGAACTCTTCAAATTTTGCTAGTATACTTGAAGCGAGTTGGGTATTTTTTATAGTTACTGGTGCATTTGCTAGCAGATACTGATTTGATGACTAAAGTCATCAAGTCAGGGTCTGATGATGGGATCTTGGTGAATTTTAGGTATCTCTTCAGAGTTTATGAACACACCTCAAGCGATTTGGGTATTTTTACAACGCCTTGTGCATTTTATTGTTTTCCACTAAAAAGTATAAAATAAAAATGGGAAATGCTTTCCAAAAAACCAACTTCAAATGCCACTACAAAGAGTGAAATAATTTTTATTTAAATTTTAGGTACCTACACCAATTCGAAGTCGGGCTATTGCCTATGACTTCTTCATTTCTTCGCACATCAAGTAAGTTAGGGATTGTATGAAACATTGCCCGACTTCGAATTGGTGTAGGTACCTAAAATTTAAATAAAAATTATTTCACTCTTTGTAGTGGCATTTGAAGTTGGTTTTTTGGAAAGCATTTCCCATTTTTATTGTATATAAGCTGCGAACTTTTTGATAAATAAGTGATAAATAGCCAAATATAGTATTTTGTGAAAACTACCAAATGAACGTCAGCTTCTAGTCTCATATAGATTTAGAGATGTCATCTCATCAGATCTTTATAATAATTTATACTATTAAGTTAACACAATACTTCTTGTTACATTGACAAAATTTTTATACTAAGTTTATTAATTCCGCCAAATTGTAATCCTTCATTATTTTTAGTCTCTGTGTGTGTGGTTTTTAGTTAATATAGCTTTCGTTTTGATGTACAGTAGAGTTCTATCTATCTAATTCACAACCATTCTATTGTGTCAATAAAAAAGTAATAATACGTAATAATTCCCTTTTCTTAAAGCTTCTTGCCTGTTATAACATTTATGTAATGACGATAATTTAAACCAGTCCGCATTAATTTTAACACCATATTGTTTGTCGTGCATATTTGTTGGTTCAACAAAAGATTACGTGGTCACGTTTACAACACCGAGTCAAACGTAACACGTGTATTCTTAAATATCAGAAAACAAATTGAATGACGCATCACGACGTTTGTACTTCAGAAATCAGAAGTTTCAAGGTATAAGTCACTACACAAGCGCATAAAGATATTATATCTTTAGAATCACTCGATTATATATATTTTTTTTAAATTACCAAGAATCAAGATTAAAAACACGAGACTTGCATTAACTACCTAGTCCTATAAAAGTATTGTTTGACAATCTATTCTACTCATTATCATGCCATAGTCAGTCCAACTTCAGTCATTTGTACGACCTCTCATTTGTATCTTTGGCTCTTATAGGTGTAGATAAATAATATGCTTTCCATCTTTCTAATGCCCTTACCTGACGACTTCATTTTGTTCGTTATCAGTTTGTCAGTCAAAACTTTTACCTTTATCCATCCCATCTCTACCCTTTTTTGCCTTGGAAATTGCTCAATTTCTTACTCTTGTAACGATTTTGAGTGTATTTTTAATAAATTCCCAAGTAAAATACTATGAATTAAAATTATTCCAAATAAAAGAAATGCTCTTGCTATTTGTGTCATCATCCATTAACCTAATGAGTTGAAAGAAAAATATTATGTTTATTTTGATTGACTCAGTGATTCATTTGGTACAGTTATTGAAGTCGGTAGTATATTATACAGTAGGTACTGGATTACATCGTTATTTTATATACAAATTGTGACTCATCGAAAACTTGACTGAATGTACAATTCGAATAGTCCTCTTAGAATATTAATAAAAAAAAACTTCTTGGTCAACATATTATGTGCATATATATTAGTCATTTCCCATTGCTTCTTTGTACTTTCAATGTAGATACATAATATGTGTTTCGTATGTGTGTGTTCATACACATATTGTGAAATAATATGATCGTGTTCAAATAATAATTAATCTAAAGTTAAAATATCTATTTTGCATGTGTTAATTACAGATTCTTCATATTTTAATCTTATGATAACTAATATGCGAAATGGATGATTTCACCATGGACCGTTATGAAAGTGTAGACTGCACGTGATTTACATAAACAAATCGTCGTCACACTTCAACATACGTCACGCTGTGCGATATATGTATTATTAATTATTCATGTACAAGTTTAACCAACTGGACCAGTAAACAAAACACCCATGGCACTTATCGAAATCATCGCTGGACCGCTTTCCGATGCTCTCGGCGCTCCTGTGTCCGTGAGGCGAGGTTGTTTACTCGTGATAGGGACAATCAGCGACACTTTATTTCCAGACGCTTTTTAGGGTTGCCATTACCTTCAGAGTCCTGATATTACTTTAATATCATGTCTAAATCCCTGAATAGCTGTAGTGTTAAGGGTACTCTTCCAAAATGAAAAGCGTATAAGACTCTTCAACCAACTTCACTTGAAGCACGATCAGTGAAATTTCGTTTAACATGTTTTTTAGAGGTTCGTTTTTCCCTAATTAACTCCTCATACTTATGACAAAGGCTAAAATATTCCTTGCTGTAAGTTACTAAGAGCATTCTGCATTTTCCATTTGATTTAACAACCGTAACGATAAAATATTGTTTATGAGGTTGGAATTGGATTCAATTCAGATGTCTGTTTTTGTTGATACGAAGTAGAATCCGTTATTTTTTTCTAATGAATCTATAATAAGAATCAGACTGTGAAAGCAAAGAAAAGTTCAAGTTCCGGTCCAATTTTCGCTGTACATATCATTGAAAGTAAATAAGCTATCACCATTTTGTCAATCTACCCTTATTATTTTATCTCATAAAAGTACATTAACAAAAGTGATCAAAACTAAATCTTGTATTATTATATTTTACGTCTCCTCAATGATTATATTTAGGTTCATCTCTTTAATCACATCAAAGTCTGCGAGCCCAAAAGAAACAACGTGATTTTCAATATAGAACTAATATAGTTCACTTCAAGGTTTTCCTTCCGATTTGTCTTTTCTGACTGGACTTTGACCGCTAGGTCTTAAATCATCGACCTCTTTTATTGTAGCCAAATAACAATTTATCACGATAATATCTTCTGTTAAGGAGCACACCACGGGTGTGCCCGCGAAATTCAAATTTTTCGTGGTTTTTCGCGATTTTTAAGCTAATAAGACAATAGGCTTATGGCCGTCAAATTGCGATAATCTCAATATCTTCTTCACGTGTTTATATAAAAATCTCTGCTCGAAAGTGTCGAGTTAAAGAAATTAGTCCGAGATTTGCGAGTTACTCACATAAAACTCGATACTCGGACTAATATCCTAGAATACACATTTTTATGCAAAGATTATAATATAATCATGTAAAGATAATACTGCCATTCTCGCAAATTGATTGCCATAAGCCTATCATGTTTAATTAGCGTACAAATTGCAAAAAACCACGAAAATTTTGAATTTCGCGGGCAGACCCGTTGATTTCACGTTAATCAGCTTGAGCTCGTTTCAGATCTTTCTTACATATCTTTTCGCAATTTTTATGCAGTTACCGTGGATTTTTGTATGCTTGATTTCTTATAGTTTTGTTAACCTCCTTAGTATAATCTGCAAGCCTTAGTCTGTTTGTGTTGAACAATGTAATTTTCTCAATTTTTTTCCATTGGCAGAAACTCACAAATTACCTACTACGATAACTTGAACTCTAAATATAGTCCTTCATGTCCTTTGACCTCTCTAATGTCCGTGCCTTGAAAAAGTACGCTTGAATCATACTAATGTTGTTGATATAACTTTTCCCTAACTTTGTTTTTATCTAACTTCACACAACTATTAACTTAAAAGGGGACGCTAATGATATATTCAGTTATTATCTACAAATACTTTGAACATTATTAAAAACGGGCTTTCTAAAGTTGGTAGTGGGTACGTAATATTCTTGCCATTTGTTAGCCCTTATCACTTACACACCAATCAGTCCTAATTGGTATCTGCCAGCATATCGTATTCAATTTGACACGAGGGATGAATATCATACACGCGACATACATGCAACCTGAGTATGGCATGGAATATGACTTTTATGTCCCTTCACATAAGTACAACAGCACTCGATCAAGCTATCTTGTTCTGCCTAATACACTCGTCTCTACTCTCTAGTATTGTGTCGTTGATTGATACTGCATACTTGTTATACGGAATGTATTGTCCCCATCTCTTCGTCGGATTATTGTCTTCTTTTCCATCTTTACACTTTTGTTCTGTGTCATTTTTTAACTCAACATTTTAAGGAGACTTTATAAAGCTATCAGAAGTCTGTTTTATTGCCAGTAATGTCTTTACAACATTCACACTTTTACTTAGAAACTTGAAAATCTCCTACAAAATCTCTCAGAACATTACAAAGGCATTTCTTCTGAGTCAAGGAGATCGGCATTCTGAGATAATGGCTGAAGTTGAGTAGCTACTCGTAGTATAGGTAGTGTTGTTTGTTAAATTTATAGGAGCTCATAAAAACCTGAGAGTATTTCTGCGAAGCGCTCGGTTTATACTTAAAAACATCCTCTATCCTTGCGACGAGAAAAACGTGCTCGAGCAGGGCATTTTTTTAGGTCAGCCTAGTTACCAAGGGCGTTATTTTTGCACCGCTCATAATCCTACTGTGTAATTTCGTCGACGCGGCGATAAAATTAGGCCGGTGTGTCGAGTTCGCTTCTGCTATATTTTTCATTACGGAATTCCGTTGCATTTCGATAGCTTCAATATGGAAGGCAATCGGCGATATTATTGGCATCATGAGAGGTCTAGCGAACGGAAGGCGAAATTGGACTCAAATATCGAGGGCCAGATGGTAACTTCATCACAATTGAACCGTTCGTAATGGTGTTATCTAAAAGCCTTGCTCTTGCGGTATCAAAAAATATGAGGTAATATTTTCTAAAGAGTGCCGAGTTTCTTGCTGATCTTGTTGGTGCAAAACATCACCAAGAACATGGTGGTAGAGTAAGCAAGTATCTGTAAGTAAGGCCTATAAATAAACATTTTGATTTTTGGATTTTGAAAAGACGACGTTACAGATAGTTCAACCCTTTATTTAATGTAGTCTGAGGTTCAACCCCACTATGACGCCCCACAGTCCCACTGTTTGCGCTTTACGCTAGCATTCCGGTTTATGCTAGGCCTATCGCGTCGACGGACTGCACGCCCCTCTCCCGCGAGCGGTTTGCGTCCAGCGCCCGCGCGCGCCCCGGCGGCGTTCGCTCGCGCAGTCCGGTGCAAAATCCCGACGGAGTCGATTGACTGTGCGTGCCGCGTTCGCCCGCGTGAAGTCGCCCGCCACGCCGCATCTCGCCTTCTTACGAGCCCGATTTCTTGTGCTACTTCGTTTGCTGTGTTGTCCGCCGCGTCATTCTAACGCCGCGGGCCCCTTTGGCTATCCGGAATACTGTTTTTTGTGCTCCCGCGCCACCTGGAAATCACGCCGCCGCGGAGCCGCTTCGCTACCCGCGAATTCGTACCGCCGCCGCGAAAGATCCCTCAAGGAGGGCGAGTGTGTTCCTATTTGCATTTAACACAGCAGGCACCACACACCACATTTCATCCTACACGAACACACTCCCCGGATTCCACGTGCTGGCTGTCTCCATGCGCCGGTAAGTACCTAGTAGTAAGTCACTCTGTGCCGCGGGATTAAACCCAGTGCAAAACGCCTAATATAATTTTTTGGCGGGCCTTTTTCGACCCGCCACCGCCGCTGCCTGTGAGAATCCGCTGGACTGCTCTGATGGGCCCGGCAGTTGCCCGCTGATTCATCGTGCACAGGCGCGGTGCGTAATCATTTTTGGTAGCAACGAGCGCGGTTTGTCCACACCTCGCTTTGCGTTTTGCGCTGGTTTTGCCCGCCGCGCCGTTCATTTTCTGCGCCGCTGGCATAAATCCCGCTTTCCGCCACGCGCCGCGTCGTTCGCCGCGCTGTTAGCGGAAATTCCGCAATCGCCGCCAGTTCCGCTGCGTCAACGCCGCGTTTCGGCCGCGTTCCGATTATTATAATTATAAGTTTAATCTTTATTTTAAGTTTTGCTTGCGTGCCGGTACCGCCCGCTCGCCGTAATTTAACACGCGTATCTACTACGGTCGCGCCGCTTTGTTCATTGCGACTACGGTACGACCGCGATACGACTTGTTTACTATTGCTTTAATTTTATTATTGCTTGCACTCGCGCCGCCCGCCGACTTGCCGGCCGCCTTTTCAATTTATTATTGTTGCTTTATTTTTACATTTTGTTTACATTTAATTTGTTAGAATGTCCGCGAACATAAAAAAGCTAGCTGTACAGATACAGTCTGAGCTTCGCTGGGCGACGTCCGCCGCGGGTTTGATAGGCCGCGAAGATAGAACCGCCGCCCTATTACACCGAGCGGACCAGGTGCGGACTCGGCAGGCCTCCGTGGAGCAGGCCTTTCAAGACCTGCTCACCCTCGGTCCCGAACAGGAGGTACTGAGGACGGCTCAGGCCGATTACGACCAGTTCTTCGAACTGATGGACTCGGTGGTGGAGGCCGCCCATGGGGTCCGGACCGCCGCTGATGAAAGGCGTCGAAGTGGCGCTTTTAGAGACTCCCCCAGCCGACCGCCCACACAGCCGGCATTACTCGGGAAACTGCCCACGATCGAGCTGCCCAAATTCGGTGGGCAGCTTCAAGAGTGGATGGGCTTCCTGGCGTTATTTGACAGTCTGGTCCACGCCAGGAAGGACCTGTCCCCCACCCAGAAGCTGACATACTTACTGTCTTCGCTACAGGGCGAGGCCCTGGATTTGGTGCGGCACCTCGACCTCTCGGAGGAGAGCTACACCACGGCCCGGGAATTGCTGGCCAGGCGCTACGAAAATGTGCGCCGGTTGGCCGACGCACATGTAGCCCAGCTACTCGCCTTGCCCGCCGTCACCGGGGTGGCCGGCCTCAGAGAGGCCTTGCTAAACCCCTGCATTGTGGCCACCAACGCTCTCCGTCGATTGGATCTCCCCGTCGACCAGTGGTCCTTCTTGTTGTTGCACATAGTGCTCTCCCGCCTGCCGTCGGAGCTTAAGCTCCGCTTCGAGCAGCGCTTCGGAGGGGACGGTGCAACCTACCTGCCCCCTTTCTCCGACCTCCTGAAGTTTCTGGAGCAGGAGTGCCTCCAGGCCGATAACTCTGGAGTTACCGGCCCTCGAGTGGCCCCTGGGAGGTCCGAGCATGTCCGAGGGGGGTGGGGCAAGGACTGGCCCTTCGACGGGGACCGGCCCCAACCGGCGAGGCCGTGGAGCCGACGCCAGAGAAGGTCGCCGGGTGTCGCAGTACAGCGGGGCCGTGGCAACGAAGCCCCCCCTGTGCCTATTGTCGGCACCCCGGCCACCAGGTCTCCTCGTGTCCGCACTTCCTGGCCAAACCGGTTGCGGCCCGGAGAGAATACGTGTCGACACGCCAGTGGTGCTTCTCGTGCCTGGGCCAGCATCTCGTAAGAGACTGCCCGCGCCAGCGGCCCTGCCCACATTGCGGCGGTGCCCATTCGGCCATCTTGTGCGCTAACCGGAGTGGTTCCGGTCGCCTGGACGTTGGGTCGCGCACCCCCCCATGGGCGGGGGCGCTCGATCGCGCACCCCCCCATGGGCGGGGGCGCTAGTCCTGGCCACCCGGCCAGTCCCGTTAGGCGTTCTCCGGTGGACCACCAACCTCCTAGTGGAGGTAGGGGTTCCGCCCCCCGGAGGAGGGCTTCACCACCCCGCGTCACGGTCACATCCCCCTCGCGTCACTACGACGGGGATATCGCGGCTGCCCCATTGAGCGTCGTCCCGCGTCGGTTTTCGCCGCCACTACACGAGTGGCCGCGACTGGAGCGCCATCCACCCACCATAGGTCGAGGCAATCCCTACCGGGTGCCGGACGCTAGCCGCATGGTGCGGCCCCGGATGGGGGCATGGTCTCCGTACGGCATGTTCGTCACCTCTCCGTACGGAATGCCCTCCACCTCTCTAGCGCCGCCCCAGCCGGAGCACCCCCGTCAGTGGGATCCCGCTGGTGAACCCTCGCCGCGCTAGGTATCCGCCACCCTAGCTCCCACCGTAGCCACCTCCCCTGAGACTCTGAACCTACAGCAGACAGTATGTCAGACCATACTTTTGCCGACGGCCTCAGTGAAGGTGTATAACCCTAATGGTGAATCTATGACCGTTCGTTGCCTTTTGGACCTGGGTAGCCAACGCTCCATAGCTTCGTCTTACTTGGTGGGAAGGCTAGGGCTCCCTTGGAGACCGCGCGAGTGTCGTGTCATCGGTGTCGGTGGCGCCACGCCCGCATCGCACAAGGGAGAGGCTGAGTTAATGTTTAGTCCTATTAGTGGAAACCTGCGGGTTTTGATTATGGTGACCGTCATGGATAACATTTTAGGTCCCCTTCCGCAAGTTCGGGTAACCGACGCCGCAGTGCGCTGTACGTCAGGTTTAGCCCCCGCTGACCCCCACTGGTCCGAACCCGGTCCTATGGACCTTCTTTTGGGTTCCGACGTGCTGGGTCTTATCATAACTGGGGGAGCTAGGGCCCTGCAGACCAATGGCCTTTGCGCTTTGCCCACTATATTTGGCAATAGCTTCTTCGGTCCGGTTTTATGGTCTAGCCCCTCCCCGGAGCCTGACCCCATCCAGGTCGCAGGCTTGTCGCTGACCGATGTTGTCCAGCGATTTTGGGAGGTTGAAGAGCCGCCTCAGGCCGCTCGGGTTAGCCCCCTTGAACAGGAGTGTGAGTCCTTTTACAGGAATAACACGGGGCGCCGTACGGACGGACGCTTTGTAACCCGTTTGCCACTCCTGGCGGCACGACCCCACCTAGGTCAATCGCGGGCCCTCGCTGAGAAGAGGCTCCTATCAATGGAACGGCGCATGAAACGGGACCCGGTCTTCCGTAGCAAGTATGTGGCCTTCATGCGGGAATATGAAGACCTTGGTCACATGTCGCCGTCCAACTTTGATTGGCGTTCGAACGAGCATTACTTCCTTTGCCACCACGCCGTTTTGAAAAACCCGAATGGGAAAATCCGTGTGGTTTTTGATGGCTCTGTTCCAACGTCCAACGGAGTGTCTCTCAACCAGTGCCTACACTCCGGTCCCAAGTTGATCAAGGATATCTCCGACATCCTCACGACGTTTCGGCAGCACCAGGTGGTCTTTGTGGCCGACATCCGCATGATGTTCCGCCAAACCGTGGTGCATCGTGATGATCGGAGGTACCAGCTGATATTATGGCGCGAGAGTCCGAGTGACCCCATACGAGTGTTCGAGCTGAATACGACCACCTATGGCCTTCGGTCCAGCCCCTACATTGCCATCCGGTCATTACTGGAGTTGGCCGACCGGGAACGACTGAAGTATCCTCGCGCCTCAGCCATTTTGGAGTCGTCAGTCTACATGGACGACATTTGTACTGGAGCTTCCAGTGTTGAGGAAGCCTTGATTTTGCGGGATGAGTTGATTGCCATCCTGAAGTCGGGTGGATACGAGCTGAGTAAATGGCTCTCGAGCTCCCCGCTTGTCTTAAGGGACTTGCCGGGAGAAGATCAGCAGGATCCACACATTTTCGAAAATCCCGAAAATCCTAATTTGCTGACAGTATTGGGTATACAATACCAGCCCGTGCAGGACATTTTTACTTACCGGGTCAAACTGGATCCCCCCTAAGACTTGGACCAAACGTACGGTCTTGTCCACGGTGGCACGTACCTTTGATCCAAATGGGTGGATCACCCCCGTAATATTTTTGGCCAAATGCTTCCTGCAGAAGCTCTGGTTGGCTGAAGTCAGCTGGGACGAGCCCCTTCAAGGGAGGTTATTACAGGAGTGGCTCTCCCTCGTGGCCTCACTTCCGAATGTTAATCGGATTTCGATGCCTCGTTGCTTCCTACCGCCCGGAAGGTGCCACGCCAGTCTCCACGGCTTTTGTGATGCGTCCGAAAAAGGGTACGCAGCCGTGGTCTATTTGCGAACTGTCAGTGACACCGGCGAGGTCGCAACCCATCTTGTCTTGGCGAAAAGTAAAGTGGCCCCAATTCGGTCACGCTTGACGATACCCAAATTGGAGTTGTCTGGAGCCGCTCTTTTGGTGCGCCTTCTCAACCATGTGCGTACGTCCCTCCTATCGATCGTTGACCTGACGGACGTGTACGCCTGGTCGGACAGCGAAATTGTCCTTTGTTGGTTGCGAGCCGCTCCCCACAACTTGGAAGTCTTTGTCGCCAACCGGGTTTCCCAAATCCAGAATTCGGAAACCCCGTTGACCTGGAGACATGTGCCAGGGGAACTGAACCCTGCAGATTGTGCTTCCCGCGGATGTGAAGCTTCCGACCTTGTCAACCACTCTCTTTGGTGGGGCCCTGACTGGCTGACTCGGAATGAGTCCGCCTGGCCTCAGAGTAGGTTCTCCGAGCCCGATGTGTTACCTGGCTTGCGAGTCGGAGTTGTGGAAGATAAGCCAGCCAATTCGCTGAGCTATCTTCAGGAACGCTACAGTTCCCTTGATAAATTGATTGGGGTGACGGCTTGGATTCAGCGCTTCACCCACAACGCTCGGAACCCACGCGACAAAATGTCGAACCCGGTCTTGTCGCCCCTGGAGAGACAGGAGGCCCGGACCTTTTGGATACGTTTGGTTCAACTGGAGCATTTTGAGTCCGCTATTGAGACACTGAAGCGAGGTTTACCTTTGAAAGGCTCGCTCGCCCGCTTAAACCTCTTCCTGGATGACACCGGATTGATACGCGTTGGTGGACGCCTCCGGAATTCTGACTTACCCTATGGGGCACGTCATCCCTTATTGCTTCCGAACAATAGCGCTTTTGTAAAATTGTTGGTGACGCATTACCACGTCAAAAATGCCCACGCTGGCTGCAACGCCCTTTCGGCCATATTGCAGCGCGAATTTTGGATTTTATCGGGACGACGCTCCATCCGAAGCGTCATTTTTAAGTGCATTCCGTGCTACCGCCTGAAGGCCAGCACCATGCAGCCCATTATGGGGGACCTCCCCACCGACCGTGTCGTGGCCTCGCGCCCTTTTTCGGCGGTCGGGACGGATTTTGCGGGGCCGTTCTTCGTCAAGAGCTCCAGCCTCCGCAATGCTCGTTCCCTCAAGGCCTACCTTTGCGTTTTTGTTTGCCTGGCTACCAAGGCCGTACACTTAGAACTGGTGAGTGCCCTCAGCACCGAAGCCTTTGTAGCCACGCTAGGCCGCTTCGTTTCACGCCGAGGATATCCGCACCTGATCCGATCGGATTGTGGGACCAACTATAAGGGTGCCGATAGACATTTGAAGGAAGTCGTCCAGTTTTTGAATGAAAATAAGATAGGCCTCGGCACGGCAATGTCCAAGATGGGGATAACTTGGACCTTTGACCCGCCAGCTTGTCCCCACTGGGGCGGGATCTTTGAAGCCGTCGTCAAGGTCTCAAAGACGCATCTCCGACGCGTGATAGGTGAAACCATTTTGACTTTTGAAGAGCTCGCTACCGTTTTTTGTAAGATTGAGGCTGTCCTCAATTCTCGGCCACTCTGCCCCTTATCGTCCGATCCCAATGACCTGGAAGTTTTAACCCCCGGTCATTTCCTAATTGGTGAACCCCTTAACGCCCTGCCCGAGTACCCCTTCAGGGACGTGAAGGTCTCACGGTTGTCTCGTTTCGAATTGCTACAGCAGATGACCCAAAATTTCTGGCATCGTTGGTATTTAGAATATTTGCATCTCTTGCAGCAGCGCGTTAAGTGGTCCGACAAGACCGACCCACCTAAGGTTGGTGATCTTGTCCTAGTTAAGGAGTCTAATTTGTTGCCTTTGTGCTGGCGTCGTGGACGCATTCTTAAATTGATATATGGATCCGATGGGGTTCCCAGAGTTGCCGAAGTAATGGTCGGAGATTCGGTTTTGCAGCGAGCCGTCTCTTCCTTATCCCGCTTGCCCATTGGTTAGTGGACCCCAAATCCTTGGGTCCACTGGCGGGGGTGTTTGCGCTTTACGCTAGCATTCCGGTTTATGCTAGGCCTATCGCGTCGACGGACTGCACGCCCCTCTCCCGCGAGCGGTTTGCGTCCAGCGCCCGCGCGCGCCCCGGCGGCGTTCGCTCGCGCAGTCCGGTGCAAAATCCCGACGGAGTCGATTGACTGTGCGTGCCGCGTTCGCCCGCGTGAAGTCGCCCGCCACGCCGCATCTCGCCTTCTTACGAGCCCGATTTCTTGTGCTACTTCGTTTGCTGTGTTGTCCGCCGCGTCATTCTAACGCCGCGGGCCCCTTTGGCTATCCGGAATACTGTTTTTTGTGCTCCCGCGCCACCTGGAAATCACGCCGCCGCGGAGCCGCTTCGCTACCCGCGAATTCGTACCGCCGCCGCGAAAGATCCCTCAAGGAGGGCGAGTGTGTTCCTATTTGCATTTAACACAGCAGGCACCACACACCACATTTCATCCTACACGAACACACTCCCCGGATTCCACGTGCTGGCTGTCTCCATGCGCCGGTAAGTACCTAGTAGTAAGTCACTCTGTGCCGCGGGATTAAACCCAGTGCAAAACGCCTAATATAATTTTTTGGCGGGCCTTTTTCGACCCGCCACCGCCGCTGCCTGTGAGAATCCGCTGGACTGCTCTGATGGGCCCGGCAGTTGCCCGCTGATTCATCGTGCACAGGCGCGGTGCGTAATCACCCACTTTGTCAAACTCCATGCAAATCGAATGAAACATAAGTGATTTTGACAGAGTGGGGCATGTCTTCGTGGATTGCAATATCTATACCCGCTGTTTTGTACTGTTACGCAATAAAGGTACTTCCGCCATCGAGAACCTTTCCCACGTTTATAAATCGTTAAGCGGGTACGAGAACCCACATAAACGTAAATGTCTCGATGTAACGAGTATTTTTGCTAATGCTACTTGAATGGAAATTTTTACCAACACCACTTTACCTACCATAACGCCGCTTCTCTTTCCTCTTAGTTTATCACGAAAGATTGTGATCAAGTACTTTCTGCCGCCATAGGCAGGCCAGGTTCACTTATCACGTGATCGAAGAGACTGCAGGTAGCCGTCTCGACGTACTAATTTCAGACGGCCGCCGAGTGCCGGCTACTTTGCTCGCGTTAGTTCTTGTACAGACTATTTCACGCGCTGCGTGCGCCTGAATGCCAGGCAACCTTAGTACGTCGAATGAGATAAAGTTACGCGATAGAAAGAGACCACAACTTTGCGTTTGTTGCATGTTATTTGTGCAGGCGGAGCCAGGCGCTAATGCGAACTGAATTGCACTTTTTGTGTTAGCGTTAGAGTCGCTATTTCTTAAGTCATTATTATTTATTAAATCATCTTGCGGACTACCAAGTAAGCCTTCAGGTTATGTACTATTATGTATTCCGTGCCATAGGTACCATATTTCACTATCCATCAAGTCCTTATGTTAAGGAGCAACCAGACTGCCAGCAGTCGGAGAGTAGATTCAACTTCGATTCTGATGATTCTTATTTTTCGAATACGGGATTTTGGAGTTAAAAATATTTAAAATCAAAACATTCATTCATTATACTCGTTGCGAGGACTCATCTCTAATGAATCCCCGGATTTGAATTAATGAACACTACAGATCTCAAAATTTTAGCTGCAATTTAAAGTTTTTAATTTCGTCTAAAGTTTAATCCTTTTCAGAGAAATCCTTTCGGACCGGAGTTGATTCAGTGAAGTGAACTATGCATAAATAGTTTTATCTACGCTCATTGCTTAAAGTTCGAATTATGAAATCAAAATGTGTCACATATTGACCTACTTTATGCACAGACTTCTATAATTATTAAAAAGTTATTCATTATAACATAGCTGTACTATGGAAATATCTCTAGATTGTTGAATAATTTCTATTACGATACGCGGCTCTGGGTTCTTGTATTTTTGTGTGTCGTCATCACAGACCAGGGAATAACTTTCTTTTCTCTGCGGTCGTCATAGCCAAAAGAGTGTAGAGCCAATCCTCAATTTTGTTTTTTTTTTATATAAGGAGTCCACAGACAACATTTAGTTGGTAGTCATGATCGACCATAGACAACAATTAATTCACGGAAACAATAATTTTTCCCTGCCTTATATGACTGATTAAAAAGTGTGTTCATACAGAATATTAAAAAGAATTATGTGTAATTTTTGATTATTTAATTATCCACTAAAAATATAGTTTATCTGACTTGTATAAATATTTTTCTACTCTTTTTTGTTTCATGACTTTTTTAACAGACTATACGCAGTTTGCAACTGAATTTTGGCGCCATACCTAACTTTTAACATTTCAATGTGTTATTTTTGTTACTTAGTCAAAACTTAGCGCGGAAAAATGTCTAGCAGTGAAACGTACTAAAGAAAATTTAACTCCACCTGACATTTTAGTAATTGCAACAAAAATGACCCACAATCTTTTACCAACAAAGTGAAGGATTTACGACAAACGTTAGCAAGATTTTATGGTTTGGATTTATGATAATTTGAGCGTAGATAAAGTAGTGTATGAAACTCTACATAATTAGGTATTAAAACACTCGTGTGATACTATTAAAAACTCGCCTGCGGCTCGTTTTTTAAACTCACACTCATGTTTTAATACCCCCCATTATGCATCCGTTTCATAAACTACTATTATGTTATAAATTTTGTTCATTCCCCGCTTAAACTAACTAAATTGATTTTATCGCTAGCAGTTGATAATATTTAATGATTCAATATATCAACCCCGTTGTAGCTTAAAATGCTATTTTACTAAAAAAAGTATTTTGATTGGCAAATCTCGACCCAAGATTTCAGGTGTTAGATTAATTTGTAGTTATGTAAAAGCCGACCCTTTTCTTGATCCTCATCATACTCTATTCCTTAAGTTATATGAAGAAATTATGAAGGTTTATTAAAACAACCTTTTCTTTGTCCTCAGAGCTGTCGGTAAAACCTGTCTGCTCATCAGTTACACCACAAATGCCTTTCCCGGGGAGTACATACCAACAGTGTAAGTATTATTTAATATCTATCTTATCATTCCTAGCATAACTATTCTATCTTATCACTTATCACAGGCTAGTTAAATCATTTTTGTGATACAATGGCTTGAGCTCTACCTCGATTGTGGTCTGCCACAGTGTTACCAGATATAAAAAAAAATTATGTAGTCAGTACTAATAAGAAACCTGTGGGATGATTCTGCATCGTTCAGTTTCTTTGTTAGAAACCCTCACTGGGTTATTTACGATTTACGTAAACCGTTTTCGTACAAGCAAACGGTGGCGCCATTTTTCAAAATTCTATAGGTGGCTGCTGAGCGAACTACATCGTGGCCTTACTGCTGGTGATAAAACAAGCATTATTCGCAACGGTAAACCGGTGTAATTTTTTGCCGTCTGCCCTGTTCAGGGGTTATATGTCTATTTATTGTGGTCGATAGAGCTCGAGTCGGAGACGGTGCATCAAAAAGAACGACAGCAATGCCCTTTTGAAATTGTTCCAAGTTCAACCTAGAGATATTCTGCAAAATTATATCGCAAAATCACTATTTCGTATCTAAAAGTTAATGATACATTCAAGGAATGTATGATATCTGGAGCTCAATAAGAAAGCACGTTTTGACTTATACATAGCTATATTTTCCAGACAGCAGAAAGAATACATGACAATGACAGACAGTTGTTGACAACCAAAGATTTAAAAACTACCCACCACCTTTATTATTATTACACAAATGTTAAACTAAGACATTCCACAGATTACACATAACAAATACATCACAGAATGTAACGTGTTAATTTACAGTCAGTGCCTCCCACCAGAACTGACCCGATTTAGTGAACAACCCGCATTTGATTTGACACTAATCTGAGCTGATTGCTCGCTAGGGGAATTCACGCCACTGCGAAATCTACAATAGAATACTAAAGCCACAGATAACAGAATACGTCATAGTATTACGTATATGCCTATTGCCTAGGCCTAAAGCCTTTTTAGTGAAATGAAATTGAGTAATTCTTCTACGAATAATATAAGTGACAGCTATAATTGTTGTTGTTTTATCGAAACAGTATCAGTAGTGTTACTGTGTGAGCGTAAGATAAGTTAAAATCGTAACATAATCCCTCTGCTTCCGCTTAAAATATTACATAGTAGACGCAATCTGGCCGCGAGATAAGTTTGAAACTATAATTTTTTACTATAGTATACTTAGGTATTAGTCATCCTTTGATGTGAAGAAAAGAACACGTACAAATGATCGTGCTCCTGTGACAATTCTTTCCGCGAATGCCACATGTTGCTCTGAGAAACCTTAATCATGACGGAAGTATTGAATACCGTCAGAACCTGTTATCTACACGTAATATTGTGTGAACTCACAAACGGGTCAGTAAATATTACCGGTCTCGTTTGAAATCTACTAAATAATAATATTTGTAGAGTAGTAGTAATAGACAGTATGACAATAGAGCATGACATGGGCATGAGAAGTGTGACCTAATGATAGATAGATAGGACCTCTCAAAAATGTACGTCGATGGTCGCCATTTGCTTATTGTACCTACAGATAATCCATAGCAGATGCAGATAAAATTATGTAACCCGTGTAGTTAAAGACGATATCCGATCATAAAGAAAAATAAATAAATATATATCGGGACATTATACACATCGCAATCTAGCGTTAGCGTGTGTTATGGGTATTAGATAACTGATACAGTAATATAATATATTCAAAAATACCCAGACACTGGACAACATTAGTGCTCATCACACAAACATTTAGTAAATGTTTGTGATGAGCATTCATGTCATTAAAGTCATTAATGAGCATTAAAGTCACAGTAGTGGGAATCGAACCCACGACCTCCGACGCAGACGGCAGGTTCGCTACCGCTACGCAAATCATCGCCGCCGCTCGAAAAGAAGCATCAACTAATCTTATCATTATTGTCGTATAATATAGTAGGAACTGCAACCAAATATTACCAAGGCTCCAAAAGATTCAATGGAGGATGTGGAAGGCTTGATTTTCATGCGTTTTGCTTACACAGAATGTATGTAATATTTCAGATTCGACAACTACTCCGCGAATGTAATGGTTGACGGCAAGCCTATAAACCTGGGGCTTTGGGATACTGCCGGCCAAGAAGACTACGACCGACTGCGGCCGCTCTCCTACCCACAGACTGACGTGTTCCTCATATGCTTCTCACTCGTCAACCCGGCCTCCTTCGAGAACGTTCGCGCGAAGGTAACCACCATCTTTGTGCTATTGATCCGTTTTAAACATAGTTTTCGGAGATGCTAAAGACAGGGAAGAATATCTAAAAAAAAGTCTAGGTATAACAGTTGCCGAAAAACATGTTATACTTACTGGTTCCCTAATAATGAAAATAAATGCTATAAATTGAGAATCTCCTTATTAGTTGCTTTCCTCTGTCTAAGTTCTTTAGAAAGAAATGATCTTTCCCTAGAACATTACACTGAATCGTGGGTAGAATGACAAGGAATAGGATAAAAGCTCATTTATTGCTGAAAACATAAGCTGAAATGTACTTCTAAAAGTAGCCAGGAAGGTCAACCAGGCTTAGACCAGATTTTAAATTAAAATAAAATCCCAAACTAACTGTATATCAAGACCTTTTTGGATTGTACGAGTATCTACTTGTACCTACTTGTCTATAATTCTATGCATTTTAATCTTTCCTTCGAGAGCTTTCCCCGCGGTTAATAGCCTCAACTGGTGACAGAAGGGCTGGCTCATTTTTTGCGCAACGTATCAGCCTAGCTGTTCAACGCGGAAATGCAGCCAGTATTCTTAGCAACATTCCACGCGGGCAAGATCTGTATAGTAATTAGAATAAGCTAATAATAAGTTTTTTTTAAGCTTAATGAATAGAATTATAGCATAGCTCTATTTCATCACTACAGAGGAAGTATGTGCTCACTTTCCCATCGACAATAAGTTTGTTTTGCAAGCTGTTTCACAATGTATCATCGTTAACTTCCAGTGGTACCCCGAAGTGAGGCATCACTGCCCGTCGACGCCCATCATCCTGGTCGGCACGAAGCTCGACCTGCGCGAAGACAAGGACACCATTGAGAAGCTCAAGGACAAAAAGCTCACGCCCATCATTTATACATCAGTAAGTGTAATTACTTAATCTTCTCTACTTAGTAACAGGCTAAAAAGTCTTCCATCTCTTGTCACTGACATGCTCGCCAACAAGTCGCATGAGTCTGCCGAAGACATATCAGAATCTTATAAGTCAGTAAAATTGACACGTGCAGTGATAATGCTGCTTGAATGGATGAAACGAATGATGTTGTGGCAAACTTTCGATGGATAAAATGTGTATGTCGAAGGAGCTTGTTGAAGATCGCTGAGTGATCATCACTGTGACACAGAATTAGGGTCCATCAGACCGATATCATGATTCTATAGCTGCTATATGTTACATACTCAAAAATCTATAAGATTTACATTTAGGGTCAATTTACACCATGGACTGCTGGTGCCGACCCAACCGACTTCCCGTTCGTGCCACTTCTCGCGGCTTGCACAGATGGCGCTGACAGCTGTTGTAGTAGTAGTTCTCGAGAATGCGTCAGAATTTCCTGGAATATGCGCGCCCTTTAATTTGCTTAAGTTTCGTCAATACTATAAGGGGACTGCTAACTCTGCATTTTCGTGCTTGCGTGGCCGTTATTCTTCGACTGCTTGTTTTTGATACGAGCTATTCTCTCTCCAGGGCCTAGGGATGTCGAAGGAGATCGGCGCGGTGAAGTACCTGGAGTGCTCGGCGCTGACCCAGAAGGGGCTGAAGACGGTGTTCGACGAGGCGATCCGCGCGGTGCTGTGCCCCGTGCAGCCCGTCAAGGTGAAGCGGAAGTGCTCCATACTGTAAGGATTGCGACATGCCAGGTATTGATATATGTTTTCTTTGCATGATTCTAGTTTGTAATTTATTATTATGACTTAATAATAAAAATAACTTATTCGAAGACACTGACTCCCAAGACACGGTACTCGCCCACTTGTACCGCCTAATAAATAAACGTCGAATATTGGTGGAATAGTTATACTCAGCTTTATCCTTCGCTGTCATCAATCACCTCTATTCCACATTTATTTGTAACAGGGTAAATCTTTTTGTTGGCCTAATTAAATTATACGTGCGTGCGTGCGTACTTGCGTGAGTGGGTGCGTGCGTGCGTGCGTGCGTGCGTGCGTGCATGCGTGCGTGCGTCCGTCCGTCCCGTGCGTGCGTGCGTGCATGTGTGCGTGCGTGCGTGCGTCCGTCCGTCCATCAGTCCGTCCCGTGCGTGCGTGCGTGCGTGCGTGTATGTGCGAGCCTATATGAAAGCAAAAGCTAGTAATTAATATATTTAGGTACATACTGTACATCGGTTTTTACTCATCAGTGACTTTATGCATTTAAGTATTGGCATAACCTTATCTTTGATTTCAGATAGACGACGAAGATCGAAGCCAGTGTTAACAGCCTAGCTATAATAAACAAATAGAGCACACCAAAACGATCCGTCTTCTATCGTAATTCATACCACCACTGTGCTGTATGAAATGAATGAAAAATGGACTGCTGTACGCAATACAATAGATGATAATTTTTAAATGTTAATACGCATCGTATGCTGTATGTTACGTGGGTCGGTGTGAGTGAGTTCCGTATTGTAAACGCTTCTGTGCAGTCTGTGGGTAGACACTGACATTTGCGGAGACATTGGATGCAGGCAGAGGCGTAACACAGAGTATTAATAATTAATTGTTGTCTAAAATCCAGGACTGTTACTAAAAAACAATCCTTAACATCATTATGCATATACTGACTGGTCACAAACTTGTCCAAAATTTCATCATCATCAATATAAAATACTTACCATTTTAGACCTGTCAATAAAGACTCTAAAAAGGCACTCATTATGATATTAATTTATTGATAGTACAGAAACAGTTGATTGTGACTCTGAGGTTATATTCTGCCTATATCCAATGTTGATCCATGGACAGTGAACTGTCTTCAGACCAGTGACATCTTTGTTAGGGAACACGTCAGGTTTTTTATCAAGTATAATTGACATTCAGGTGCTGTTCTAACGCGACTTTTACTGTTTAAAATACATTCCTACACTGTTGCTTGAACACCTATCGCGCCGCCATTTTTATTTTATCCTGCAGATTAAAAATAAATTTACCTCTTTGGTGCGTTGGTGTTTGAAAGTGGAATTGTTGAAATTTTTGTGTTTTAGACAGAGATTATTATATTTTTCGATTAATTATTGCTTATTTTTGTTCCCAATAAATAAATAATTGATTTATTCATTATTGTTGTATTTCATTATTAGGTGTCTGTAAGTACATACACAGTATTCACTAAAAAAATGTTATATAATATTTAAACTTTCGTATATTAATAATAATATGTAATGTGTATTAAATGTTTTTCACCGCGATTTGGACAATCGTACGCTATAATATTATGTACTTTTACGTTAAATTTATTAGAGATTAAGTTTTTTTTAATTTTCAAAATTAAATGCTTTTAAAAAAATGTAAAATTAACAATGTTGATTTTGTCCTAATGTTTTTGATGTAATGAATAGGCACAAAGTAGCAGTAAAAGTAATTGTTGCCAATATATTTGATGTATTTAATTTTATTTACTTTAGGTTATTAGCGTTTCACATATGCCTCGTGCGAATCTTCTTGGAGCCTGATATAACTTGTAATAATTGGATCAAAAATAGTCACATGGTGTTTTTCTGTCAAGACGACTGTGAGTTCCGCCGCAATTCTTAGTAGAAACTACTTCCAAATTAGGACTTTAACATTACAGTATCGTATGCAATTTAAAATATTGAACGTTTGACACTGAGAATAAAGATCGTTTATAATTTAGCGCTCTGATCGGAGATTTTTTTGATATTTTTCATATACTGCGAAACTGTATACTTAAAGTACACTCGCGATTGGCGCTTTTTTGCGGGGAGAACTTTGTTATTATATTTTATTTACTACTAGTTATCGTTAATAACTTTAAAATAAGAAGATCTAATGAAGTTTTACGCGAGGCATAATTATTCGACACGTAACACTTAAATGCCGGTGAAATGCGTTAAATAGGTACATATCGATGTCTAGGGGCAATCCAATGCAATTTTATTCACAAAAAAAATGGATGGTGTTTGAAAATTGCAAACTCCTTACGCTGAGATAATTTTTATTTAAACTACATATTCAATTACTATACTGCGTAAGGATACGTTTTTCTACGTTGTTAAATAAACAAATGAAGTGACGCCTTGTTACTTAAATATTAATGGAGTTTAAAAAAACTCTATATTCAGCAAGCAAAAAGCCAGTCCTTACACAGTAACAATTATTATTATCTATGGGATTTCAATGAAATTTAATGAAAAGATTTGCCGTCTAGCTATTATTTTAAACTTGACCAGAAGTTTTAGCTGTAAGATATTTAATTTTCTTTTTGTACCAACGTTATTCATTTACTATAATCTAACAAGCTTAATACAAGTTTCAAGTCTAATTAACTCTTCTGAAGGTTACTGTGAAATGCCGCACAATTATTAAGTTAAGTGATTACCGACCAAGTTAGGATTTTTCTATCTGGTCGTTTAGTTCTTGGGAGACATTTTTTATTTAAAAAGAATGTGATAATGGGTTTAGGCTTTAATTGACTCGGTTTCACGGCCTTTTTTATATTACGCCTAATAAAAAAAAATACAATTTGTCCATGCACCACGTACTGATATTTTGGTTGCTTTTATCTGTAACGGTATTTCCACATTATCATATTATTATACAATATTGAGGCATGGGAAATATTTCCTTTTAACGTACTTTTAATCTAAGATAGGATAGTGTGGAAACGCTCTTAGGTAGTAGGTTAATTACTGTCTAAATCCACTCCTAAAATAAGTAAAAGTTAGTACATACACGTAAAATTACTAAGGATGTGCAATTGTTATTGCTTGTACTCTACAATCGATATCGATGCCATAGACAATTTTTACTTTTTAATATTCGAAAATGGAATCTTCGCCGCTTATAATTTTTAATTTTTTTTTTTCAAAGCATTAACAATTGCACGATATAGGTACAGTACATAGCAGATAAGGTTTTAATGTATTGTTCAGATGCAAATATTTAGAAGGACAACGGTATGTAAATAAATTTTAGAATTAAAACTAAAATGTAAGTGATCGCGCCATTTACTATGGTGTTGCATTTTTAGATCTAGGAAACATTTATTAGGGCGCTTTTATCACATTTTTTATATTAGTTAGTATATGTGTACCGCTATCATTAATAAAGGAAATATTAATTTTTAATCTATTCAAACTTTCTTCATAACCTGTGCGCTAACTAGTACCTACGTCAATAACCTATATTTTATTAAAATTTGTCCTCATATAAGTAATATTAAACATATTTTTCTAAGAACCTTTCAAAATAAAAAAATCTATTGGAACAGTTTAAAATTATATCTACAATATTTCGTATCTTCCACATAAAATCGTAATCGATGAAGTTCAGGAAGGTCGAATTGTTTACTCAAAGCAACTAACAGCATCAGATTTCTCATTTCTGGTAAAAGTTGTACAGAAAAATAGAAACTGCTATAAACAGTGCAAAAATATAATCGTGTATATTTCTTAAATGTGTAAAAATATTATTCGACCAATATAGTTTCAATTTTTTAAGGTAAATATACTACTTTATAATTATATTTTGGTATTTAATTCATTGTTTTATTTTCTTTGATTATTATTATTGTAGTTAAACGGACATTTTTCTTTCAGCATGGATGCCCAATACAAAAATATGATATGTCAATCAAGGGTCTGATTGCGTAAGAAAAACATATTCAATGTTATTGTAATCGTTTGGAAATTCTGAGCTTTGTCTTTCAAAATCTAAGGGTTGATGGCATTATGAGCTCACAGCAATTACCAGCTGAATTCACTAGCATTAAGACAACAAGACAAAGACATTTTAAAATTGCAACGTGAAATTAGCAGCCATGATGATTTTATTGGATTCGGGCATTCTCTGAAAGTTCTAAAGATGCGATCCCACGGTTTGGTTTTTTGTTACACCAGGCCTAGCAGACCTGCGCTACAGAACAGCCAAAAACATTGGTGCGTCCCAACGTTTTTGGTTGTTCTGTGGCGCAGGATTCAAATCCTATTCAGATCCAATGGGCAGTAACCTATAACCTGTCTTAACTTAAACTATCCAAAAAATAGCCCATGCAGCGAGCCGTGGGGCCACAGCTTGTACAGTCGTTAAAAAAATCATAGTAGAACGCTTAGTCAGTTAGCGCATATACATTTTAGTCGAATTTTTTTCCACTATAGTGTACTCATCCACGAACATTTATTGGTGTAAGCTTTTATTGTTATGTCATTGTCATTGTTATTAATACATTTTGTAAAAAAATCTCGTTGCATCTACTAAACTATAAGTACTTATGTGTTTTAATTGTATTACATATCGGATTTTATAATTTATTCGCCAACTTAAAGGTATATAACACAATTCATATACTCGTATCTCAATATTTTATAGCGTTTAGTAAATTCAAAGGAACACCGTGATAAGAATATCGACAGACAACAAGTATAAAGATATGGCACTATCAATCTAATAATACAAAGATTACCTACGTGAACAAACGTAATTTTAGTTGATAAAACATTCGCTGTCAGATTTGAAATTGGAACATATTATGTGTTATGACCAATGACGAAATACGCTAATGGTTATGACTTATGACCTATGAATTGGCGCGCGCATGCGAATTTATCAGCAAGTAGCAACCTTGTATGATGGCGCCCGTGCTATCAAGTCTACGGATCTTTATTACTTGTGTCTTAAACATAATCCGCTTCAGTTAGCAAATTAATAAATGGGACTGTTATTATTTATTATATTTGCTTCCTGCTCGCTCAACCCAAAATATGTAGAAGTGAATACAGTGGCATTCCTTTTATATTATTAAAATCTGTGAATATTATATTCATATTTAAAACGAATCACCCAGTCCTATTAGCTTTGTGTACCATTTTCAGCATACAAAAGTAGTTATTAAAAGTCTGTAAAATAACCGTTTAACACAAAGCTGCCAAGGATAAGTTTGGTAGATGCAACGAAATAAATCATTTTATTATTGTGTCCGCTTGTATTCGTAATGAAATCACTTAACACTTGTACAGTTCATTTTATACGAAACGTGAATGTATTGTGTTGTAACTTGTAACATGTAAGGTAATGCGCCGAACGTCTAATTCGATGGATGAACGCTGTCAGGTACTTCTTCCAAATATTGTGAAGCCTCTGAATAATTTGAAATATATTTATATTAACTGTTCAAGTGATGGTTTAATTTTACACGTTGTTACCAGACAACTATTGATCTAGATATCCGCAATCCGCTGTCCTATTTCCCAATCCCATCATATCTTTGACGAGTTTGGCTAATAAATTCCTCATTCTACTTTAGAGAAGTCAAAGAATTAGTAGGTAGATACTTGAACAAGTGAACTTTTAACCCAAGAGTGCCAAGATTGTTAAGCCCAGTGACCACTTACCATTTTTAGATCGCCCATTTTTTAATTTATCAGAACGTGATCAGGGCTAATTGATCCGGATTGGCTTTTATGAGGGACTTCGCTCTTATGTACTGATAACTTGCTGATAACTTTTGGACAGTAGAATTTCGGCAAATAATAAGAATAATTGTGCTACAAATAAAAGATCATCAGCGGTGTCTGTATCGTCATTTGTTTAAAAACGCGAGCTTACGACAATCAATATGTACCTACTTACACTCATGCTTACATACTTAATTGTTTAATTAAGTATGTAAGCATGAGTTATACCAAGTTTTAATAAAGTAACGCAACTAGGTACCTACGCACCTAACTCTTCAAGGTCGAAAAGAAGTGTTGGTGTAGTAAACTGTATAAGCCCAAGTTACTAATTATTCTTGTTACTCTCAGCTCTAAGGGCATTTTTACCACAGATTTTAATTTTTACTATCTTATTCCTACGAATATTTTAACTCGTGTTCAAGTACGGACCAAGATACATTGGCCGCGATACAAAGATAAAGGATTTTGATCGCGAATGTACAATAAACTGGTCACCAGTCGTCAGTAGCGCTGCCAGTGAGCAGTCCACTGCGCCTGCGCATTACACTAATACGTGGATATATCGCCAATCGATTTATGAATCAATAATAGTAACAACTGGATTTAAAATCGATTTGGCATCATGTCGAAAGTTTTGTTGAGTCGCGAGTTACCAGATATTGAGGTCAGTGTTACTTAGTTGATAATAAAAATACACATGAAAAAAAATACGTGCACAAGACTTATGAAGGTTCTTGTTCATTAGGCTCATTCAATGTGGAGAATAATGACTCGAATTTATGAAACGCTTTTTTTACTCTGCAATATTATAGGTAAGTATATAGGCACCTACCTGTAGGTAGATCTCGTAAATGTGTATGTCCCCTCAAATCTTAGTATGTTTCGCTCTGACACCGGAGCATCATGAGATATGTCGAAAAACACAGTAAATAAATTTTGTAACTAAACATTTTGCGATTAAAGCACACTCTTTATTTTATTGAGATATTTACGTAGGACAATATCAGTATCTACCACGGTATCTACTGTATTAAGTAAATAAATAAATAAATAAATAGGTCCTTGTCTAATAGATAACTAAGTACATAATTTTATCCAAAAGCAAAACCCTAGTGTCAATATTTATGATAACAATAAATACATTCATGCATCTAGGTAGGTATACGATGCACAAATCACAATGGTAGAATAGGTACCTAAACTTAGTACCTAACTATTGAGTTCTCGTATATATTTTTGTTTTATTTTTTTATACGAATAGAACATTACAATCCTTTGAGATCGCCTAAGTGGTACCACCAAGTACTTATAGGTACCTAACACGCAAAACCATATTCACTTGTTCACAGCCGCATTAATTTGTACTATCAGAAACAATAACTCTTGAATCAGACTGATATTTTGTTCACCCAAAGGTCACAGATTCGATTCTTATCTCAGAAGACGGATTTAACTTGAATTCCTTGAACATTGAAAATCTTATCTTGTTCAACTAAGTACCTATTTACTGGTGGCATTGCAATGATAATAGATAGTAATATTATGAAACTTATAAAATACTTATTGACTGATTGTACACTAGGTAATAACAAACTATACCTACTTACTTCGTAGGTAGATACTCGTAATAGGTAGGTACCTACTTTAATAAGTAAATTTATCACTTCAGGCTCTCAGAAATCTCGAAAAAGAAAGAACTAGGTCCTAATACCTTCCTAAGTACCTACTTATTATATTCTAGTGAGATAACCACATTGATCTGGTACCTAAGGTACAGGTAGGTAAGGTTTCTATATCTAATGTCGTGATTTAGATATATCTATTTAGGTACTTAATAGCATAATTAAGTAAATTTATCTTATTGCAGAATTTATTGAAGTTAAATCCGACGGTAAAGCCGTACAGCAATCTCGTACCGTCCGCACAAACTAAGAAGAATAAACAACACTGGAAGAGGAATGCTGATAGGAAGTGCGGGGTAATAAAAAATTCATTCTAGTTAGGTAATGACTGCAATCTTAACGTAATGGTTAGTGAACGATGGATAAGTAGGTAGTCGAAGTCTGACACCTTCCACCGGAGACTTAATTTTTTTAAATCCTGTTGCATCTACCGGGACTTCATCCCGGTGATAGGTCACCCGCTAAATCCAAGCGCGCCAACTGGCCATTGGTGTCAACTGTGCATAGGTTTTTCTGCTGGTCTGTAGTGCCTTTTATGGCCCTGTCTATATGACGAAAGGTCAGTCAACCATTCACTCAAAAGAATCCACCTAAAGTTTTTCACAGAACAGCATTGAAATTAAAATAATATCCAAGGTTAAGGTCATTATTGTGGATTCAAACTTCCTCCACAATATGGTAGGTAAAACCCTGCCATTACTTTTTGTGCTATTCACAGACATGTCCAACTTTGGAGAGAAACTTCGACGACATCAAACACACAACCCTGTCGGAGCGTGGTGCCTTGAAGGAGGCCGCGAGGTGTCTCAAATGCGCCGACGCGCCTTGCCAGAAGTCCTGCCCCACGCAGATCGACGTCAAGAGCTTTATCACCAGCATTGCCAATAAGGTACCTCTTCTTCTCAGTTGACGTCCCTAAGTCTGAGCAGAGACCTCTCTCTTGTAGGTGATGAGCGAGGAAGATCGCTCAAGAGGCGCAGATCTTCCATGACCTCTTTCAAAGATTATGTAGAGATGTCTTTAGTATATGGACAGTGGACACATCTTTAAACTGTGTTATGGAGAAGTTTTTCAAGTTTTAAAAGTAGCAAAACACCGTAAGCTAGATGCCGTAGCGGTTTCCTGTATAGAATCATCTACCTTAGAAGCTTCAAACAATTTAGTAAAGTCTTAAGTCCTAGGCATAAGTAAAAATATCAACATACAACAAATGAACCAGCTGAGGTCTTCAGGTCTTGAAACACCTGCTCGGATGGATGGATATCCCTTCTGAGGATATTTCTCTATTGTCCCATCTGCAAAATGTCATAATTGCCAATAAGGTACAATTAGACCTGTCATAATAATTATAACATATTTTCTTGATATTTTCCAATTTTCATTACCTACTGTCGAGAAACGTATGAAAGTGGATTGAAACGCACATCCTCCATTCCCTTATTAATTTGCCTATTTTATTCTTCGTAGCTTCTTTCGGATTTCTTACGGATTCTTCATAGCTGTGTCTGTTGTCCTAGAACTACTATGGAGCTGCAAAAGCCATCTTATCCGACAACCCGCTGGGCCTCACGTGCGGCATGGTCTGCCCCACCAGCGACCTCTGCGTGGGCGGCTGCAACCTGCATGCCACTGAGGAAGGCGCCATCAACATTGGAGGGTTACAGCACTTTGCCGTGGAAGTAAGAACTTACAGAATGTTAGAGATCCTCTAATTTAAAAATGAACGGCCCTCCACTACTTTCCTCTTTCAACGTGTGTGCGTTAACACGTGAAGGAGCGTTATTTTTATCTCGGAAGAAGATCTTTTTGGACAAACGCCCGGAACATTGAGCAAGCACCTATGAGGGCATGTAAACCCATAACGCATATTTTTTTCCAAAATTTCTAAAGATCAAAAACATTCCTTGAAGCCACTTACAAAATCGGTCATTTTGAGAACTGCATTTTCAAATTCCAGATATTCATGAAAATGGGCATTCCTCAAACCCTGGATCCACATACGAAGACGTTACCCAAAGGAGGAGACCAGAAGATTGCGTTAGTTGGAGGTGGCCCCGCCAGTCTCAGCTGCGCTTGCTTCCTTGCCAGACTTGGCTATAAGAATATCACTGTTTACGAGAAGGAAAATTATCTTGGGGGACTCAGGTACGTATGTATGCTACTTTTAGAATAATTAATAGTAGGTATCATGTCGTTATTATTGGTGGGCGACGTCAATCAATCGCGAGTGACGTCACATAGGCGTACGACGTTTTGACGTCATCAACGCGAGAAGCGCTATCGTTACAGGTGACGCCATAAGGGTTTGTATTATTTTGAAAGATGTGTCTTTCTTCCTCCCTCTTTCGAGTATTTGGGTATTTTGGGTTTCCTTAAATGCCTAGAATTATACTTTTTCTTACATATATACTCCCATATGGATTTTTGCAGTTCATCAGAAATCCCTCAATACCGTCTGCCGTACGACGTGGTCCAGTATGAAATAGATTTAATCAAGAATCTTGGAGTTAAATTCTTGACTGGAAGAAAGCTTTCCACTAAGGATCTAACAGTTGAGGTGTGTACTTCAAACTTTTAATGGTTGTTATTTGTTATTTATAAACCATACATTTAAGTATTTCTAGATTTTATTTATATCAACCAGCATAGATTAGGGCCTAGCGGAATGTTTATTTAACTCTACCCTTTTTTACAGGGACTTTTAAAAGAGGGAAACGCAGCAATTTTTTTGGGTATTGGTCTACCGGAGCCTAAAAAGATACCAATCTTCAAAGATTTAACACCAGATATGGGCTTTTACACCAGCAAAGACTTCTTACCGCTTGTATCTCAAGGCAGCAAGAGAGGTATGTGAAAACCTGGAGATAAATCGATTTTCTTATGCCTAAAAAAATAAAAAAATAAAAAAAAAAAAGATTCCGACGAATTGAGAACCTCCTCCTTTTTTTGAAGTCGGTTAAAAATCAGTAACGAGCGATGAACTTAGATTACTAGCCCAATTAAAAACTGTGATATTATGATAAATGCCTTGATGGTACACGATTTAGTTTTGCTCCATTTATGATAGAGCCTACCACCTGTCATAACTTCTTTTGCTCGATAGCAGAAAGACTGACTTTAGAATTCAGACATCAGCTGATGCTCACATGCACTCCTAATCAGCAAAGTGTTATTATTTCGCAACGCTTAGTACATTTACGTTCAACATTGTGACTAAAATGTGAAATGCATCAGGCTTGCTAAGGCATCGGACATCGGATATGATCACTTATTCATAACGGTGTTCAATTCTCCTCAATTCACCTATGCTTTAGCCGTTCTTCAGAATTTATTCCTATTGGCACCCAGGTTCTTATTTGGGAATAACAAATTGTCCACAGGCATGTGTGCCTGTAAAGCATCTCTCCCAGAATTGTACGGAAACGTGATAGTATTAGGCGCGGGGGACACAGCGTTCGACTGCGCCACATCGGCGTTGCGTTGTGGAGCCAGGCGTGTGTATGTGGTATTCCGAAAGGGCTTCACCAATATCAGAGCCGTGCCTGAAGAGGTATGTCACTTTAAATTTTACAACATTTATAGGCACCTTAGTAAAGAATTTTCAAGTCGAAAGAAAGGACGCTTTATTGTCCCAAACAAGAGGTTTTTTTATTGGTATGGATGTCAAGACAAGCAAGTCGTGCTACTGATGTTAGGCTATACATGCCCATGTCAGAAGCAGTGCATACTAAGATATTGCATTGCAATGTCGCACTACACTGCATTCTGTGGGTATCCGCAATCTCTACTTGCAGTATTTGACAATGCAGTGCTATCTAACCATCTGGGCGGATCCTGCAAAAAGTCCTACCTGGGTAGTTGTTAGACTGGACAGGTGTATGGTGGATTGTTCACAAAAAAAGCGAAAGGAACGTTTGAAAGAGTCTTTTCAATTAAGTTTTGGAACCAGATGTCAACTTGGTGCTTTGAAATACAAAAAGATTTTAGCAACATCAGAATCGTGTCTAAAGAGGCTATTCCTATCTACTCGTACTTAAATGCCTTTACATCATCTTAGTGTAGTTTTAAATATCAAAATGTTTTCAGGTAGACTTGGCTAAAGAAGAGAAATGCGAATTCATACCTTTCATGTCTCCACAAGAAGTCATTGTTAAAGGTGGAAAGGTAAGTTCTTTCGTGTGACTGTGTGTAAACTTGGTAATAACCGTAATTTATTGATGTTGAATTTTCAAAAATGGTTTTCAGATTGCGGCCTTAAAAATGTGTCGAACCGAACAACTTGAAGATGGCGAATGGATAGAAGATCCCGATCAAGTCTTGCAACTGAAAGCTAACTTTATCATATCTGCTTTTGGTTCTGGGCTTTATGATAGTGATGGTAAGTAGGTATATCACTAAAAATAACTATCACTAAGTAATCTGTCCCTCCAAAAAATAGAAACGTCAAATTGCGGTATGATGGTAAGTACCTACTCTTATCAGAGATCACTCCCAATAGCTACAAAAAAACAAAGGCAACACTATAGCAACGTCAAATCGGTCACTTAAGTACCTGTGGACTTAAAATACCCGATCCGATTTGGTTTAGCTTATTTTGGTGTACCTAATCTACCAGTACCAGTAGAGAATAGTTGAGTTTTTCTTAGTGGCATTTTTCGTCTAAATTACGTCGGGATTGGACTCCGTTATCGTCTCCATCTTAAAAGCACAGTAGGTGGCGAAAACTGGGCAACAAACTGCTACGAATAAAGAAGGTTTTTTATTTTAGTAAAGGAAGCAATGTCTGGAGTAAAACTCAACCGCTGGGGTCTACCCGAAGTGGACAGCACGTCTATGCAAAGCGTCAGTAACCCCAAAGTGTTCGTGGGTGGTGACTTGGCGGGCTTGGCTGAAACCACCGTGGAATCTGTGAACGATGGGAAATCCGCTGCTTGGTACATGCATTGCTATTTGCAGGTAGGTACTAATTTCGAACGGCCACCGCGCGCTGGCTACTTTGCTCGCGTTAGTTCTTGTACGGTCTTTTTCAAGCGCTGCGTGCGACCGTCGCGAGGCAACGTTAGTACGTCGAATGAAATAAATAGATGGAAAGAGACCAACAACTTTGCGTTTGGTGCATGTTGTTTATGGAAGCAGGACCAGTGCGAACTGAATTGCACCAATTGCACTTTTTTGTGTCAGCGCTAGAGTCGCTATTTCTTTGATTTCATATTGCGGAGTGTATTTTTATGTATGTATTCCGTGGTATAATGTTCTACGTATTTCAGGAAATACCATACAACACTCCAGCGGAACTCCCAAAGTTCCACTGCCCTATCGACGACGTGGACCTATCGGTGGAGGTGTGCGGCATCAAGTTTGAGAACCCGTTCGGCTTAGCGAGCGCTCCTCCCACCACGGCCTCCGCCATGATTCGCCGCGCCTTCGAGCAGGGCTGGGGCTTCGCTGTCACCAAGACTTTTGGCCTTGACAAGGTATTATTACCTACAATCAGAGACAGACAATTTCTCTCCGGTCGTTTCCGACTATGAGATGAGGATTAGAGAGTGCACACTTTTAATATAATATATCACGCTTAGTCAGTAAATCACTGTAGAGATTAACCACCGTGCTGTAATCTTAACAGATTAGCAACACAACCTTATTTTTGTTTTACTTTGGAGGATGTATAACGAACTATAGACAACAGCGATCATTACTGCAAGTGTAAAATTAACAGTATGATATAGATGCCATGAACTTTCTTTTAGTTATTTTTTAATTTGGAATAGTCCAAAACTGTTTAGAAAACGCCAATTTACCCAGTTCTACCCATGGACAAAAAGCAATATGCATCTGAGTTTCGTCGTATCGTATCCGTCGTAATCAGAACTCGCTTAGCTCAGTTGGTAATAAAGGACCCAGCTGCGATTGCTGTGGAACGTGGATGCAAGTCCCACCGCGAGTGAAATTTTGACGCATGTTTAAAATAGGTTTAACGTAAAAGTTATTTGATTTGATCTATAAATCCTACAGGATCTTGTGACCAACGTGTCACCCCGAATAGTCCGCGGCGTGACGTCGGGTGAGAACTACGGGCCGGGACAAGGCTCGTTCCTGAACATTGAGCTGATATCAGAGAAGTGCGAGGCATATTGGTGCCAGAGCATTACAGAGCTAAAACGGGACTTCCCCACAAAGGTAAACCATAGTTTTTGCATAAAAGTTAAAAGAAATAGTGGCGCCACAGTCTATGATGTCGATTGAAATTCAAATTAAGAGATTTAACGCACAAATAATACTAGGCATGATTTCGAAACATTTAGTAGCACAATACTTATCTACTGTGGATAGAAACATACATTGTTAAACAAAAAATAAGTTTCAATAAATTTTTGCCAACCTAAAAAATGTTTGACGAGCTCATGGAAGTTGGAACCCATAAAATTGGTGGTTATGGCCACTAATTTTATGGGTTCCAACTTACAAATTATTTTCAACATCAGTGAAATAGTGGAAATACGAGTAGACCCTTTTGATATTCTATTTTCGCGACTAAAAATGAATTTTCCCCCTTTTATACCTTCCTCTATATTCATCAAAAGTTGCCCAACATTGTAGGTGTGAAAACATCCTGTCTTTGTACTCGTATATGTATCTGTAATTTTACTCTACGCCACAAGTACAGAACCAATTAGGCTCTAATTTGAAATGGAGATCGATTAAATTATCCCGGATTAACACATAGGCTACTAAGTATATTCCAGAAAAATCTATCTGCGAAAAACATAATTTCACGCGTAAAAAGCTAGTTTATAATCAAATTCAAAATTATTAGGTAATATTCCGCAGGTTGTTATAGCGTCAATAATGTGCTCTTACAACGAAGAGGACTGGGTGGAGCTGGCGCAAAAGGCGGAAAGCGCTGGAGCGGACGCATTAGAGCTCAACCTGTCTTGCCCTCACGGTATGGGCGAGTCTGGGATGGGACTTGCATGTGGGCAGGTGCGTTTACGCCATTCATTTTTACTACTGTCATAGTGACAGATTTCAGCCGTGCTGACCATCAAAAGAGATACGTAATATTTACTAAGTATGTGCTGTTATTATATAACCGAATTGTAAAAAGCCGCAAAACTTAGTTGTCAAACATAAAACACTTGCGCACTTTTGGTCCTTCGAGCCGGATCTAGTAACCAAACTGAAACATATGGGGTGACGGGTTTACAGAGTCCTTGTATCCGGTTTAAATCCTTTAATTACTCAAAAAGTACAAAATACAGTATTGCGCGGGGAAAATATGACACGACGCGTACGTACTCGTGATAGCCTTGAAACCGACTGACGCGCGCCGCAAGCGCTCGGCCGCTCGTTGAAGCTTAGACTAGCGCCTGCGCATTGGGCATTAGGCCAAAGCAGACTAACAACACAACATAAGGACATGATCACACACGCTACAAACATATATTTTTCGGTTAAAATATATTCGAACAAAAAAGTTTTTTTGTAATAAATAATGATAAAAAATTATAAAGTGATCATGTGTGAGTGTGACCAACGTCAAGGTTTCACGGACGCATGTGTACCTACTCTAGAAAATGCCTTCAATTTGTTGAGCTTTTCACCGGTTCAACACAATCTAATTCAGTGATCTCGTTACAAGTATTAAGCTATAAAATACGATTCTGTCTTTGAGTCTGTATAAAAGAAATATTTTTGGTGTCTTTTAAAAGGATCCAGTGTTAGTAAAGGGGATATCGCAGTGGGTTCGCAAGGCTGTCAAGATCCCGTTCTTCGTGAAGTTAACTCCTAACATCACAGACATAGTCAGCATTGCTGTTGCGGCACACGAAGGTATTTGAAAGTTCCGTACTAAATGGTAGAAATGGACCCTTAGCCTTAGGTACATTGGGACTTCATCCATCCCTCTGTCTTTGTTAAAATTAAACGTGAATTTTAGAGATGTTGTGAGTTTGGATTATTGTAATTCAACAATCATGCTACAACTACTGAATCGACTTTGCTGAAAGCTGACTTAGCTGGATAGCCAATACCAAATTGGAAAATAGACGTAGCACCGCTGGGATGTAGGAGGTGCTTACAGAAGTGAAAACTCAATCAGAAACTGGTGTCGGTTACAGTAACGGTTACAGTACGAGTTCAATGGCTTTTCCTTATCTCAAAAATAGATAACGCGCCTAAAGCAGTTTTCACTTAGCTCTAGTACTAGTTTAAGGTAATTTCATATGGCTTTTTTTTTTTTTTTTTTTTTTTTTTTATCGTGGGGAATCCTCATGGATACCCAGTCGCCCGGGGGAGCGGCTGGGTTATGCCGGACTCTTACCGGCTAAACCCCACGGTGTTTCCTCCTCGCACCGTATGACGGGAACACGGGAACGCTTGCGCAAACTTCCGCGAACCCGCCGGTGCCCGGCCGCTTGCGCAGCCCCTCCACGAGGTGGAGCATGGAGCTCCCCTCCAACAGCAAGGCCGGCCAGAAACACCTAAGCCGGCCTTACCTCCTCGGCGCCCATCCGTAAGGCGACGGACCCCCCCGGGACCGCCACCCAGGGGCCGTGGGCACGGGTAAGCCGATACCTGCGGAGCTTGCTCCTGCACTTCGCAGGCATCAACCTCCCATACCCCGCGGCGGATCTGATCTTTGGCTCCGCCGCAAACCACCAAACGGCCGCAGAGGACAGGGAGAACGGCAACGACACACCGACACTCCTCTTCCCCTGCGGCCCCGCCGCCGACGCATCTAACGGTGCGCCACCGTTTGGTCGCGGGAGATAGGGCGAGCGGCAACGACACACCGACACGCCTCTCCTCCCGCGACCCCTCCTGGCTGCAGGAGACAGAAAACTCTGTCCCCCGCACCCCTCTTGGACGCATCCAGAGCGGGCCCATCTCCAGGCCCACTCCGAGCGTCCCCTCCTGGATTCCTTTTGGCTTCACCGTGGGGCCCAACCACGGCTACTGAGCCCCCCCATCGCGACAAGATTGGAATCCATCGGGGGGGAATTTCATATGGCTGAACAGGGCGCTGTCTCAGTATAGCAGTGCTTTTGGGGATGTAGTATAGTGACCGTAATTTTGTAATTTCTTTCTGAATTTAGGTGGAGCGAGTGGTGTTTCCGCTATCAATACTGTGTCAGGCTTAATGTCGGTCCGTGCAGACGCTACTCCATGGCCACAAGTCGGTAAGTTGACGCCTTTAACAGACTCCAAACTATACCAATCAATAAAATACAATTTTATTGATTGGTGTAGTTTACATCCACAACTGTTGAGCTGAGAAAATGGGGTCGACAACTTAGTCATTTATTAGCATTCATGTATCAATTTTTATGAGTCTTTATTATCTGCTAAGTACATAATATATGCAAAATATGTTTTTTAACTGAAGAACGGCAAGACGAGTAAGATTCAAGAAACAAGACGTTCTCCTGATAGTAAATCATATTCCTCTCCTAAGTCGTTGCAATTTGTTATTACTTGTACTTAATAACATCCTGTGTTACGCCACTCTGCTATACATGGTTTAAAGGGGCTGGATCAATCGAAATATTTGCAGGTCGTGAGAAGAACACCACATACGGCGGCGTGTCGGGCAACGCGACTCGCCCCATGGGCTTGCGGGCGGTGTCTGCGATTGGCAACGCGCTGCCCGGCTTCCCCATCCTGGGCATCGGCGGCGTCGACTCCGCGGACTCCGCGCTGCAGTTCATCATGTGCGGAGCGCCCGTCGTGCAGGTTTGTGACGTGTCGGGTAACGCGACTCGCCCCATGGGCTTGCGGGCGGTGTCTGCGATTGGCAACGCGCTGCCCGGCTTCCCCATCCTGGGCATCGGCGGCGTCGACTCCGCGGACTCCGCGCTGCAGTTCATCATGTGCGGAGCGCCCGTCGTGCAGGTTTGTGACGTGTCGGGTAACGCGACTCGCCCCATGGGCTTGCGGGCGGTGTCTGCGATTGGCAACGCGCTGCCCGGCTTCCCCATCCTGGGCATCGGCGGCGTCGACTCCGCGGACTCCGCGCTGCAGTTCATCATGTGCGGAGCGCCCGTCGTGCAGGTTTGTGACGTGTCGGGTAACGCGACTCGCCCCATGGGCTTGCGGGCGGTGTCTGCGATTGGCAACGCGCTGCCCGGCTTCCCCATCCTGGGCATCGGCGGCGTCGACTCCGCGGACTCCGCGCTGCAGTTCATCATGTGCGGAGCGCCCGTCGTGCAGGTTTGTGACGAGTCGGGTAACGCGACTCGCCCCATGGGCTTGCGGGCGGTGTCTGCGATTGGCAACGCGCTGCCCGGCTTCCCCATCCTGGGCATCGGCGGCGTCGACTCCGCGGACTCCGCGCTGCAGTTCATCATGTGCGGAGCGCCCGTCGTGCAGGTTTGTGACGTGTCGGGTAACGCGACTCGCCCCATGGGCTTGCGGGCGGTGTCTGCGATTGGCAACGCGCTGCCCGGCTTCCCCATCCTGGGCATCGGCGGCGTCGACTCCGCGGACTCCGCGCTGCAGTTCATCATGTGCGGAGCGCCCGTCGTGCAGGTTTGTGACGAGTCGGGTAACGCGACTCGCCCCATGGGCTTGCGGGCGGTGTCTGCGATTGGCAACGCGCTGCCCGGCTTCCCCATCCTGGGCATCGGCGGCGTCGACTCCGCGGACTCCGCGCTGCAGTTCATCATGTGCGGAGCGCCCGTCGTGCAGGTTTGTGACGTGTCGGGTAACGCGACTCGCCCCATGGGCTTGCGGGCGGTGTCTGCGATTGGCAACGCGCTGCCCGGCTTCCCCATCCTGGGCATCGGCGGCGTCGACTCCGCGGACTCCGCGCTGCAGTTCATCATGTGCGGAGCGCCCGTCGTGCAGGTTTGTGACGTGTCGGGTAACGCGACTCGCCCCATGGGCTTGCGGGCGGTGTCTGCGATTGGCAACGCGCTGCCCGGCTTCCCCATCCTGGGCATCGGCGGCGTCGACTCCGCGGACTCCGCGCTGCAGTTCATCATGTGCGCAGCGCCCGTCGTGCAGGTGTGCAAGCATTAACATTATTAGCTCAGCCTAAACGTTATGGGCGGTTCATTGTAAATTTCAAATCAAATACTTACGACACTATGAAAAAGACGTGTATTTCAGTTTCCACAAATCCTGTGGAACTCACATGTGGTGGAACCATTGATTTTTCCGGGATGAAAATTTTTCTTTAGATATATAATATGTTAAATCCTACATTATAATTTATCTATCTGTCTAACTAGTTAACTGATTTAAAAGATGTCATCGACAGATTGTTAGAACTTGTGCAAAGGTTGAAATTACCTTCGTTTCGTTGTTTTTCGGCGATAACAGAGTAGGACACAACTTGTGTCGAATCCGAAATTATTTTGATGAGATTTTTAACCCCTTTCTCACACTTGCCAGATTTGCAGTGCGGTACAAAACCAAGACTTTACAGTCATTGAAGACTATGTTACGGGCCTCAAAGCCTTATTGTACCTGCGATCTCTTGGGCTTGAGGGTTGGACTGGCCAATCGCCACCGACTGTTAAACATCAGAAAGGCAAACCAGTGCAGACATTGTATGATGAGAATGGAAAAGTTAGTATAGTAATAAGACGAGCAAGACATTAACCTTTTTTTTACTATGTAAGCTAGCGCTTGACTGTGATTACATCTGATGGAATAGGATGATACAGTCTAAATTGGAACGCGTTTTTGCCTAGGAGATGCCTAATCACTCTTGATTTGAAGGCACCCAGGTAGTAAGTGGCGAGAAAGACAGTGCCTGGGAGGGCATTCCAGGCCTTTGCAGTGCATGTCAGGAACGAGAAATCAAACCGCTTTGTACGCGTCTTTGGAACGTCTACTATGTATGGGTGGAGGCCTTTTCGATACCTTGCCGTTATATGGTAAAAAGGTGACACGGGAACCAAATTAAATAGTTCCTGAGCACACTCTCCGAAATAAATTCTATAGAATACCGACAGACAGGCAACCTTACGATGATGTTCAATGCGTCCCATAATTTAGCATTGCAATAATATCATCCTGAGACATCAGTTATTGTTAGGTCCTATTGTGCACGTTTGCGTACAGTGCCCTAACCGAAACACAGACATTGCTGTTTCACGGCGCAATATCTGATACTGCTGTGGTACCTATAGGTACCTACGAAGACGCGCCCCACTCCTCACAATCGCTTATGGAGGATGGATTGAATAACATCTTCTTAATATATATAAATCTCGTGTCACAATGTTTGTCCTCAATGGACTCCTAAACCACTTAACCGATTTTAATAAAATTCGCACACAGGGTGCAGTTTGCTCTAACTTAAAAGATAGGATAGCTTAAATCTCAATTTATCTATTTTTTTTTATATCCTTAAGGGCAAAACAACGTTTGCCAGGTCAGCTAGTAATATTATATATTTTGTAGATTGAATATTTTGTAGAATGTAAAATAAAATGGACTGCAATCTGAACATGGTAAGCGTTGATGCAACCAGCCAAATATTTTATTGTACAAAATTTAAAAGGGTAGGTAAGAATTCAGTACTCCCTCAACCTACCCGGACGAACTCCGCAAGAAGAGTACCACCAACTAAGCAGATATTCATGCCTATTTTTTTTCCTTTAGGTCCTCGCACACTTCGGCCCGTACAACAAGAAACGTGAAGAGATACTCCACAATATACGCCTCAAGTCCTCCATACTAGATAACCAGGTACCCGACTGCCCGTTGAAGAAAGAAGTCAACGGCTGCTCCCAAGTGCCCCGAATCAAGGACGTGTTGGGCGAAGCTTTGCCAAGAATAGGGACGTACAAGAACCTGGATAACACTAAACAAGTGGTTGCACTGATTGATGACGTAAGTCTATATGTCCTACCTAATTGGTATATATACCACTTTTTGCGTAGTGGGTTGAAAATATATTTTCAACCCACTACGCAAAAAGTGGGGTGTTATTTATAAGTATGACGTCGATGTCTGTGTTGTCTGTGGCATCGTGGCTCTCAAACGAATGGACCGCTTTCGATGCGATTTTTGCGAAAGTTAGTTTCCTTGCTGTGGCTCTTAGCTATGTTTGCATTTTTTTTTTCAGGATATGTGTATCAACTGTGGTAAATGCTACATGGCCTGCGCAGATTCAGGATACCAGGCTATTGAGTAAGTAGAAATACTCTAAGCATTGATGCAATAAAAATACACACTATGCAACATACACACCATATAACACAGTAATAATAATTTAAATATTAAATACAATACAAATACCTACTAAGTAACTTTGGGTTTTCTCACCCTAGGAACCGTAGATTTATTTGGGACAGTGTTAAATATTAAATCAAAGTATAGACTATCGCCTCCATTCCAATTTTCATCCAAATTAAAATGGAAAATACTACATACATTTACATACAATTTTTTGCTTTCATAATAATTAGTGCCTGTATTACATCTGCCGATTGCTTAGAATTAGATGCTTATTTTTTGTTACCTACAGATTCGATCCAGAAACACACATTCCGCATGTAACGGATGACTGCACGGGGTGTACTCTATGCTTGTCTGTATGTCCCATCATTGATTGCATATCGTAAGTACTTAACTTTTATTTTTTACGTTTTTCCCTCATTCCCTACGTACTTACTGCCAAGTTCTAAACCTAACAGGTAAATCCACTAGATACAAAAATCTTTGTATCTACCAACCTATCTATAAGCTTTAATTGACATCAGTGTATTAAGTAAAAGTGAGAAAAGAGAAAGAAATAAAGAATATAATAAGGCCGAGTTTGCACTGAGCTCTTCTCAGTGCTTGACGCGAATATTACCTATTACAAGCTGACACGGTAAAGTTGTTTTGTCATATAAATCTTATAAAATATAGTAATTTACGTTTATTATAATCAGACCTGTCGAATACACACAAAATTATCGTGAAAATCGGTCAAGCCGTTTCGCAGTTTTGTTACACTGTGATATGAGAATTTTGTGTATTAGAATATCCTTGATCTGTGCCTGTACTTATGTGTTTTTTTCTTAAACCTCAAAAGTCAGAAGTCAGAAGAGAGTTCAACTATACCTATATAAACGTAGAAGAGGACTATAGTACTTCAAGCATGCAAATTAAGTACTTTGTAAGCAACTAATTTATCAAGTAAAATTTTTTTTTTTCTAGGATGGTGCCTAAGAAAATACCGCACGTTATAAAGAGAGGTCTTCATTACGAAGTTCATCCTGTCACACCATTGGGCTTGGATGGAGTTTGTCAATAAAAATACCATATAAATAGTACAAAAATAATTACTTTATTTTAAAAATTAATAAAAAAATATAAATCTCTATTAATATGATAACGACTTTCATTTTTAGCTTCTTTTAACGTTTTCGTATATATTTTGTGCATCTTTTTTGGATTTCTCCCATAAGTAAACCCAGTCGTTTGACGGATTAACTTTTAAAGTCAAAGCTGATACTGGCTTTGGACAGTTATAGTGGCTTTTGTTAACAACATGCTCTTTCATTTTCCCAGTTTTCTTTTCATGTAGTTTCTTACAAATTAGGCATTCAAACATACTTGCTACTTTCAAAGAATCTGTTTGATATGGGCGCTGCTTAAACTCTTCTATAAGTCTGGTATTTGTTATTACTTCTTTGGTCTTATGAATTAAATGCTCTTCATACAACAGATCATTTTTCAACAACTCCTTAATGAGCACACTCATATTCTCCGGCGTTGGATAATCTTGTATGAGAATAGCAGATTTGTCATTCGGAAACCAATCTTTTATCGATGGAGATCCAAAATAAATGGGTACACTCCCAACTTTTATAGCACGCCAAAATTTCTCTGTAACATAATCCTCACAAACACCATTTTCTAATGCCAAAACAAACTTGTATCGAGCAATAAAATGCAAGAATTCGTTATCGTTTAAATTATTCAAGTAGTCATCTCTGAATTTCTCCGGTAGTTCTTTGTTATTCAAGCAAGCTCCGTATGAATCAATATTAATAAACTTCATCAGCTCTTTTACATATTCATCTCTTTCTGTAGCAGTTTCACAGTCTGATTGCAAATATAAAATAGGTGCTATATCTTTCAACAAATAATTCTTTGTAATGGTCGGAACAAAATATTCTCCACTAGTAATGTCAGACCAGGAATCTAAATATTGTAAAGGGAATGGAATGTCACTGTAGCGACTGAAAGTTGCCGAGTAATTAAATAAACTTAACGTAGATTCATGCAACAGTTCTTGTACATTTCTTGGAGATTCCTCGTGGTACAGTCCCCATATCACATCTCTGGCCCTTCTAGGAAGGGGTAGCTCATCAAAATGTATGGTACTTGCATAAAATAAATATGCACCAACATTGGAATTTTCATTATTCTTATCACTGTAAACATCGCATTTCAGATTTTCTTCACAAGTAACTGTTTCTGAGGTACTTGGAAACCCAGTAGTCCACCAAACTATCACAGGATTTTCAGAACTAATACTAATTTTCTCATCTCCATTACGCCATGTCCAAATAAAAAAAACTAACGTGGACACCACACAAATCAATAATATTTCATTTAAATTCAATCTCAGTATTCTTCTATAAATGCAATCAAATGCTTTGAGCACACAGAACATTGTATACTTTATAATACTTTTTAACTTTACCATTGTAACTATTTATGTACATTCTCATAGAATATGTGCATGTATTTTTATCACAGGATGTTTTATCTTAACACATCATATCCTGTTTTATTTCCAAGCATATTAAAAACAAAGTTATAAATATATAAATATAGCTTTTATGTGCTTTAATTTAATTATCAAAAAGTGAAGCCTCTTTCTTTGTGCATATAATAAAAATCCAAACCAAACGCAACCATAAGATCAATATAAAACAGTCCGTATATGGCCCCAACAACTTTTCCAGCGAGGAAAAGGTTCACAAAGGCTATTAATGTCAGTGTGAACTGTATAACAATGTAGTAAAACTCTGCCTCATACAAGACCTGATCGACGACATATAACACCATCATATAGATGGAGAGCATAAGAGTGGGTGCCGCTACCCAGCATTGCCAAATGTCCACCGGTGCCACGATGTGAGGTATCACATTGAGTAGGAGTGCCACTACCTAAAAGTAAGATTTACTCACTTGTAGTAAGTATAAAATACCTAATGCTATAATATAATAAGCTATATTGAGGCAATGTTGACTTTGTTGGCTTGGCCATCTTGAGCAGATCAGGGCTCACCTGTGCCCGTAAAAAACCGTATAGTGCTTTTTATTTCTAATATGCCAAGTCTTAAATTATTCTAGAGTATATTAATTCATAATAAAAATATTCTAATTAATTAGTTAAACATTTTAATCAACAAACACTTTCAAAAATCACGATAAAACGAATCCTCTGTCTTTATAAATAAAGTATTGATCAAAACACAGCGCAACAAGGAGGTGGCAATAGAAGAGTGCGTATAGACATTGTGAAGGCTCAGAACTAAGGATGGCTTCAATGAGTGCCACGATGTTAAGCTTTATTTGGAGTACCAAGTACAACTGTTCAGCCAAGTCATGCATTTGGTCCACTAGATACAATATGATGAACATTACGGACATGACAAGTGTCGGCGCGGTTGCGAGGCAATGCATGACACATGCGTCCTTCACCACCAAAGGGATAAACATGCACATCAAGGACATTACCTAAAAGTAAATTGGTTCCGTCATTCCACATTCGCTCGTCCACTACGGAGGCGTTTTTCTGTTACTCTTACTTCCATGACAATTTAAAGGTGTTTCGAATTAAATCATTGTTTGTTGTTCGATGGCAAAAAATCAAAGTTTTTAACCAACAAGTTTATTGTTAAACTTCGATAAATATAATTCTCTACCGGTAGAGGCTTGTTAATACCCTTATTAGTAAGTATAGTATAATCATTCGGATTAATTTATATTAAAAAGACAAACTGTACAAAACTACAAATTACAAAACATTTACAAAACAATAGAAATTAATAAAAAAATCAAAAGCTCGCAGACATAGACATAAAACACTATAGGGATACTCGCAGAGTATGTGTTAATGTCAAAGTCAATAGTTCATTGACTTTGCTTTGCTCTTTTTATAGGTATAGTCTTTGGTGTAATTAACGTTCAAAATCAAGATATTTATCAATATTTATGTAGGGTTTTTAGTAAGAATATTTTTATAATTTTGTAAACTTGACTAAAAATTAAACACATTTTGCCATAAATATAATTATTATTATAAAGTTATTCGTAAAACAACTATTACGCGCAACTAAATGTACAACCTCTTTCATTTGCTATTAAAAATAGGTCAAGAGACAGTGCAGTTAACAAAGCAAAATAACATACACCGTAAATTAACCACATCCAAACTCTTACAAGGTTTAGTAGAAAACACTGAATGAAAGCTCCGAATGTGAATAATATTTGGAAAAATAAGTACATTTTTTCCATAAACAAAGGCACTTTTTTTCGTATGTATAGTATTACAAACAGAAATGATATAACTACGGTGGGGCCCGTTGATATGCAGTACATATGACCTTGTGGCTTTGGAATTATCATCGGCAACAGGGTAATAGCCAGAGAAATGCCCTACAAATAATTTTGGACCGGATTAACATAGTAAGTAGAGATCGGAAACATAGTAGCAAGTAGTCAGAGATTTAATTACTTACAAATTCAACTAATTTCATCATGAAAATATTGTACCGTATTAATTCACTCCATTTTTTATCCACTGGCACAGAATCTGTAAAAACAAAATATTTATGTCCTTATTGAAAAAAAACCTACCATCAAATCAATTTCTAATTATATTTTCTTGTTTATTACCGTTTATTATCATATCAGACATGTTTATTAATAAGATTTTCCTCTGAATAAATTACTTCATTATAATCACCAGCGTCGTATTAGTTTAATGATTTGTGATTGCATAAAAATATTTTTGTATTAAATAAATATCTTTACAAAATAAACCACTTAAACAAATCATTGACAGAATATAATATAGCAATCTAATTCGGTGACATCAAGTCACTTTTCTTCTTTTTTGGTTAGGCATAGGTAATTTGCCTCATTGTACGAATATAAGTTAAATTAATAATGTTCTGTGAGTTAAATGTTATGTGTGGCTGTGGATGGTTGATGCATGGTTGATGTTGTAGTTTTCTGTTTATTAACCGACTTCAAAAAAAGGAGGAGGTTCTCAATTCGTCGGAATCTTTTTTTTTCGATTCGACTAGACGATTCGACGCAGCACTACAGCACTGTACCATAATGTTTCACAGATATATTGGTTCCTAGGTCTGTGATAGTATCTTTATCTGTTTTAAAATGAAGTCATTGGTAAAAAAAAGTCAAAGGTCATGTCAATAACAATGTCAATGTCAATGTTGACATTTCATTTCATGATTGCGTCAAACCGCAGACTCGTGAAGTGTGCACTAGAAATTTAAATAAAATAAAGCCCTTGTAAATGCAATGTTTTGTTGAATTCAGTAAGGATCTGAACCGAGCAATATGGAAGAAGAAGATCCTGTTGTACAAGAGGTAAGCGACATCAAACTTTCAATGTTTCATAGCTGGCACTGTGAGGTTATGTTTATGTACGAAATATGGACTAATTCAATGTTATAGCTGATGTTTTTTTGGTCCAGATGCCGGTATACTTATCTCAGGCGCTAGCGCAAAACCTGTACATATACCAATACCCAGTGAGACCCGCCAATCGCGACTGGAAGGATGTTAAAGTGACCAATGCATCTATAAAGCCAAAGAACCAGCTTGTTCGAATGGAGATCGGTTTGGATACGTACAGCGATAAATACTGCCCGTCTAAGGGCGAACAGATCGCCCTCAACACTGATGGACCACAGGTATTACTTGATTATTGATTATGTTGTTTTAACAAAAATTTTTGATTTGTTATGATTTGACCAGCAGCCGAGTTGACCAGCAGGGTGATTTTCGTAAATAAATTTGTACCATCAAAACAATGGCCAATCATTGCCTACATTGCACAACTGATGCAAATATTAGCCAATAAGTGCTTACACTGATGGTAGCTTTACCCATCAATGCCCAAGATGTATCTTCATTGCATAGCTCACACTTTTTACAAAGTCAATTTGAGCAAATTAAGCCAACTTTGTAGAATTCAAATTAGTTGTGACTGCTGAAACACAAGGGTTTGTGTTTTAAAATTTCCTATCTCTTTATGCTGTTCATCTCTCGCTTGGTGTGTTGCAAATATGCAAACATGTAGAAATCCACATATTATTAATTAGTAAAAATTGGCAAAGTGTTAATAACGATTTTTGTTTCAGGAATCAAGATACACCAAAGACAAGGAGCGCGAAAGGTCTCAGTACTTCAGGAACGGCATCATGGACAAAATAGTATATGAGAGCAGTTCACCCTGCGTGGACACACAGCACTACGCTGTTGCTCTGTTGCAGGATAAGGAACTACATTGTACTCCTATAAAAGGTGTCATAATTTTTATATAATGTTCAATTAGTGGATACTCTTGATATTTCTTTACTCCTATATATTTATTTAGGTGTTGAATTTGAAAGAAAAAATATTATTTCTCCACAATTAACGATAATAATATAACTGAATTCTTTGTATTACCTGAAAATTCTCAGTACAAACCTGCTTTTAACCTGGCAGTAGAAATTAGACTTTTCGTAAGAGCTTATATCTCTGCCTATATGTGAAAAATATTTTTTTATATACTTTAAATAAATAAAGATATTCATTTTCATTTTCTTAAAGAATATTTCACGCTTGGTGAGATTTATTATTGTTGTTATGGTTGAGAAAGAGTGCAGAAATGCATTATCAAAAATTTTGAACAATTACCATCCGTTTTACTAGAAGTTAGTCTATTCATAATGTTGTGAATCACCAGGCATATTGCAGCTGAGGCCATCCTATTCGTACTATGACAAGCAAGACAAGCGAAAGGCTGATAAGAACAAGGCAGAGAACTCTGATGAAGAAGAAAAAGAGCCTGAAGCTCAGCAGGTATTAACCTAACACTTGTACAGTAGAATCTCAAATATCCAGATCAAATGCAACCATGGGTACCTATTCTGTGTAATCAAAAATCCAGATAATCAATTTCAAAGTGAAATCAATTAATTTAATTAATAATTAATTGATTAAATAATATTTTTTTATTATGTAAAGGGCAATATATATACTTGTACGTCATTTAGACAAAACAAGATGTTAGAAAAAGAAATCGGTAATTAGAACCATGAAGTAAAAGTCCTGATAATTGAATATCTGCATAATTTGGATCAGTCAAGATTTTGCTGTACAAAAATTTACTGTAAAAATATATTATCGTAAAATGAATACATAATAATATTATAAAATGCAGAATCAAAACTTCTGTTCTCAAAATCCGGTTTTTCGGTTTCTATTAAGAACTCTTAGATGTACTGAAAATTGGTTCACGTTAATGAAAGCTGCCATTTTGGATTGCAAATACGATACTTGAGACAAAACTACTACAACTTGGGTTGTTTCTGTTTCAGAATTCATAAATTGACTAACTAATTAGACAATTCTAAAAAATGTCCTTTTAAAAATATTCAAAATAAGATGTAAGTTTTGGCATATAAAATCAGTATAGAGATTTCATAAATACAAATAGATACTAAACCTTTTACAGGTTACAGTTAAGTTTGCGCGAGTGGAAACGGACGAGGCTAAGAAATGGAGGGAGAAATCGTATGAGTCAGTGTCTCAGCGCATCGCCAACGAGCCGTGGTACGACGCGCTGTGGAAAAACGAGGAAACTGACCACGCTGAGGTGAGAACTGAGAACTACAGTATTTTTTAAATTATGGTTAACCCTACTCTAAATCTATTTAATTTTTTTTTTAAATTACAAAAAGTAGGTTCTATTTGGTAGGTTTTGCAAGTTGCTCTAGTAAAAAGTCATGTTTTATTGCTTTTGCCAGACATTAAAATGCATGTGAATTACGAGTACTGCATATATTATGTCATAATAAAGATTTTATTTACTTTAAACATAATAATTGAGTCAGAATTCTGGCATTCTTGCCATTGGAATTACTTATCTCAACCCCTTTTTTTGTTGTACGGTTAGGTTTGGTCTTTTCTTACAACCAGAAGAGTTTGGCCAAAACACACCATTAGCCAAGTACGGGTTGGTGGGCTTCACATACTTTTGAGCACAACTCTGAAGCATGCAGGTTTCTTCATAATGTTTCTTCACCACTATGCAAATGGTGTTAAGTCTCCTAAAACGCAGACGTAGCTCTGAAAAGTTAGAGGTGCATGCCGCAGATACAAACCCCTCCCTAATGCTTCAATTAAGAGGTAAGAGGTAATGAAATGAGACTTCAAAAGTTGTCAATTTTATTCATACAAAAAGGAAGACTTTTTAATTTTAACCATTAATATAAACTAAGGATTTCGGGCCGGCGCTAAAAAGTATCCGAACCTAATGAATGCCAAAACGCGATAAGAGTTCCAATCACACTTAAGCAAAATTAGACTATGTGATAATGGTTTAAGACATAAATTACAATGTTTTAGTTTGTTTATAAAAGTACATATGGACCCTCGTTTATTTAGGTTTCCTCGGGACACTTTTTTCGTGAATTTTGTATTACACCCGGGGTCCATAGATTTATATGCCAATGGTTTTAACAATTAATTTGACCTATTGCTCATAACAGTTGGAGCGTCTGAAGCTGTTCAGCGCGACGTCGTCGGACGGGTCTGCGCTGACGCTCAAGGCCGGCGACTACGTGCGCGCGCTCGTGCCGCCCTCTGCCGACGAGGCGGAGGCGGCAACCGCCAAGAAGCTGTCGCTGCAGGATCAGATCAAGGAAATATTGATCAACGGTTAGTCAAGACCCTCGCAACAGAGTTGTTGTGTTTTCTTTCCAATGCCACTAATCTATCTTACAAGCTTTTATTTCATTTGCAATGAATGCTTGTTCGGATGGAGTCTTGTGACTCAATTTTGAAGTAGATAATAATCTCGAACACATTAAGTTGAAATTTTATGATGTCAATAATATGACGTTATTCTAAATCAAATATGGAGCACCCAAGATGGCGGAAAAATTAATTTTGATGCACTACAACATGGGTGTCAAGAAAAGTTTTGCTAAGCAGGATACAGATAAACATTTGGCATATTATTGAAAATATTTTATGTATCTATATTGATAATTTTTTTAAGTTATTTTTTCTGTGTCACTGATCTCCATCCAGCTGACTGTCAACGTAAAAATGAAGACACGTCATGATTTTCGCCATTTTGGCGCTGATTGCTGCGTAACCTGGCGTGAGCGTCTATGGAACTAAAATCAAATGACATTCAAAACGACGGTCCACTTCCAACAAAATATGTCAATTTAGTACCGTGGACGCTCGGGGGAGCTTCAAATCGGCACAAAAAATGAACTGACAAATGTATGGAATCATGAATCCAGAGATACATATCAGCGGTACACTACATTTCAGCAAAACTAATGACGTTCAACGAGCTACGCGGCTCGATACGCGGGGAGGAGGTGGCGGACAGCGCGCTGCTGACGGCGCTCGGCGCGGCGGCGTGTTGCGTGCGCGGGCTGTGGGCGCCGCGCTCGCAGGAGCTGTACACGCGCGCCGCGCCCGTGCCGCCGCGGCTGATGTGCGCCGCGAGAGACCACGTGGTCAGTAACTATTACAGTGCACTGCGCCATTATCACCATTGTCCACCATACACCACCTTTTTTCAGAACCGTCCACTTTTGTCCAAAAATTATTTCATCATCATCGTATACGTCCACCGTGTAAGGCCATCGTCCATTATATACTGGTCCCTACTCCTCGTCTACCACCGACCAGTGATATCTCTACCACTACCCCTATTTGGTCTACCATCTACTTTCCACAGTCCAGACCATCCACTACACATCTTTATAAAGTAGGATAACAATAATCACAGTACACAACAAAATAAATTAAAATCAAAAAAAGAAATACAAAGTTAGAGGTATTTAGAGGTAAAAAGTTTCGAAAAGTAAGGATCTTTTGTCCCTTTCTCGTAAAACGAAAATTTGTATAGAGCTACAATGGGATTACTGAACAGTGACGTCACAGTTCAGTATAACTATGTATCTTTAATCAGAAATATTAATAGGCTTATAACCTATTTTTTTTTTTTTTGTTATTGAAAAAAAAATTTAATAGTTATTATTATGATTTTATATTTTTTTGTTCCAGTTGTACCTATTCACGCAACACTCATACGTCGACCGTCGCAAAATCGCCGCGGCCGTGCGTCTCCCGCCGCAGGAAGTGCTGGAGATACTCAGCTCCGTCTCCAAGTACAACCCTAAGACCGGCTGGGAACTCTTACTACCTCCAGATACAGCGTTCGAAGCCAAATACCCAGACGTAGTGCAACGACAGAACCACTATTGGGAAGCGAGACAACGGCAGTTCAACGAGATGCTTATAGGTGAAAACGTGCCCAAAAGACAGAGGAAGAAGTCTCAAAGGGACTCGGTCAGTTCAGATAGCATGATGAGCCCAAAACTTAGACATAACAGCGTCAGTGAAGAAGATAGTGATAGAAAACGGCACAAGAATAAATCCGCCAGTGGTAGTGGTAAACGGACTAGACATGTGAGCTCGAGCAGTGTCACCGATGCAACGTGATCTTAGTGGTTAGATAGGTTATCAAATTGTTACAGTGCGGATCGGACCAATCGGCGGCTGTGATGGCTAGTATAGAGTGTCACTTGATGCCTAGGTCAGCCAATGAGGGACAGAACAGTGAACGGAACTTAATAATTTCCCTACTATGAAGTAATTCGGCCAGAACATGCACTCGAATTTTTATTTTTTTAATCAAATCGTGTTAAGGCGCGGTGAACAGTCACGCGGTCACTGTCTGATTTAATACCAGAGACAAGGAGGTTGCGCGGCAGTTTTTGTTTGGAAAAACAAGAAAATGTGAAATTAAAGAAAATGCAGACGGCAAATCTAAAACAGCCATTATCTCTGTCACAATAAAACACAAACTAATTTAATTTCACAAAAGTTAATGCAACCATTTCTGAGGAAAATGCAAATTGCAACTTTGGCATTTGCACTATGAGGCAACTTTGGCATTTTTTTTCTATCCAGTGAAGTTTGCAAGTGTTTCGGAATCAGATATACTCTTTATTGTATTTACATATTTTTTAACAGATCTGTAGGTCTGTAGATTTAACATATTATATAACGGGTATACGAACGCAATTTGCCAAAGTCGACTGATCACAGCGCCTCAACATAAAATCAATAAAACAGCAGAACACATTTTCGGGTGTCAATTGAGGTGTTGTTTGAGGGCACTGCGAGGGGAAGAACGTAAGGCTAGACGTGAAGATTGTATGTATTCAATTTAGGTCAACTTAATATAATAATTGTGAAACAACAAAATATTTTAATTGATCATTGAGCCTGACCATTTAGACTGTCCAGCTGTCCAATGGATCTGCCCGCGAAATTCGAATTTTATTTGATTTTGAAGCGTATATTTTAATTTTAAGGAAATAAGTGTGTATTATTCTTCAATTTCGAACCTCAATCTAATTTCTCTAAAATAGACAATTTTGAAGGCAAATTGATAACAACATGTAACGATGAAACTGACAGTCCTGCAATTTTACTGGCGTAAGTCTATTATGTCTAATAAGATTTTTTTTACCAAGTTTGCGAAAAAAAATCGCGGGTTGATACATTTAGTGTGCTAATAGTCTTGTTTTTATACCTAGGGTAAGGGCATTGCCTTCAAACTGCAACACAACTTTGCTATTACCTACCACCGAATTTAATTATTGGCTCAGGAATCGAATCTAGAACCTCTACAAATAAGTTCATTACCGCAATATAGCTGAAATTAAGTTTAAATACTAATTAAACTTTAATTGTTTTACATGTATGTTTTTTATTTATTAAATTGTTTGTGTACAGAGAATTAAGCTCGCATTTGTATATGAAATCGTTGGAGCTGCTGTGTTATTAAGAAATAAACTGTAATAGCCTAATAAGTTATACTATTGGCCTGTCTTGAAGACGGGAATAATAAATTAATATTACCAATAAAACTGTTGATTATTGAAACAAACATTCGTAATAATCTAATATTATTGAAACAAAAATTCGTAATAATCACTGCTATCGAAAAACTATTACAGTTTTTCGATAGCAGTGATAGCTCAGTGGTTCTGACATCTGCCTCTCATAAGGAGGTCGCGGGTTCGAATCCTGGGCACGCACCTCTGACTTTTCCGAGTTATGTGCGTATTTAGGACACTAAATATCGCTTGCTTAGCGGTGAAGGAAAACATCGTGAGGAAACCTGCATGCCTGAGAGTTCCCAAAAATGTTCTCGAAGGTGTGTGAAGCCAACCCGCACTTGGCCAGCGTGTTGGGCTATGGCCAAACCCCTCTCAGTCTGAGAGGAAACCCGTGCCCAGCTGTGGGACATTAAAAGGGGTTGAGATGGAGTAGATTTTTTATTAATAGTCTAGGATCCAGCTATACAACGACCTTCACCGAGCTGCTTATTGGATGAAAACTAAACTCGCCGGCATATTTAGCGGAACATAAAAAAAAGGTCCATAATTAAAAAAATATGGTTTTATTTTAAAATCTACTTACTACACTTCTTTTGTTATTTAAAGTTTCATTTGTTTTTACTTAAAATGAGATCACATTAAGAACAGATTTTGCGAGTAAAGGCTATTTGTGAAAAATGGTACATTTTTGAACTTTTCATGTAACCTGGAAAGTGAAATTTAATATTAAAATTACAATTAATTAAATTAGAAAAATGGTGATTAATATCGCGTATTTCCTCCACGTGCTCTTATTAAAGTTTCTACCCGTCTAGGCATACTGAGAATGATGTAATCGATGGTCTCCTGGGATAGTCTCCGCCATTCCTCAACTACGGCGATTCGCAGTTCTCCCACGTTGGCAGGAGCTGGAATTCTGGACTTAACTTTTCTTTTCAGCAAGTCCCAAACGTGCTCTATTGGGTTCATATCCGGTGATCTCGCCGGCCACTCCATAACAGTGATATTCATATCATTAAGATAAGCTTGAGTTACCCGAGCGGTATGCGGCAGAGCATTATCCTGCATAAAAACAAAATCGTCACCGATATATGGGGCAAACGGTACGACATTTTCTTCTAAAACTTCTCTGATATAGTGGTCTGCAGTCAGACTCCCTCTGTCAATCACTACCAAGTCTGTGCGAGCTCCCAAACAAATGCCCGCCCAAACCATTATTGATCCACCACCGTATGCAACTGTAGTTTCAAAATTTGTCTGAATGTATCGTTCTCCTTTGCGTCTGTATATTCTTTGCCTGCCGTCAATTTGATTTAAGAGAATTCTGCACTCATCACTAAACAATACCTTACTCCATTGGTCCGCGTTCCAAAGTCGATGTTCCTGAACAAAAGTTAACTTTTTTCTACGATGATTTACCTCGAGCCTTGGAGCCTTGGCGGGCACAAATGAACCCAAACCAGCTTCTTCGAGCCTTCTTCGTACCGTACGCTCACTTACGGTTACACCCCGCACTGCTTCTAACTCATGTTGGGCTTGGACGGCCGTCAAACGGGGGTTCCTACGTACACGAAGCCGAATGAAACGATCATCCCTACTCGAAGTGCGTCTTTTTCTGCCTTGTCCTGCTCTTCTCACATAAGTACCGGTCTCCCTGAACCGTTGGATACTGCGATGGATCGTTGAAACTGGTCGACGAAGATCTCTGGATATCACTCTGTAGGTTAGACCATTTCTTCGCATTTCGAGTGCCCTGGCAATCTCCGTTGGGGCTAAGTCAGGCATAATTCAGTCATCAACTCCAGAAAGATACGCGATTAAAAAAAACTAACAAAAAACAGTATTTCAATGAAATTTAAAATCAAACTCAGAAGGAAGAAATACTCGAAGTTCGCTCCAGATAAGGTGTATTTGAATAAAATTAAAACAATTGCATAAAATGTGATGTTCAGTTGTTTTCTTAATTTGAAAATATTTCTTTTTAAATTAAATAACGTATAAACCAGCCAGCAACTTTATATGATACTGATATCAAACCTTTTTTTTATGTTCCGCTAAATATGCCGGCGAGTTTATTTTATATCCACTTAAATATGTCAATAAATATATCGCAAGTGGGTTGCCTAAAAAATTTCAGTCCAGGGTATGATTAATTAAGAATTAAAAAAAAACATTGTAACATGGACTCCTATTTGCTACAGTTTAGTTGACATCGTAGTTCAAATTAGATTAGATGTTATAAATAGTGCTTTTTGCCAGAAATACTTTCCTGACTGAGGAAAGTATTTCTGTTCTATATTTTTTGGCAAAAGAAAGTTAACGGATAATAAAATCGTAGGTTTTATGCACAATTATTCACAATTGCAATTTGCGACCTGAATCGCTCATCCAATCTAATTTGAACTAGGATGTCAACGGAACTCTAACAAATAGGAGTTCATGTTACAATGGATTTTTTTTTAATTCTTAATTAATCATATCCTGGACTAAAATTTTTTAGGCAACCCACTTGCGATATATTTATTGACATATTTAATTGGATATAAAATAGTTTTCATCCAATAAGCAGCTCGGTGAAGGTCGTTGTATAGCGGGATCCTAGACCATAACTACAAATTCTAATTGGTATTGGCAAGGGGACTTCACTCGCATTGTAGATACAAAGGCTGCAAGTACATGGCGCCGACCGCTCAGCGGTTTTATCAGGACCTCTATAGAGCGAGCCGAAAGAGATAGATGGGACTTTGAATAAAGAAAAGTAAGGCGACAGAAAGAGAGCACGACGTGGGTATTTATTTAAATAATTTTGCGGAGTCTATCTTCTGTACCGTAACGTACTATTATGGTATTGGTTCTATAACGAGTCAAAACTATGGAAGATAGATCCAAATTTTATTTACTAGGGTAGAAAACACTATATTATGGTTGCAATAATTAACCCGTACTGCAATAAAATAGGGATAGGTAAACGACAGCGTATGTTACCCGAGAGCCCTGTCGTAAAGTCCGTCAGTGCCACGGCGAGATATCATCAGAAGCATAGGTGATTTCTTTTTGGAATTTAATTGAATTATCTTTAAATAAAAGGCATTTTTTAAATTCAATTTATTTGTAACATATTTTGGTGCTAACACAACAACAAGTCTATGTTCGCCATTTTCAATAGCTACAAGCTCAGAAATTAAAGTCATGTCACTAGAAAATATAATATTTATATACCCGCATTACGCATATTATATTGTAAAAGAATTTGACAACAATTAATTTAAAAAATAGTGATTTAACAGAAAAAAACATAATTAATACTTATTTTGTACATTAAACTTAAGTCTAAATTAAAAGAGATTTAGAAAAACTCGTGTAAAATGAACATAAATAGTTAATTATATTACAGGTACCTATAATTTGCATTGTTAAAAAAAAACTAGATTAAAAATGCATAAAAAAATCAATAAGTGACTTAGGTACTTACATAATATAATTAATAATGATGGTAATTATTGCTTTCAATCTTATGAATTATTTATTTATAATAATTATGATTTCAGGGATGGCAACACTAAAACGATGCTAATGACAACTTTCCAAGTTCCAATGCATCCTTCAGATAATGGTATCCAGCCACCCAGTGATTAAACAATACAGTACGTTTGTAGAAATAACTTCTGATTCTTCATAACCGCGGTGTCTATAGTTTCTAATAAATATCACAAGTAGATAGAGGTACCTTTAATCTGAAGGTATACTTAAAATTACACTTTTTTATTAGGAAAAGCCAAAGAGCACCGTGTTGAGTACCAAATTGTAAAAGTATAGTCATCCATATAACTGCTGACTCCTGTTTATTCCTATTGAATTTTTGCTTTAACTTAAATATACTCGTAATACGATGCAAATACTAGCTCATTGACTCAAATTAAAAGGAAATGGCAGACTTCGTTTGTTTTTGGCTTTCAGATTTATATTTAGCACTGCAAATCAATGATAGATATGCAGTGATATAGCTAGGCTATGGAATACCCATCACGCGAAATCGCGTGACACGAAGATTGTTCGAGCCACAAATCTATATGCAGGGCCATCTTACATGGACTACACATCACCATATCACAGTATTACAATATTCCATACAGTAGCGAAACGAATGTACTTGCGCAGAGCAACGGAGGGGTACCCGCGGGGAAGCGGGCGGCGCGGGCCCGGCATTGCCAACTCGCGAAGTCGGCATTGCTGCGCGCGCAGGTGTGACATTGGCGCGTTTTCTACGAATTTTCTGTTGTTATTTGTAAAACGATAATTACTAGTCTTATAAACAATGGGATATACTAAGTGTTCAGTGTACGGATGTAATTCTAATACGAAAAACAAAAAGGATTTAAATTTTCATAGATTTCCCCGCGACGAAAGGTAAGTTTAGTTTTGTTTGTTGTTGTCAGTGTAATAATAGTTTATCTTGTCCTTTGATTAACTGTTTTACAGAGTTATAAAAATACCTAATGCTAAGTACTCACATACGGTTTTGCTCGATAGTTTTTCTCCAAATCGAAGGAAATGACATATTTGACATAATATTCAATTCCATCGAGCCGGTTCGATCATCGATGCAAGCCTTCAAGCTGCGGTCTACACGGTGGTTATTGCTCGATTTGGAGTAAAACTATCGAGCAAAACCGTTTACCGTATGTGAGTAGGTACTTAGCATAAGACCTACAAAAAAAAACACCGGCCAAGTGCGAGGCGGACTCGCGCACGAAGGGTTCCGTACTATCCATTACATATTACCTATATTACATATTATTTAAGACAGAGGAATGAGGAAATTTAAAATTCTACCATTCCTCTATGGCGGGAAATTTGAATTTTTTAGCTGGGTGGGGTGGTGGTTTTTAGGGTTCCGTAGCCAAATGGCAAAAAACGAAACCCTTATAGATTCATCATGTCTGTCTGTCTGTCCGTCTGTCCGTCCGTATGTCACAGCCACTTTTCTCCGAAACTTTAAGAGCTATACTATTGAAACTTGGTAAGTAGATACTAGTCTGTGAACCACATTAAAATTTTGATACAAAAATGGAAAAATTATTAAAAATTTTAGGGGTCCCCATAGGTACAACTGAAACAAAAAAAATGTCTTTCATCTAACCTATGCGTGTGGTGTATCTATGGATAGGTCTTCAAAATCATATTGAGGTTTCTAATATAATTTTTTTCTAACCTGAATAGTTTGCGAGAGAGACTCTTCCAAAGTGGTAAAATGTGTCTCCCCCCTCTAACTTCTAAAGTAGGGGCATGATAAGTCTAAAAAAATATATGATGTACATTACTATAAAAACTACCAACGAAAATTGGTTTGAACGAGATCTAGCTAGTAGTTTTTTTTATACGTCATAAATGGTAAACCTTAATTTAACTTTCATTAAATAAACTGAAAATAAATCAAAAGCCTTTTAATTTCATAAAAATAAACCTTTTTGCTGCTGCGGAACCCATCATGTGCGAGTCCAACTCGCACTTGGCCGATTTTTTTATTTTTTTTTTTAAAACTTCGTTCCATCCGGGCGTCCCTTGACACCTCTCAAGTTCTTTTTTTGTTTTTGTTTTTTTTTTATAACTTCACCCCATCCGGGTGTCCCTTGACACCTCTCAAGTTTTTTTTGTGATTATTTGTTTTAAATGCATAAAATGATGGTTCTTTATGTGAGTTACATAAGTTTTAATAAAAATAATAACAATTAATATATTGAAAAACACAAAAATATGTTTGGCTTTTTGTTTCTCGCGCCACTTATTCGAAAACGATCCGGATTGGCTAATATCATGATGACGTCAAAATTGCGTAATATTCGTATTCAACGCATTGCGCATGCGCTAAGTTGAAAATTAATGTCAGTGTCAGTATCATGTGGCAAAATCTGACAGACATTGATGATACTGTACCTACCGATAGTGTGATTAATTATAGCATATTTTGCTTTCCAGGCGCCAATCCTGGATAAAAGCTTGCCAAAGACCTGATTTAAGCGATAAGAGCATCAAACAATTACATAACAAGTATGTATGTAGTTTGCACTTTGAGCGATGGATGTACCTATATGAACAAAAAATTGAAAGACTCTGCTATTCCCGTATTAAACCTACCGTCTGCTTCATTATATCCCATGAGCACACAAACCGAGGTTCCTAAAATAGAGATTATTAAAGATTTAACTACCAGAGGCGTTCAACATGAGGTCGACGTTGCTTCAGCAGGCGTATACGCTGTAATTCCCAGTAGTTCCAGTGCATCGCAGACTACAAAAAAATTAACAGACCATACTCCAAGGAAGAGAAAACTTCGAAAACAAGTCACAAGTTGTACCAAGAAGTTGAAATTGATAGAGGATTCTAAGTCAACGGACGTGACTCGTGAACAGTTTTTTCAAGGATGTGACAAGTTCTTATCACCTAACTTAAGCAAAATAGTTAAAGCACAGACCAATTTAAAACCTTCTTCTAAAAGTAACAGATATTCTAAAGAATTTAAATTATTTTGTTTAAATCTTTATTATGCCAACCCAAATGCGTATAACTTTTTGTCAAAAACCTTATGTTCGCCCTCTAAACGTACTTTGATGAAATTGACCATACCTGTTGGCACGAAAATGAGTGAGCATGTCAAGGGTTTTTTGGCTCGGGCAATAAAACACTTATCACCTTATGAAAGGGAATGCACATTGTGTATGGACGAAATGAGTTTGAAATATTCACTTTTTTTTGACATACGCAGAGATAAAATAATAGGTGTACACGAAATTGATGATATTCAAAGCCCATATGCAGCTGGTTATGCTTTTACAATAATGCTGCGAGGTATAATAGGTAATTGGAAACAAGTAATAGGGTATGCTTTCCTAACAAGTAGTAAAATCGATCAACAATTGGAGGAATGGATAATAAATATGGTAAAACAATTATTTGATTTGGGCTTTAATATAAGGGCTATTGTGTCTGATCAAGGGTCCGATTTTGTGAAGTTTGCCAATTCGAAAGGGATATCGAAAGAAACTCCATATTTTGATATAGATGGAAGAAAAATTTATTATATCTTTGATGTTCCTCATCTAATAAAGTGCGTGAGGAACAATTTGATGAAGTATAATTTTGAATTTAATGGTAAAATTGCTTGTTGGGATGATATCCATAAATGCTATCAATTAGACAAACAAAAAGATTTTCGGTGTGCTCCTAAATTAACAGATTCCCATCTATCACCAAACAATTTTCAAAAACAAAAAGTACGACTGGCTACACAAGTTCTTAGCAACTCTGTTAAAGCAGCAGTGCAGACTTACACCAAAGAAGGTACTTTAAACCCACATGATGGCACTGTTGACTTTATCGATACAATGAATAAACTTTTTGATTTATTAAATTCTAGCAATCTTTTTTCCCCAAATCCATACAATAAGCCATATGAAAATAACGAATTACAGCGAAATTTGTTGAGTAAAGCGCAAAATTTATTAAATAATCTTAAAGTGCGACAGAAAAATACTGGCAAAGATATCACAACTACAATAAAATTCATCAAAGCATTTTTAATTACAATAAATTCCATTATCCATTTGTATGATGATTTGAAGAAAGAGTCTGGTTTTGATGAATATTATTTATTTACGCGAAGACTAAATAACGACTGCCTAGAAAATTTTTTTGGCGTTATTCGTCAAGCTGGTGGTAACTGTAGGGAACCAACATGTGTTCAGTTTGAACGAGCATTCCGAAAATCTTTTTCATGCCAAATAACAAAATTATGTAGCGGAAGTAATTGCTCCGACGATTTTGACAGTGTGTTATCAGAATATGGTAATTTTATCGAGAATAAATGCACGGTCACACACAACGAAGCGGTAACCCATCCGATGACCCACACCAGTTCAATGACCTTTGATATTCCTGAGCAGAATAGTTTTTTATATACTTGTGGTTATCTATTGCGGCGTTGCGTAGCTGAACACAAGTGTTTATCCATGATAAACTACGCGTCAAATTATTCTGACCAACCAACAACAAATAATTTATATTTACGCGAACGTGCATATGATACCCGGCGTGATTCTTTTGGTGGATTACAGGTACCCCCAGATGACTTTGTTCAATATTGTAGTAATTTAGAAGCCCAACTTAGACAGAATTACCGGTCGCATGTTGGAAACAATATTTCAGAGAAATTATTTCATGTTCTAAGTTCCGTAGAATTTAAATCACGGCCATGCTCATGTTTTCCTCATGTTTTTTTAATAAGATTGTATATTCGAATGCGTCTTCATTATTTAATTAAATTTTTAAACAGAGAACTAAAATCATCTAAAAATAAAGTTTCGCGTAAATATCTGGCAGTACGTCATATGTAAAAATAGCTTGCTGATTAAATAATAACATTACAATCACAATATTTTATTTTTATTTTCTTTCCCGTTTCGTGGCAACCCTGGCATATCTGCTTGGTACCTACACCGGTGGCGGCATCGTGCGACATCAAAGGCGTTTCGCTACTGTAGGGTAAATATTATTGTAATACTGTGACCATATCACGCGATATCGCGTGATACGTTTTGTGATGGATAGAGGGAGATGCAGATGAGGGATCGCCGGTCCCACAATTTTTTAATGCAAGGCAGAATCGCTAATCTATTCTAATAAAGTACTTTGGTCAAAACTACTAAAGCTAAACTGAGACCGCCGATGCCATTGACTTTGGTACCGCCATTGCAGAAGTTCAAGTCGCAGTTGTCGGCGATAAGGCCAAAGCGGTTCTTCACAAAGCTCCAAGTGCAAAGGCCGACCCTGCAATCCTCTATGTACAGAGGCCTCTCGTTCTCGAGGAACAGAACTTGGTACTGTTCATTGATTTGGAAGTTGTTGTTTGGTGTGCACCTGCAAAGAAAATGGATAAGGTGTTTAGAGTTTTACACATAAAACTATTTACTCGTAAGTTATTTTCTAAACCATCTCCGTATTTATCAGACTTTGGAAGACAAATGGAGCCGATTGGCTACTGAAATGTAACCACGCATCGGTCGCAGAAACAGCGACCAGTATTTTGGTCTAACGGCATTGTCAAACTCTTGGGGAAATCTTGGACGAAATGCTTTTGAAGAGTCCTATGTCCAACAAAAGAAGAAACTTACAGAATGAGGAACTGTTTTGCGGCCTCAGTATAATACTCACTTGTAAAGCACGGCCGCGAGATTGGCATTGAAGGGCGTCATGGCGGAGGTGCTCCATTTCCGGCTCTGTGCGACCCCTGTGTGGTAGTTGTCTCCAGTGAGCAGCGCGGCGTCACGTCGAGCCCCCAGCGCCTGCAGCGTCAGTAGCAGCATTGGTGCTTCAGTGAAATGGATGAGAGCTCGAGGCTGTTGAGGTGTTTCTAGAAGGAACAGAATAAACATTTATCCACCATTAAAGCAATCATGGTCTAAAAGCATGGGAACAAACACCAACAAAAGTAAACAAGATCTTAAGAAGATTAGCAAAGCAAAAGTTTTCACTCGGAAGATTGAAGGATTGTAGTTTGCAAAAAAATGTGTTGATAATCATCAATCACGGATAAGTATGTGATGGAACTGTGTACGGAAAGAAACATGATGCTTCACGATGTATATGGATATGTAAGACATTGAGGATCTCCAAAAACAAACAACAAATTGTTTCTCTGAAAGTACAAAGTTTTGTTTTATTAACAAGTCTTTACAAAAGTTATTATCAAGTTACGACAATTACACTTCTATCTCACCTGAAAGTACAAAGAAACGACATTTAAAGTTCACTAAATATCGAGTCCTCAATCACATTCTTTCTATTAGTTTTTATAACAATAAAATGCACAAAACAATCTGCGCGTCCCACGCCATTTTAAATCATAGACACAGATCAATATCATAGCCGACAGACAGCTGATACGCGAAGCGCGGCAAATTCAAATGAATGAAATGTCACTCATTTCATTACATCTCCCCCCCTAAGAGCGAAAATTCTAAGCAATATATCTGTAAAATGTACTTATAAGTCATCTTCATATTCATTATCATCTCCTTCATCTTCTTCAGCCTCTGTTATGACAGGTTGCAATTTTGTTATATGAAATAATGTTGATTCTGTTTTTCTGTTGCCTGTATCAATCCTATAAATGGAATTCGATATTTTCTCTATTATTTTGAAAGGGCCTATTTTTAATTCGTCTAATTTCTTTCTATTCAGTCTATTTCCATTTTCTACATATACACTGTCTCCTACATTAAATTCTTGCATTTTTCTATTTCTATCAAATATTTTCTTGTTATACTCATGAGATTTTATTGTATTCTCTAATGCCAATCTTTTATCAGCAATCCACTTGTCTTCCTTTTCCATCGTTTTGAATTCATTTGGTAGAATACTGACATTTGTACCATCCAGTAAATATTTTGGTGCAAACCCTGTAACGGAGTGTTCTGTTTCATTATATTTTTGTATACATTCTCTTGCCAGTGTTGTCCATGTTCTCTTATTATTTTTCTCATTCATTTTACACCTTATTTTATTTACTATTGTTTGGTTTAATCTTTCATTCAAGCCGTTCGAGAATGGTGTATTCACGGCTGTAAAAATTAGTTTAATATTATTTTCCTGCAAAAATTGTTTAAATTCTCTTGAATTTATGCCCGGATATTGATCTGTCAGGATAATTCCAATCTCATCTGTCTCTAGTACTTTCTTTGTTAAATTTATAAAGTCACATGCATTCTGGGTTTTCGAAGTTGCAATAAATGCATATCTTGTGTAGTGATCTACTAAAAGGTGTAGATATTTCTTTGTAGACCTAGATCCTCCAAATCCACCAATAGTATCCATTGACATTATTTCAAATGGTTTGGTAGCTGGTCCCAGTTGTGACATTAATCCAATTTTTTTTTGACATCTTGATTTATTTTTTATGCATATTTCACATGTTTTACAAATATTTATGATATTTTTTGTTAGGTTTATAGCCGTATATATTGAACTTATTTTTTTCTGCAGTTGTCTGATCCCAATATGGCATAAATCTTCATGCACCTTTTTTATAAGTTTTTTACTAAATTCTTCTGAGAGGATAATCTTTTCCTGTTTCTTTATTTTTTTATAATAGATATTATTTTTTAGTATTAAATTTTGTTTCTTTTCTCTTATTATTTCATTTTTCTCTTGGTCTCCAACTATATCTTTTATTTGTATTAAATTAACTATTCTCAATGTTTCCTCTCTGTTATCTTCTGGTTCTAATACAGGGTTTCGGCTCAAACAGTCTGCTTCTACATTTTCTTTACCAGGTATATATTTTACGGTAAAGTCATACTGAGATAGGTAGTATGTGAGATCACCCAATTCTTCATCTGTCCTGCATTTAATGTTCATGTTCTCTAGAGGTTTGTGATCTGAGTAAATGGTGAATTGTTTTCCGATGAGCCAGTGCTGCCAATATTTAACAGCTTCTTTCATAGCAAGACATTCTAAATATATAGCCTTTTTCCGTTTTTGATGTTCATTCAATTTTTTTGAGAAATATGCCACCGGTTTGTCTTTACCATCTAGTTGTGTCTGTTTTAATATTGCTCCAATGCCCTCCAAAGATGCATCGGTAAAGATTTTGATTGGTAAGTCTTTGTCGAATATTTTCAAGACCGGTTGCGAACATAAATATCTTTTTATCAGATTGAATGCTTCTTCACATTTCTCTGACCATACAAATTTCTCGTTTTTTCGTAATAAATTGTGTAATGGATCTAAGATAATTGCACTTCTTGGTATATAGTCATGGTAGAAGTTTATTTTTCCCAAAAATTGTCTGATGTTCTTTTGCGTCTTAGGAGTTGGAAAGTTCCTTATTGAAATCAAATTGTCTTTAAGTGGTCTTACTGAATTGTTCTGAATTATATGGCCGAGGTATTTTACCGAGTCTGAAGCAAAGGTACATTTCTTAAACTTCAGTCTAAAGCCTTCTTTAATTATTGCCTCTAATACATTTCTAATGTGCCTTATATGTTCTTCAAAGGTAGACGAGTATATCAAAATATCATCAATATAGTTAACAGAGTATCCTGTGAGATTGTGTTTTCTTAGAATATTGCTTAAGATTCTCTGGAAAATTGCTGGTGATGTTTTCAAGCCAAAAGGGAGGCAGGTCCACTGGAAGTGGCCATCTTGTGTGACAAATCCTGTTTTACTTCTGTCTTCCACCCGTAATGGTATTGCCCAAAATGCTGAGTTTATATCTAGTGTAGTAAAATACTTGCAATTTCTAGTTTTAATAATTAGATCATCTATCAAAGGAAATGGTTGAGCTTGTGGTATAACTATTTTGTTTAACTCTCTGAAATCTACACATAAACGGGATTTTCTATTTTCACCTTTTTTAAACGCCAATGTCACTGGAGCAGCGAAAGGACTGTATGATTCTTCTATTAAATTGTTCTTTAGTAACATCGATATTTGCTCTTCAATTTCTAATCTATCTTGTATTGTACATCTGTATGGTCTTTTACTACAATATTTATTTACTTGTAAATCTATGCGAGCTTCATAATCTTTAACTGAACCTATATCATACTTGTCCTTAGCAAATATTGTTTTATATTCCTTTATAATTTTCTCTATCTCAATTTTCTTTTGATTATCTAAATGGTCTGTCATACTTATAAATTCCTCTGTTTCTATGTGTTCATTGAAATTTACTGTATATTTTTTTATATTATTATCTTCATTTCTGTTATCTTTAGACATCCTGTCTATTTTATTTGTTATTTTCTTTTGTTCTATCTGCAAGTTCTCATTTTGGGTTAATCTGAATTTCTTTATCATATCTAATCCGATTATGAAATCATCAAAATCTTCATTTTCTACTATGTATACATCCACCTCTTCTTCTAAATCAAATATTTTAATTTTTATTGTTATCAAGCCATCCATCTTCTTCACACCATTAACCGTTTTCATGTATGCTATGTTCACATCATCTTTTTTTTCTTTTACTTTTATTAATCTTGAATTTATTATAGAAATCTGTGAGCCTGAATCATAAATACCACTCACTTCTAGTTTATTTTCTAATAAAAGCTTGATTTTGATTAATGGTGTGCTTACTAGTTTTTTTTCTCAGTATTTATGTCTACTTCAATTATGGAGTTATTGTTTACATTTTTAGTTTTAAGAACTTTTTCAGGTTCATTTTTATTTTTCTTGAACCAACATGACTCCTCTGGATGATATCTAATTCCTTTGTCCAAAGACTCACAAGTCTTACATGACTTCTTCTCATAAGTTTTATTTTTATTATAAAATGTACTGCTCTTTATGTTAGTTGAGTTTTTCTTATACATCGTGCCTTCATATTTTCTTATCTCGTTGAACAAGTCAGTAGTGTTGTTGAGTTCATCCCTGTTTAACTTATTTAAGATAAATCCAGGTAAACCAGTTGCAATAAGATCTATCATTGTTTTGGAATCTATAGATTTGTTTATATCTAATAAAAGCCGTTCTTTTTTTATGGCATAATCAATTAACTGTCCTTCTTTATACCTAAATGCGAGAGCATATGTGACTATGTCCCATCCTTGGTTTTTAAAAGTTTCTAAAAACTTGTCTTTCCATTCACTCCATTCAGAATTTATTGTTAGTTTTATGATCATCGAGCTATACCAATCCAAACAAGGTTTATCTAAAAATAACCTCAAAATATCTATTTTTGTCTCATCTTTTGTTATATTAAAGCGCGCACACTCTTTTTCAAAAATTTCTATCCATTGCATCGCATTAGGATTTTTGCTTGTGAATTTTTCAATAATAAATTTTTCTGAGATATGTTTTAAGTTATGTTGACTTTCTTTCTTAGTTGTAGTTTCTATTAATTGTTCCAAGATTTGTTGCAAAGTGTCATTTTTGTCCTTTGCTTGTTTTGTGCTCACTTCATCTAAATATTGATCTAAAAATTGCATATTACCTTCCTCATCTACATATGTCTTCTTTAGATTTTCATCCAACTTTATCCATACTTTTCTACTCTGGTGTCTTTTTTTAATGCTATTTTTTACTTTTGTGAAAGTGTTCGTTTTAACAATATATGTATGATGACTCACCGGCTTCAGTTCCTCGGGTAAAACATAACATTTTCCTTCTTCAGTAGATATTGAGGTTATAGCTAATACATTTGATTTGCCATCATTTGAGGCTATCATCGTAAACTCAAACTGAAGCCGGTCCATATTTTCTTAGTTCACAAAAATGTCGTTTTGTAAGACATTGAGGATCTCCAAAAACAAACAACAAATTGTTTCTCTGAAAGTACAAAGTTTTGTTTTATTAACAAGTCTTTACAAAAGTTATTATCAAGTTACGACAATTACACTTCTATCTCACCTGAAAGTACAAAGAAACGACATTTAAAGTTCACTAAATATCGAGTCCTCAATCACATTCTTTCTATTAGTTTTTATAACAATAAAATGCACAAAACAATCTGCGCGTCCCACGCCATTTTAAATCATAGACACAGATCAATATCATAGCCGACAGACAGCTGATACGCGAAGCGCGGCAAATTCAAATGAATGAAATGTCACTCATTTCATTACAGATATTAATAGGCCCATTGTTTAGGCCTGTTCAAAGAGGTCAGGACCATTTTAATTGAAATTGTTCAAGCTTGTCGTAGTTTTGCATAATCCTTTTATCCTTACCCTTGTCCACATGAGTCTTGAAGAAGTCCATCATGTCCTTGACGCCGTTACATCCGATCTGCTGATTCTTGAACGAGCCATAGCCATACTTGTAATAGGAAAGTAAATCTTCCGAATATTCCAGACGTTTGAGGTCTTCTTTCGTAAAAGCCTGATAAAAAAGTGGAAGTATTTAAATATTACGATCTACATTTCGCGGTATTGAGACTTTTATGGTCCTTTTATTTAAGTACTAAGTTGTCTCGATTCGCACGGCTTCTTTGCCAAGTCAGTAATTTCATTATCATTTTTATACGATAGATAAGCTAGACAAGCGAGACGTTTACATGTTAAATACCATACATGACACAATACACCTCACGTCTCATATTGCCCAGTAATCTTTGCTGTAAGTAGGTACAGTACACCTGTATTGTACATTTATGTTTTCTGAGATATGAGCCTCTTGACTCGATTCAAGAAAGAATAATAACTTAGGTGTAGTAAAAACTCACAGCACACCAAGGCGAGATCTTGGCGACTTCCCAGGCTTTGTTGTAGCGGCACATGTCGTACATGCTGCGGAGATCCTCGCGATCGATGTCGTAGTTGAAGCCCAGGCGGCGAGACACGTTGCTCAACATCTGCAAAAAGACTTATGTCGATGACTAGTTCTATCGTTTCCTAAAAACTTACATAAAGGGATCTGGCATTCCACTCCCATGGACTGGGACTAAAATAAATTGGGGAAAATGGCATGTATCTCTCCAAACTCTACTATGAAGATGGCACATAATGATGGTTATGAAGTTCCTTCTATCTAGATAGGCCCTACAGCTGGACAAGCCTTCTATCTGAGCAGGGGATAGTCTAAACTCTTGAAATTTCCATGGTGCCCAAAAGTTGTTACCCATACGCATCAAAAAATATTATTAAGTATTTTATTTTTTATGATGCTGTTATCGTTATTTTAAGTACTTACATCTTTAAACTCCTGGTTGGACTCGAAGGTTTGCTGTTGACTTAACGTTTCAGGATTTTCCTCCACATTAGTAACCCAGGACGGGCAGAATTTGTAAGGCTGTAAAAAAAAGGTGGATTTAAGTTAAAACAAATGCTTTATCAGAACACTCAAACAGATTATAAGTATGCCTTAAGCCTAGTTCGAGCTTTTAAATTCGACCCTGACTGAATCGAGCTTTACACACCTGTTGGCAATCACGCGATATCGCGTGACACAATAGCCACTCATCTCACCGAACACGCGATATCGAGTGATCGTATCATATTTTTCTGTGGTGGTTGCACTTAAAAAGCAACCAATATGGCGTAACGAAGTATTGTAAAAAGTTATTCCCTGGTCTGTGGTAGAACCCAATATAAAGTTATTCCCTGATCTGTGGTAGAACCTGTGTTACAGTAATCTGTGGGAAGAACTGAAGTAGCATTTACCCTGAGTAGTTTCTCATCAGTTTCCTTGGCAATGTCGATGTTGTCCGCCTGCGACCTGAACAGCCCCTCTGTGAACGCGCGGAACGTTGTGCTCGACCGTTGATCGTTCACATATTTAAACTGAAACAAGAGGAAAATTATTAAAACAATTTTAGTGGTTCATTAGTTTAGACCACAGACGCGAGCGGGATTCCTTTCCAACATGTTGACGACCGACATGCATCCGCGGAGCTGGTGGAAGAAATTCACAAAGCTCCTCACCAGGTAGTCATGAACGTTGTCAGTCAGCAGGCCGGGGTACCGCTGCTTCCACGCTTGCGCGAGCTGCTGCGCGGAGATGTAGCCGTCGCTGGTGAGGTCCCCCGCGAACGACACGTTGAGGCGCGGGTTCCACTCCCAGCGCTCCAGCAGGTTGACGTCCGACATGCACACGCGGAGCTGATGGAAGAGATACCCAAAACTCCTCACCAGGTAATCATGAACGTTGTCAGTCAGCAGGCCGGGGTACCGCTGCTTCCACGCCTGCGCGAGCTGCTGCGCGGAGATGTAGCCGTCGCTGGTGAGGTCCCCCGCGAACGACACGTTGAGGCGCGGGTTCCACTCCCAGCGCTCCAGCAGGTTGACGTCCGACATGCACACGAGCTGATGGAAGAGATACCCAAAACTCCTCACCAGGTAATCATGAACGTTGTCGGTCAGCAGGCCGGGGTACCGCTGCTTCCACGCCTGCGCGAGCTGCTGCGCGGAGATGTAGCCGTCGCTGGTGAGGTCCCCCGCGAACGACACGTTGAGGCGCGGGTTCCACTCCCAGCGCTCCAGCAGGTTGACGTCCGACATGCACACGAGCTGATGGAAGAGAGATACCCAAAACTCCTCACCAGGTAATCATGAACGTTGTCGGTCAGCAGGCCGGGGTACCGCTGCTTCCACGCCTGCGCGAGCTGCTGCGCGGAGATGTAACCGTCGCTGGTGAGGTCCCCCGCGAACGACACGTTGAGGCGCGGGTTCCACTCCCAGCGCTCCAGCAGGTTGACGTCCGACATGCACACGCGGAGCTGATGGAAGAGATACCCAAAACTCCTCACCAGGTAGTCATGAACGTTGTCGGTCAGCAGGCCGGGGTACCGCTGCTTCCACGCCTGCGCGAGCTGCTGCGCGGAGATGTAGCCGTCGCTGGTGAGGTCCCCCGCGAACGACACGTTGAGGCGCGGGTTCCACTCCCAGCGCTCCAGCAGGTTGACGTCCGACATGCACACGCGGAGCTGATGGAAGAGATACCCAAAACTCCTCACCAGGTAATCATGAACGTTGTCAGTCAGCAGGCCGGGGTACCGCTGCTTCCACGCCTGCGCGAGCTGCTGCGCGGAGATGTAGCCGTCGCTGGTGAGGTCCCCCGCGAACGACACGTTGAGGCGCGGGTTCCACTCCCAGCGCTCCAGCAGGTTGACGTCCGACATGCACACGCGGAGCTGATGGAAGAGATACCCAAAACTCCTCACCAGGTAGTCATGAACGTTGTCGGTCAGCAGGCCGGGGTACCGCTGCTTCCACGCCTGCGCGAGCTGCTGCGCGGAGATGTAGCCGTCGCTGGTGAGGTCCCCCGCGAACGACACGTTGAGGCGCGGGTTCCACTCCCAGCGCTCCAGCAGGTTGACGTCCGACATGCACACGCGGAGCTGATGGAAGAGATACCCAAAACTCCTCACCAGGTAATCATGAACGTTGTCAGTCAGCAGGCCGGGGTACCGCTGCTTCCACGCCTGCGCGAGCTGCTGCGCGGAGATGTAGCCGTCGCTGGTGAGGTCCCCCGCGAACGACACGTTGAGGCGCGGGTTCCACTCCCAGCGCTCCAGCAGGTTGACGTCCGACATGCACACGCGGAGCTGATGGAAGAGATACCCAAAACTCCTCACCAGGTAGTCATGAACGTTGTCGGTCAGCAGGCCGGGGTACCGCTGCTTCCACGCCTGCGCGAGCTGCTGCGCGGAGATGTAGCCGTCGCTGGTGAGGTCCCCCGCGAACGACACGTTGAGGCGCGGGTTCCACTCCCAGCGCTCCAGCAGGTTGACGTCCGACATGCACATGCGGAGCTGGTGGAAGAGATTCACAAATCAGGTACCTATATAAATCGCCCTTGGATGTGGAACTCCTCAATCTAACTACACTAAACTTTACATACTTAGGTTAGGTAACATATATTATGTTACCTACAATCTGCTCTATGCTTAAAAAGTACATTCAAAGCTGTTAATATTAATTTGAATAATGGTTTTACCTTCATGTTCTTCGTGCCTACGTGATTAACGAACGCTTTACCAAACTCTCCGTTTCCAGACAAGTAGGTAAATACAATCTTATACTAGTTGCTTTCAAAAGAAGAGAATAGGCATTTTCTAGACAAGCGCGCTCCAACCTAGACCTCATCATTCTTTCCATCAGGTATGATTTACGTCAAGCACAAGCTTATGGCTTCAATAAAAAAAAGCTACCTCGCCTCTTATAATAATCCACACTGGTATATTTAACTATTTAGGTAGGTATTAAATATTTCGGCTGAATCAGTGTGCCGTGTGTAGGTATTTTGCGGAATTAAACAATTAAATATTCAAACTTGCAGATCATATTTATAGGTCAAAATGAATATATAAATTATAAGTTCTCGTGCTTAGGTAAAAAGCAGGTAAGTACCTACCTACTCTGGTGTCCGCGTGGCATACATATTGCTAATCAAACGTGAGATTCCATAAGTTGTAAGCAAACAGGTTATGTAATGTACAACATAAAGGAATGCCCGGTTGTACGAGTAACTCGTACGAGCCTACCTACGAGCTAACTTGGCTGTTTACCTGACCTGACTGAATTGCAAAAGTTTGAGCAGCAATTTTAAAAAAAGATCTAAAATAACGGAAAATTATGAAATTTTACTTTTTCGTGTAATTTTTGTTACATAATAATGTGATATTTCAAATGCTGCACCGATTTTGACTTAAATTTGTGTTGCCTGGCCATAAATACTGTAGGTACCTACTTACTTAAGTGCCTCCCTACCTACATTACATCAGAATTTAAATATTAATCTCGTAGAGTTATGAGACGACAGATTTTCCGATACACAGCAGCAGTAGCCAAATTACTTATCTATTCCGTTTCTAATGTGCTTTTGGTTCACAAAAGGAACGTAATTAAAAAATAATTATTATGAGCTTGACAGTTGTCTGTGCAGAAGTCACGTGATCTAGGTATTTTCTCTAACAAAACATTCATGCTCATCACAGAGACATTTTCCAGTAGTGGGAATCGAACCCACGACCTCCTTTTAATTGTTTTCATTCCAAAGCATTCCTAGTAATAGATGGCTAGAGCTGTTCCTGTTGTATTGTCAACTGTCACTCACATTCGTGTTCCTGAAGTTGCCATTTCTGTAGTTGGTGATGATGTTGTTCTTGAAGTTGACGAGCTTCTGCAGCGACGGGAACTCCGCCGCCTCCGGGTTGTGCGAGCCGTGGCGGTTGAGCATCCACAGTGCGATTGACTGACAACCTGCAACCAAAGAATCAAATCACAAATAAATAAATAATAAACACAAATAAAAATCACTTATCGCAGTTTTACAGTGCACCTACTAAAATTCTAAATTCAAAACTTTCCGATTTTTTTAACAACAAGACAAAAATCAACAACCTGTTCAACCTTAACAAGTTGTTCACAGGCTAGTTGATACGAGTATGCCTGTTCGAGTCCATTATCTTAGGCAAAGATTTTTTATCTGTAGCTTAAAAATCCCCCCCGTTGGTGATGATAGAAATACCCTACTTCGCGTCGTGTCCAGGATATTCGTGTTAAGTATAAATAGGTAATACCTATATTAAATAACTCATCCCAGTTAATTTTGTCACCTTGACACAATTAATGCTGTTTTTCACCCATAAAATTGTGGCAAATTCCTCTGAATTAACCATAATTTGGCGCTAACTGCAGAAGCCCCGACCTTGTCACTCCGCTAATAAATATTCATCACTGCTATTTAACGTGAACTTTATTATTGCTGGCAACATTATTTGACTTGATAGCTTTCGAGTTCCAGAATTCCCCTCACTATTGTATCTTTTTTCATACCTACCTACATTTTATTCTAACAACTTTTTTTTGGTACTAATTTAGGTAAAACATAATCATTATGTTGACTTTATAGCAATAAGAAAATAAAAAATAACTCAGAAATAACTAAACGTATGTACAGTAGGAATGTATAGTAACACAATTATACGTATAGGTACATTTCAGTGATTTCAATCATCTAAGACGGATGGATTGCGTAGAAGACGACATGTAAAGATTAGAAAAGTTAATAAACAATAATAAAATAGGAGGAAGGACGTTAGGGACAGAAATTAGGGTGGGTTCGTCGGGAGGAACTAGAGAAAAAACATGGGCGGCATGATATAGGGAAAGGAAACATGAGGTCAACCTTTTAAAATCTCTTTGCGTCAGGGGCTAATTCTTAGATAAAATTAATGTGTTAATACTCAAATAGTTCGACCAGTGCGAGCGGGGTGTCTAATCATGTGTAAAATTTTGTGTAAGTAGTTATTTAGGTCAATAAAGACTCCTCCTATTAGGATAAGAATAGACTGCAGCTACACTAGGTACCTAAAATTAAAATACCTAATTGGTATCATGGTCGTTTTAATATTGAAAAAGAGCACGGAACTCTAATTTTTGAGAATAAATATGCGGAAAAATACCATGAATGCATTGCATGACTGAGTCGAGTTCTCACTAACGTACTGAATGAAGCTTTCCCGCATAAGTTGTACTTACTTACGTAGCCCACGTAAGTAAGTACAACTTTTCTTCAGAGAGGAGACCCGTGGGCTACGTAAGTACAACTCTTCTTCCGAGAGGAGACCCCGGGCTACGTAAGTACAGCTCTTCTTCCGAGAGAGAATTTCTGGGACCCGTGGGCAACGTAAGTACAACTCTTCTTCCGAGAATTTCTGGGAACCGTGGGCAACAAAAGTACAACTCTTCTTCCGAGAGGAGACGCGTGAGCTACGTAAGCACAACTTTGCTTTCGAGAGGACGAGGAGGCCTGTGGGCTAAGTTAAGTAAGTACAACTCTTCTTCCGAGAGGAGATCCGTGGGCTATGTAAGTACAACTCTTCTTCCGAGAGGAGACCCGTGGACTACGTAAGTAAAACTCTTCTTCCGAGAGGAGGCCCGTGGACTACGCAAATATACAACTTTTCTTCCGAGAGGAGACCCGTGGGCTACGTAAATATAACTGTCATTCTGAAAGAAGACACATGTCCAGAGAAATGCCGCAAATTGGGTTGAAACGAAAATGCAAACAATCGCAAGTGCTAGGTGGATCACATTGGCAGACAGTTGTTTAGTGTAGCTGTAGACACTTACGAGTATGACTCATGTGACTGTAGTATGAATGGTAATAAGTTAATAACAAGTTTCAGGTAACGGGCCAGCTGTACCTACATGACATGCAAATATTGACACATTTTCAGCCTATTGTGCTATGCGCTTTAGTTTCCAGCTATACCGTACTTCTAGCTATAGGTACCTATGGCATTTTGGAATACCGACGCAAAAAAGATAGAAATAGAAGGATATGTAAAAATTCATGAAAATGATTCTCTAAATTGGTCATTCATTCCACAGATTCATTCATTACATATCGTTCATACATTTTTTGAAATTCGTTCAAAAACGATTAAAAGGTTCTGCTTTAAAATATGTTAAATGTTCCTGCGGGATATTTAACCTAAGTTTTCATTCATAATTTTTGGTATTACGGAACTCAACCAAAGTTATATAAATTTTGATCAAAATTGATTATTATTTCGTTTTAAAGTAGTATTTCCGTACCAAATATGGCCAGGAGCATAGATTATTACTATATGAACCCGAATAACATCACAACATGATCGAAATTTGCACGAATTACAAATGATTTTGGTATTACGTTTGTATGGGAGACATCGTGGGTTAGTGCCATAGTGGGCTCTTAAGTCCCAGAATCTACGCGGGCAAAGCCGCGGACGACGGGAAGTAGGTACATATTATAGTGTTTTGTGTGATAAAACAGAAACAACGTGCGTTCAAAGGTTGTGGAAACATAAACAGTAATTAATGTGCCGGCAAGGTGGGCGCTGGGCAGTGGGCACTGCCGCACTGCGCAAGCGCATGCTGCGTTCAATATAACTTTATGACTTGTCTATTTGCGTTTCGTGTCCCTATTCCCATTACAATCCTACAAGTTGATGTTATGAATAACGAAAGTTTGCCTGTAATACTGGAAAGGGTAACTTCTAACGACGACCTCCGTGGCGCAGGGGACGCACGTTCGGATTCGAGTGAAAGGTCGCGGGTTCGATTCCCGCCACGGGCCACTTTGGAATTTTATAATTTCTAAATTGGCTTAGGTCTGATTTGGTGGGAGGCTTCGGCCGTGGCTAGTTACCACCCTACCAGCAAAGACGTACCACCAAGCGATTTAGCGTTCCGGTACGATGCTGTGTAGAAACCGTTGGGGTGACATAACTTACCCCTTCCAAGTTAGTACGCTAACATCTTCGGCTGCATCATCACTTACCATCAGGTGAGATCGCAGTCAAGTACTAACTTGTATAGCGTAAAAAAAAACGGTTACACAGCATCGCACCGGAATGCTTAATCGTTTGACGGTGCGTCTTTGCCGGGACGGGACTGCTTTGCGTGGAAGTTGAGTCTGACATTTCATACTCAACTTCCACGTTCGTGGGAAGGTTCCGCGGGCGGAGGCGAGGTTTGTGAAAAAAAAAACTATTTTTATAGATATTTCAATCCGCGAAGATGTGCCAAGTTCCATTCTATTCCGAGTATGGAGTTTGACAGAGTAGGGCGCGTCGTCATGGATTGAAATATCTATACCCAGGTAGAGCTGCATTCCCGAATTATAGAACCTAACTATTATGTATTTCGTGCCTAGGTACGTTATTACTTATTGTATCTGGGCTCAAGTTAAGGTATCAATATCAAAAGTCGCTATTTCGACTACCATGACAGCAAACTGTCCTTGTGATCCTCATTATGAATTCACCAATGGAATTAACACTTTATTTCTCAATCACTCGTTATCGCATGATGTCATTGCTTTTCAATATGCTTTGTCTTGCGATATCGAGTGATGATTGTTTGTTTTACTTTAGTGCATAAATAAGCTTAAACGCACATAATATGACATAATAATATATTTGGTAGGGGTCTTTAGGGAAAGGAGGGCACGATCCACTTTCAAATATTTGTCTAATGCCGTACTTACAAAATTTTATGATACAAGAGTTGTTTAGCAAAATATAATACCTATGGCTTGTAATTTTATTATCATCAGTCTTAAATTTTATTTAGTAAAATAAATAACTTGAATCCTATTGTTTAAAATCATAATATGACTAGATGTAAATTCGTCATGTTGTTTTTAAAACTTTATATGCAAATAAAATGTAAATAACAGTCTCGTGAATCAACCTTGTTGCCATTTTATACATATAAGCTACGCAATATATTGTTTCCAATTGACTTTGCTTACTTATGACTCAGTAGATCTTAATAGTCATTCTCGTTACTTAGGTAGGTACTTCTAACATAACATTTACTTTATGGTTGCATGTCAAAGATTGTTGATTGTGGGCCTGATACAGACCGTCTGTTTAGCAGGTTGGTTATGCTTTTGGCAAACGTCCACTATTTTATATTACTATATTAAATAACTTCCCTACAATAACTTGCACGCAAAGTAACTTTGAAGTTTAGGCGAGCGTTGCTTCCAAAGCAACGCTCGCCTAAACTTAAACCTAAAAAAGCAAGGAACAATAACACATTTCCTCTTGAGTGTTAAGAAGGTACTTATCTCCTCTGTTTACGTAAGTAGGTATTTTTCAAAAACATCATACCTTAATTCCATTAAAGTATCAGCATCAATTTTGGTCTGGGAATTACCGACCCTTACCTCAGAAGTTCGGTTCATCTAAGAATAAACTGAACTACCCATAACACACAACAGCATTTGGTTACCCTTTCCAAGGTCTACGCGGTTGCTACTTGCTAATTACCAAATTCAAGGTACTATGGGTCACTCCTAAATAACTGAAAAATTAGCAAATTTAGAGTTCGATTACAGAGACAAAGAGTCCTTTATTGAATGACGTGAGTTTTACGGTCCATGAATACATTCAGGTAGGTAAGTAAATATGTAGGCTATTATAATATGCGATTATTAAAACAGGTGAATAAAATTGCGGTATCTGCGGTCTAGTAGTGGTTAACTTGTTCAGCGGTGGATAGCGATAATTATAAATAGGTGAGGGGGATTCACCCGCAGCGTATCCCTCTTGCAGGAGACGTGCAGGGGACGCATCGGGAGCATGTGGAGAGCAAATAATAATCACCTCCGACCTCCATGAGGTGCCGGCCTGCCTGATGACTCCTTTCAATTATGAATCCACACTTAGTGGAACTCTAGGTTTTCTGCTTGAGTACCTGCTCATCGACTGTGCCAGGTCATTATTAAAATGTGTAAGATAAAATAAAAGGCTGTGAAAACCTTATTCTTAGAACATAACTTAGCTTGGTGTGAATTTGTGTAGATTCTGGAATGGTAAATTAAGTAAATGAATGGCAAAAAAATAATTTACAGGACCCAGACGTTATATTACCCTATTTAAGTTTCAGTACTACACATGTCAGTAATTCCCAGAGACTAATATATACACAGTTTATTAGTTATATTAATATATACATAGTTTCTAAGGAAGATACCTAGATAAATCCTATACCTTTAAACGAGCAATTCTTGTATATATTTCTATATCATCTGAATCTCGGAAACCGCTCGAACGATTTTCGTGAAATTCAGTACACAGGGGGTTTTGGGAGCGATAAATCGATCTAGCTAAGATTCATTTTTAGGAAATGTCTAATTTAGCAAAAAGAAATAAAAATATGACTCCTCCACTGCCATCTATTATCCAGTAGTAATACTAGCGAGCGAAGCTTGATCACCCAGATAATATGTTTTATGTTCGCATAAAAGAGGGGTGGTACTGGGAGAGACACGCAAAACAATAAGCAGGTTTTGATTTATTGCTGAATTGTATGTAGTCCAGAAACGTATCTAAGTAGTTAGATCCCCTGGTAACCTAGGTACATATTTAACTGAAGATAGCGTAGTGTACTGCGTATTCTTTTTTTCGATTTCGCTTTTCGGTACTTGTTACAATTGAAATGTAAACTGCAACTGCATAGTAAAGTGTACCCAGAGCTGGGTTAAGCTACAAATATTTATTACCTAGTTAGGTAAGTATACCTAAATATCCGCGGAAAATACCTAAGACTTCTAGTTTCCACCGGCAATGTTGTTTCAAACAGTAAGTAGGTAACTAAGGTAAATTACAAATTAATTCAAATGTATGTAGGTATTTCAAACGTAGCTGTAATTTGTTTCAAACTGAAGAATGCTTTTTGTGCTTGAAATGTATAAGTATAAGCACCTATATAAAAACAAAAGTACTAATAACGTAAGAAACACGTACCTATAGGTAACAATGAAATTCCTATGTTCAGTGCGTTCAAGGTTGTGTATCATCAGCACACATAGTACATACACAGCAGTACATAGTAAACTCGCCGGCATATTTAGCGGAACATAAAAAAAGGTCCATAATTAAAAAAATATGGTTTTATTTTAAAATCTACTTACTACACTTCTTTTGTTATTTAAAGTTTCATTTGTTTTTACTTAAAATGAGATCACATTAAGAACAGAATTTGCGAGTAAAGGCTATTTGTGAAAAATGGTACATTTTTGAACTTTTCATGTAACCTGGAAAAGTGAAATTTAATATTAAAATTACAATTAATTAAATTAGAAAAATGGTGATTAATATCGCGTATTTCCTCCACGTGCTCTTATTAAAGTTTCTACCCGTCTAGGCATACTGAGAATGATGTTATCGATGGTCTCCTGGGATAGTCTCCGCCATTCCTCAACTACGGCGATTCGCAGTTCTCCCACGTTGGCAGGAGCTGGATTTCTGGACTTAACTTTTCTTTTCAGCAAGTCCCAAACGTGCTCTATTGGGTTCATATCCGGTGATAACAGTACCACTCCATAACAGTGATATTCATATCATTAAGATAAGCTTGAGTTACCCGAGCGGTATGCGGCAGAGCATTATCCTGCATAAAAACAAAATCGTCACCGATATATGGGGCAAACGGTACGACATTTTCTTCTTAAACTTCTCTGATATAGCGGTCTGCAGTCAGACTCCCTCTGTCAATCACTACCAAGTCTGTGCGAGCTCCCAAACAAATGCCCGCCCAAACCATTATTGATCCACCACCGTATGCAACTGTAGTTTCAAAATTTGTCTGAATGTATCGTTCTCCTTTGCGTCTGTATATTCTTTGCCTGCCGTCAATTTGATTTAAGAGAATTCTGCACTCATCACTAAACAATACCTTACTCCATTGGTCCGCGTTCCAAAGTCGATGTTCCTGAGCAAAAGTTAACCTGTTTCTACGATGATTTACCTCGTGCCTTGGAGCCTTGGCGGGCACAAATGAACCCAAACCAGCTTCTTCGAGCCTTCTTCGTACCGTACGCTCACTTACGGTTACACCCCGCACTGCTTCTAACTCATGTCGGGCTTGGACGGCCGTCAAACGGGGGTTCCTACGTACACGAAGCCGAATGAAACGATCATCCCTACTCGAAGTGCGTCTTTTTCTGCCTTGTCCTGCTCTTCTCACATAAGTACCGGTCTCCCTGAACCGTTGGATACTGCGATGGATCGTTGAAACTGGTCGACGAAGACCTCTGGATATCACTCTGTAGGTTTGATCATTTCTTCGCATTTCGAGTGCCCTGGCAATCTCCGTTGGGGCTAAGTCAGGCATAATTCAGTCATCAACTCCAGAAAGATACGCGATTAAAAAAAACTAACAAAAAACAGTATTTCAATGAAATTTTAAATCAAACTCAGAAGGAAGAAATACTCGAAGTTCGCTCCAGATAAGGTGTATTTGAATAAAATTAAAACAATTGCATAAAATGTGATGTTCAGTTGTTTTCTTAATTTGAAAATATTTCTTTTTAAATTAAATAACGTATAAACCAGCCAGCAACTTTATATGATACTGATATCAAACCTTTTTTTTATGTTCCGCTAAATATGCCGGCGAGTTTATATAACGATGTAAACAATGACCATGGTAGGATTTGATTGTAACGCTTGTAATTAGAAATCACTCGACATCGCGTGATCATGTATATTTTAATTAATTTGGCCTATCACGCGAAATCGAGTGATAAAGTTATACTTTTTGTTTCTGGTGTGACAATGTCCAGCGCTTTCTAAATCACCACGATACTCACTCAAACAACAGAATTTCTAAAAACCAGTCGAACCATTTAAATGAATTATTATAGTGAATGTAAAAAAAAGTTTAGTAAGTAAATAGTTAGCTGTCATTGCATACCTCGAGTTTATTTTTGTCATGGTGCCCATATGGCATGGCCTGGGTAATGGGAAGTATAAAATGATATCTAACCGTGTACCCAGTATACTGTTGCGTCATTGCTTGGAGACGCTCCAACTTTCAAGATTTCGTTAATGAAAGGAGTTAATCTGGTTTATTGATGATAACATAATTAGCAACAACATAATTATAATAATGAATAGCATCGAAAGACTCATTCTCAATCCCCAGTACATCACTGGCAAGGGTGTCACTGGGCATCTTATAATGAGAAGAGTTTGGTAAGTGGGAATTGGCATGCGACACGCAACGTTTTGTTGTTGAACTTTGAGGCATGCAAGTTTTTTAAGACTTTGACACTCAAAAGTTGATGTCTCAAGATGACGAACAAAGTACAGTGCATTATATTACTGGAACAAAGCTGTCCAATGTCCATGGGCAGGTATATATAAACTACAAACTAGCATCTGTTAAACGTCTTGCTCGTCTTATCATTAGTTTTAAAAAATCTTGGAGGTAATTAAAGATATAACTCACCAGGAATATCGTGGATTGTTTTGACAGGGATGCCTCTGTTCGCGAAGGTGTACGCGGTCTTGGTGCCGAACAGCAGGTAAGGGTCTTCGTCCGCGGACCGGCAGGTCTCCTGCTGACCCGTTGCAAGGGCGCAGCACAGCGCGAGGAGCAATGGTAACCGCATGCTTATACCTATGATGTGAAATATTGTTCTATGTTGGTTGCCGATTATTATGCGATTTTGTATGATCTATAGTACCGCTAAGACCCTATAAAACGCTGATCAACTGAACACGTTTAAATTCGATCACGCGATATCGCGTGAACATTTGTGACCGGACACGCGATATCGCGTTGTAGATCTACTTAAGTGCGAGATAGAATAGTGACCACAACAGAATGGCGTGTGATGTAACATTTGTCATAGGAAAATATTTCTTTTACTTTCATTAAAGAATCCATAATTAGTAAAAGTAATAAACGTAAGTTCGTCGACCTCCCCTGGTGCTGTTGACTCAACTCTGGCTTAAGCAGGAGGCCAGGGGTTTGATTTCGAGCATCGTCCAGCTTAGGTTTTTATAATTTTAAAATTGTCTCTGGTTTAGTCTGGTAGTGGAGGGATTCGGCTTTAGCTTGGGCTGGTTACCATCCTACTGGCGATTGGCGAACATATTATACCGCCAAGCGATTTTCCACTCCTTTCAATTTATTCAGATAACATCTTCGGTTACATCGTCAGTCGTCAAGTGAGCTACAAAGAGTATATAATCACTACGTGGTGAGCTATTACACTCAGAAGGAATTATTAAAATCGGTCCAATAGATTCAAACTCCAAAGATAGAGCAGATAATGACGATGGATAACCAATACGAATCAATATTGTTTTTAATAGGTTTTTTCTAAGAATTAACACCATACAACCTAGTATACCGACTGCTTATTATTAACTTACTAAGTGTTAAGTAAGCAGAAAAAAACTTTAGCAAGCGCGTTGGCTCGCAAACATCATTTCAAAACAAAATAGCTACCTATGCGTCCGGCGTCACGTAACTTATTTACAACTTAGTTAAAACTTAAAACGGTAAAACCAAAATGAAAATCACGTAAAAAAAATTCGAATCACGTAAAAAAATAAACTTGACACTGTTTATACCTTTTCCGCGGGAAAACTTTACAGTGTGTTTTTACTCTGTGATAACTGGTTAGTGGTTAGCGCGGGAAACACGGCGTGCTAGGTGCAGTTTAGCGAGAGAACTGACTGCCTGACTGGGTCGCAGAGGAAAATGAAACAGGCTTTGTCATTACCATAGAGTTTAACTTCACGGGTAGAGAGTCCTGTCCTGAGTTATGGACTCCTCAAAGTAGGACGCTTTGGAACCTCTTTCTACTCCATCACCACAGAAGAATGAAGGTGACCGTTGCCAGAGATCTTTGACTCCTTACAATTATAGTTTATTGCTATTTGCTAAATTTTCTTGATCATAGAATGTTCAAGAAAATTTTTAAAACTAGCGGGAGCTCGCAGCCATTTTGCTCAATTGACCACTAATTAATAACTCCCTCTTTGCGCTTGAATATTCAAACATCTTTTCTTGAAGAATGATAGGTATGATTTAAGACCGATCTAGGTAGGTATAAAGTGTTTTGAGTTGTAACTTGTAAGTTGATAAAGCAGCTAATCAGTCGGCACCTTATCCTTTCATATTTGTACGAGTATAAGTATACCTATAATCTCAACTTGGAGCGTGTCAAAGATCTTTGTTTCTTGATTAATGGTTGGTCATGATGATTTATTGTCCTATCTGTCACCATCATGACGTATTCAGTATCTTCTGCAGTACGCGTGTATTTACTTATAGTTGGTGTGCTACAAACGTTCACAAAAAATGAATTGACATCGCCGGCGACCATCGAACTCATAATCATGAATGAAATACGGTACTAGTAATTACGGTGAGTAGCTACAGGAATTTAAAATAAGATGCAATAAGGAAAGGGTCAAGGGGGAAGGGGGAATAAATACCTAAAGGGGAAAATTTCCCTCAGGATATAAAATAAAAGCTCTCAACATTACTATGTGCGATCCTCTTGTATTATGAGTATTAATTTTGTGGAAAATAGCATGGTCATGTGATACATCTAGACAATTTACCATAACGTTGTTCTTCTCATAAACTACGTCTATGATCAGATAATGGGTCACGTAGGAGCTATTAATACGATAAATAATATCGTCGTATTATGAATCGTTTGTGCGTTCATCGATGCAATTAGGTACCTGTGGGATGACATCATGTTCCCAGGGTCAGTGTGCGACGTAATAAACCGTTGTATGTATGATTCTATACGTGACGAACTACTTATATTAGTGACTTCTTAATAGTTTATTTATATTAGGTTAGGTCCCTGCGTGACAATTCCTGTGAGGGACACCGCGGTCCTGCCTGGAACCACGAACGGCTCATTTTGACGGGTTGCTCCCATTTCGCCCGGTGCTTCTGCCCGGTACCGGGCAGGATGGCACAAAAAATTCCGGACCGTGTGACCGGAATGCCCGTTGCGCACCGTGCAATCATTTGCCGGACAGGATGGGAATCTTTTCTGAAAATTTTTCCCATCTAGCCCGTTAACGTTCAGTTATGAAAAAGAAGCCTTTAAATGAAACAAGGATAGTGTAACTTATTTGTGTTTATTAATTATTTACCATTCAATAGTAAAATTATTGTTTGGACTTTGGAATCTCAAATTACACTCATTAAGCTTAGGTACTTATTTGACAAATCGTCATAAAAACCGGCCAAATGGCTTTCGGGCCATGTGCACATTTATTCTTCTAAATTTTCTGTTTCACAATTCAAAATTTCACAATTTTAATTCACTATGTTGGCGTTTTGTAATTGATGAAACTAAATAAAGGGCTCCTTGTTTACTACAGAACCTTGATTTTTTTTACTCTATACAAGTTAGTACTTGACTGCAATCTCACCCGATGGTGAGTGATGATGCAGCCGAAGATGTCCAACGGTTTCGACACAGCATTGCACCGGAACGCTAAATTGCTTGGCGGTGCGTCTTTGCTGGTAGGGTGGTAACTAGCCACGGCCGAAGTAGACAAAACTGTCTACACAAATGGCGGAAACTGTCTAGACTTTAGTTTATTTTCCGAAGATTTTCCGCTTCATTATTACGACACTACATGCAGATCATTGATCAGTCAGTAGAAATATTGAATTGCCTACCAAGGATTTCAGCAGTGCTATTCTACAAAATGTCCATCTCTGAATCAGCTGCCAGACAGCTCCAAGCCGAAGATGGCATGCAAAATTGTACTCTATTACAACTGACGAATTCATAGATGCATAGATGTACGCTCGTCGTATTTTTGCAGAATAGCACGGCTGTTTGGAATGTTTTAAACTATGTGTCCGAGTCCCAGGCACCGTTGATTAAACATAATTTAAAGGATCAGCACTTAGTGACGTCACGCATGTATTTTTAGGCTCCGCCCTGAAGCGTCCTTTTTAATTTGTCAAAATTGTAAAATGGTGCTAATTTAAACGAAAACATTATGTGCTGTCAGCGGTACCGAAATGTTGAGGGCGGTAAAGACGCCATATTTGAAAAAAAATTGGCTTCAACGTCACTAATTTCTCTGCGAAGAGCTGTCTTTGCGTAGCGTAGGTACATCGTCATTGCATTACACACAATATCGAGTAGGTTATAGCCTATAGGTACTTACCTCATGACCTCATGTGTAATTCGACTTGCTTACATTTCGAGGAAGCCTGCTAAAAGGCCAACTGCCTCTATGAGTGTTCTCTATAATATTTTGAAATGTGTGTAATGTTTGCCAATCCGCACTTAAAGGAGTAAACGGTGATTATAAAGCAATTTTTGTTAGTGACGTGCAATTAAAAAATTATAAAGACAATTACTTTCTAACGTCATGGATCATATTTTGGGTCTTTAATATAAATATCCTTTATATTCCTGCCGGCGTTGAATAGTGAGAAGAATATACCATCTGCATTTCTGAACTGCTGTTTAACAGCCAGGTTGATTCGTTGCGCAAAAAATGAGCCAACGACGAAGCATTGGTCGCTATGGTAAACTAAACCTAGCTTTCGGTAAGCAAGTATTTAGTATACTTATAAAACACTAGCTTAAAATGCATTCTAGGGATTTGGAAAAGAAGTCTTATCAGCACGAAAATGCAAACAGCTTTATCTAAGTTATTCGATTACGTAATGAAAATCGTCCCAAGTAAGTACATAAAGTACCTATGTACCTAATCTGAGAAAAGTTAAACAATGAGCTTACGGCGTCCTACTTTCTAAGCGCAATCTCGAAGAAAGTCAACGAGGTCACGATTTGTTCGTACGAGTATGCTTTGGTCAGTAAGATATTTCCAACTATTAAAATAAAATACGACTTGTGTTTTTTTTAGTAGTCCAAATTTAATGTCCAAAGACCTACTAGGGAGCTGCCTCTATACTATATGCTGTAGATAAATATGGCTTTAGCAACTCTACTTCTATTGCATTGACAGCTAAAAATGTTTGGTTGTAGCGTAAGAGAAAATTTGTTTTATAATCCGCTCGCAGAATCTTTGCCTATTGCTTGCCCTCCTGCTTTAAAGTACCGTTTTCGATCGTCGATCACAGACGAGCGCGGGTCGCAGTCGTCTGTGATCGACGAAAGTGTGATCTAGTACCTGGAAAGAATAAAATAGAATAGAATAGAATAGAAAAATTATTTATTTCATATAGGCCTAGCATAAAAAGGCTCTTATGACACGTCGTTTTGTTTTACATGGTCAATTTAATGGTGATAACCATTCACGACTTAAAACTAAGTTTACGAGGGTTCACTGCACAAACGCGCCAAAGTGGAAGGGGAAGTCATCAGCAGAGCTTCTGTGAATGGATTACTATACGAAATTAAATAGTCATCGTTCTATAGTGTGTTGCGTAAATCAGGAGCGCAGCCAGGTCGGGGGGGGGGAGGTTTCACGAATCACGTCTCTGTGTTAGATGGGATTATATTTTATAACTATGTAATACATAATATTTATATACCTAACAACGAGACAAAATGTAAAAAATCACGAATCACATTAATTATAAATGATTGTGCTATATCAGCAATGCAATAACCTATGGGCTGCATGTAAAATCTGTGGCTGCATGTAGGTATGTGGCTTGCGCGGCCTCAATTTTCATGTTCAGTGACCCGCAAATGCTGCCTCATAAACGAATAGATAGGCGAAGTATACATCCAATCCACAATAGAATATCTATGTGGATTGGATGTAGATACCTTATACCAACTTCGTTTTGAGCGCAGGTATGAGGTATTGGATAAATAGGTTTTACAAGTATCGGCTATAGCAAAGGTACGGATTTCATTCAATTTTTGTAAATTAATGATTGGGCTAAGTACTATACTTTATTTTCTGCGTGAATAAATAATTATACCTTTTGTAAAGATTACGTTTTCAGTTCAGTACCTATTCAGATTTTAAATTGCCGCCAAAATTTTAGGGTATAGACAGTGGCTATATTTTTTTTACATTTGACTTGGTCGATTGTCTTGGATTCTAGGTTTTTTACGTAGGTATGAATTTCGTATGTCCGTTGCGTGAGCTCTTTTCATGAAACGCGGTTGCAAAGTTTGTAAAAAATGTAAGATTATAAATGATTGAGAAAAAAAATGCAATTTAAGATTATTTTTTGTAGAGTTAAAATATGGTCAAAGTATCCGAACGAAAAGTGAAAGCTTGAAACATTTTGTTTATGGCCATCGCTTGACGTCGCTTTTTTTTGTCTATGATTTAGTTCACTAATGGCGTGTCTTCCGGTACCACACGATATAACGTCAAAATGGCAAAGAAAAAAGGCGATGAGAAAGTGAATCAAACACCCCAAAGTGATAATGAGGAGCAGAATTTTGACGAGGAGCCAAATTTTGATGACCCGGAAGGATTCGTGGACGATATCCCCGACGAGGGTGGGTTTTTACAAGTGTCGAGGTTGCCCCGGCCATATGCGTCACTTGTGCATTTTTACGCTTTTCTCTCAACTTCAAAGTGTATTTACGGCATTTAACAATCAAAGTGTTATTTGTTAAATCGTTTCTGATGCGAATTATTACTGTTATGTGCTAGTGTACGATAGTGATTGCTTGCGTAAATTCCTAACCTCAATTTGACGTTGCACTTACAGAGTTGTTGGCGGATATTTTGGAATCAAAGCCAAAAGAGTCGGACGGTTACGAGAATGTTATCGTCGTGGACGGGTGCCCGCAGGTCGGGCCCGAGCGCCTGGAGAAGCTCCAGAGCGTTATCAACAAGATCTTCAGCAAGTTCGGGAAGATTGTCAATGAGTACTACCCCACCACGGAGACCGGGGTGACGACGGGGTACATCTTCTTGGAGTACAGCAACCCGCAGAACGCCGCCGAGGCGGTCGCTGCGACCAATAATTGTAAATTAGATAAGCAGCACACATTTTTAGTGAATCTATTTACTGATTTTAAGAAGTGAGTATGTTTCTGGTTTTTCAAACATTTCTGATAAATAGTATACTAGACCTAGCGGAGACCCGCGGCTTCGTCCGTGTGAATGTGTGTCCGTGGATTTTCCACATATCTCATGCAGATAAAAACTAGCCTATGTGTTGATCTAGAAGCATTTCCTTCATTTCAATCCTTTAGGTAGATATTTTAGAATAATCCCTTCTTATAGTGCACCCCTAGGAACCTTATTGCTACATTCAAAATTTCTAGACCCAGCAGTGCATTGCTATGTCAGTCAATCAGTTTCTTCACTTGTATATAGGTTTGTCTGCAGGATAAAGAAATTTATGACACAACTTAATAGTTACAGAATCAAATATTCATTTCACATATTCATGGAAATATAATATAGCTGTGGCAATGACAGCTACCCAGTTTTTTATTTACTTCGTTGCTTTTTACAATTTCAGGTATTCTGACATCCCCAAAGAATGGGAACCTCCTGCCCCTCAGCCGTTCAAGGTGCAGTCGGATCTGCAGTGGTACCTGATGGACCCAGACGCCTACGACCAGTTCCTTGTTGGCATAGGAACGGGAGTGGCTTTACAAGTCTGGCAAAACGCCTTGCCTGAACCTGTAATTTTACAGGAAAGACCAGTATGTATTATAATTTCTGTTTGAATTTTATAATTTCCCTATTTCTAAATTGGCTCAGATCTGGTGTGGTGGGAGGCTTTGCTACACTATCAGCAAATATGCACCAACAAGCGTTGCAGGGTGATACTGTGTAGCAAACATCAGGTATTACTAACTCCTAAGTTATTACAAATAGTTTCAGCTGCATTGTCACTTAACATCTAGTGAGATTGCAATCAAGTATTATAGATATTTCAGTCCACGAAGACGTGTCCCACTCTGTCAAACTCCATATGAATCAAATGAAATGATTTTAACAGTGGGGTTTGTCTTCATGGATTGAAATAATTTGTAGTGTTTTAAAAAATTGTTCTTTGGTACCTATGCGCTTCACTTTAGTATGCCTAACTGAAATCCTGTTAGGCTTGGAACCATTCTATGAATTAGAGTTAACTTTTTGATATAATTTCTCTGATTGTGTAAAGAACAACTTATTCATTATTTCATTGCTATCTTAGTTTTTCTTCTTTCTTTCTTCACTTATATAATAAAATCAGAAAATGGCCATTCTTGGCAGGTTTCATGTCATTTGTAATCGTAAATGTTAGCAAATTCTCCCTGCTGATGGTCTGAATTTCCTATTTTAACATACACAGGCTGTTCCATGCCGCTTTGCTCACTTCGCACTGGAATCATTAGTTTTCTTGGGGTAAAAGTAGTTTTGCCAATAAAATTTGTGTTTTTAAAGTAGTGTCTGTTATTGAAAAATATTCACCATTTTTTTCCCCAGAACTGGACGGAGACGTACGCAGTGTGGTCTCCCCTGGGTACTTACCTGGCTACCTTCCACTGGAGAGGTGTGGCGTTGTGGGCCGGCCCCAAGTTCAGTCAGTTCCAGAGGTTCTCCCACCCTGAGGCCAGGTTCATTTCCTTCTCACCGTGCGAGAACTACATTGTGACCTTCTCTCCCAGCGGCGATAGAGGGGATGACAAGAAACTTATCATTTGGGATATTAGGTAAGATATCACAAATTAAAAAAAAAATCATAATCAAAATCAAAATAATAGGCCTAACATATAGGCTCTTGCGAAGCGTCGGTAAGATATTTGCTGCATAAGAATGGCGATAACTACAAATGTCAATTAATAATTAATCTGCTTTATCTACAGGCCTAACTTACTTATGAAAAGTTAATATTTTGTTACCAAATTTGGCAAGCAGATTTGCACAAGGTAGAATTTGCAAAGCAGAGTCATCAGCCAGGTTTAGATTAGCAACAATATTAAACAAAAATCCATCTTTATTTAGTGAGCTTGATGTGACATTGGAGGAATAGCTTTCAGAAGTAAACTTGCACTTGTCTAATTACTGTTTTTTAAAGATTTGTGCTAATATCCAAAAGTAAAGATTGTCAACCAGGCAAAGCTCTTCATACACACATATTTGATTTGTACTTCAGTCATAGTAATTGTAAAAACATTTTTTTGACCACAGGACAGGTCAAGAGAAACGTAGCTTCCCACCCCCCGAGGAGTATGTGACGTGGCCCATCTTTCGCTGGAGCAAGGATGATAGATTCTTTGCAAGACTCGGTCAGGACGTGCTCTCTGTGTACGAGACGCCTAGCTTTGGCTTGTTAGATAAGAAGTCTATCAAAATAACTGGTATTAGGTAAGAGAGAATATCAAGAAATTTCTACTTCTTTGCCTTGATTTCTACTTCTACTTCTACTAATATTCTGATAAAGTATTGCTAAAAATGTATGTTACAATGGCAACCATGAAAGTTCATAAAGACAAATAAAATTCAGGAGTCTTTGAATTGTGTTGTTACTGAAGGATCAAGATGATTGATGATTACAATATGAAGTTTCCACAACAGATTTTTCCTTATCCCTTAACTTCAGTATAAAAGCAATATCCTGTGTAAAATTTCATCTTATTCAGAAAGAATAATAGGGTCTGGGCTCTCTTTTTATTTATTAACATTGAAATTTTATTTTTTTAAATGAAATAATATTTTTTATATTAAAAATAAAATATAATTGGGACTTCTTATCATGTTAATGTGTTTCTAGGATCACGTTAAAAGGTGGACACACTATACGAATTAACCACACCTTACATAATTATTATTTGCAGAGATTTCTGTTGGTCACCATCCGATAATATCATAGCTTACTGGGTAGCGGAAGACAAGGATGTACCGGCTAGAGTGACCTTGCTAGAACTACCTAATCGTATGGAAATACGTTCCAAAAATCTCTTCTCCGTCGCCGACTGTAAGATACACTGGCAGAAAAGTGGTGACTACCTGTGTGTGAAAGTCGACCGTTACTCCAAAGTCAAGAAAGACAAGAATGATATCAAGTACTCTGGGATGTATTATAACTTTGAGATATTCCACATGAGGGAGAAAGAGATTCCAGTAGATTCAGTGGAGATCAAGGAACCTATCCACGCGTTTGCTTGGGAACCTATAGGTTTGTTTTTATACATCTTAATATATATTTTTAGCAATCAGAAGTAGGTTTGATTAAAAAAAACAAAATCAAACACGTCTACTTTAATTAACACTTCTTAAATTACACAGAATTAGCTTTGAAAGAGAAACAGTAATCAATTAACACAAAGAACACGAACAGAGATCCACAATTACACAGATACATCTCACCATCTGCAGATCACGTCGATACCAGACCAACCAACTACGACCGCTCGCAATGCAAAAGTGTGTCCGAGGCTGAACGACAGCGCCATATTTATAGAGGTTGGTCTGAGTTGGTCGGGTGTCGTCGCAATCTACGACGGTGGGGTACATTTCCGCTATTACGGCCTTCCTGCGTGCGTGCCGTCCCGGCAACGCTCCCACGTTGGGCAGCTTCCCTCAGGAGCGTCCACAACCGCTAGGATCCGGAGGCGCCAGGAGACTCGCACTGGCACCCTCGTCAATGTCAGCATCTGGGTCAGGAGCAGCTGATGGACCTGCGCTGGCATCATCGTCATCACTGTCGGAATCTGGTTAAGAGACACAATGGTTAAAGTATTGAACAGAGAACAAAAACCTATTCTGTCATCCATCACTCATCCGAGGCCCTCTTACAATTCACACACATAGCACACTTAGCTATTGGTTGCCTAAATCATGAACTCATGCGTTCTCAACACGTAAACATACGTCGTCACTCATCACTCAACAGGTATACATATACGGAGTTTTGCAAGGCGCCCTGCTTCAGAAAGGAAATGACGTCATGAAACTGAAGGAAAGGGAAAGACATGTAACCCTCCCCCTCCGGCCGGAGCCCCCCGCACCAGAGGTGCGTACACAGGCCGAAGCCACCCGCACCAAGGGTGCGTCACAGGCCGAAGCCACCCGCACCAGGGGTGCGTCACAGGCCGAAGCCACCCGCACCAAGGGTGCGTCACAGGCCGAAGCCACCCGCACCAGGGGTGCGTCACAGGCCGAAGCCACCCGCACCAGGGGTGCGTCACAGGCCGAAGCCACCCGCACCAAGGGTGCGTCACAGGCCGAAGCCACCCGCACCAGGGGTGCGTCACAGGCCGAAGCCACCCGCAGCAGAGGCACGCAGGCGGAAGCCTTGCGCACCAGAGGCGCGCAGGCGGAGGCCCCTCGCACCAGAGGCGCGCAGGCGGAGGCCCCTCGCACCAGAGGCGCGCAGGCGGAGGCCCCTCGCACCAGAGGCGCGCAGATGGAAGCCACTCGCACCACTGGCGCGCAGACGGAAGCCCTCGCACCAGAGGCGCGCAGGCAGAAGCGCTCGCACCAGAGGCGCGCAGGCAGAAGCGCACGCACCAGAGGCGCGCAGACGGAAGCGCACGCACCAGAGGCGCGCAAGCAAAAGCGCTCGCATCAGAGGCGCGCAGGCGGAAGCGCTCACACCAGAGGCGCGCAGGCAAGCCTTTCTCACCAGACGTGCGCAGGCCAAAGCCTCTCGCGCCATACAGATGCGCAGCCTTTGCACACAGTTAGGTAACTGTAAACAAAAGAAAGTCAAAAGTAACACGCACAGGTTATCTGGGGACCGCTCGTCCAGCCTGACCACAGACCAAGGAATAACTTTATCCCATGCTTTATCCTGACTACTACACATTACACAACTGAAGAAAATAAACGTCAGAACAAAAAGTGAAAAACTCAACAATCTGGATCAACGTGTTTTAAGCTGTACCCCTTCGTAGAATCCTCTACATTTTATTTCACATCATAGCGGCATAGGCGGACTACATTGAACCTCCGTCCGCTCACTCATAATCATCGACCGTCACATGGGGAGACACAGACAGTAAACAGGCAGTTATACCACTCGCAGACGCTTGCCGTACACGTCGAAGCATGTATAGCCACGCGCTGAAGCGAGCTGTACACGTCGAGACACTCGGCACACATGAGGCAACACGAATCGAATGGCGCCGTCATCTAAAGAATTAGTCGTACATAGAACATAACAAAAACACACGTTTTAGTGGAAATAGTCTCTAAAGTCTAACTCTTGTACTATTGAACGATTATTTACGTTAGAGTCGGAATATCTTCGTAGACAAAAAACACGCCATCAGCACGTCTAACGTAGGTACCCAAGACGTACACCGGGTGTAGACTGTAGACCTCAAAACATGAAAATTTCAAAATACTCTTACGTAGATAGATAGAACTCATCAAACCTAGTAAAAGCGCATGACAAAAATGTGACGCAGGCGCGTAGTCGCACGATCTACAACTCGGCATACGAGTACTAGTTGTTGAACATTTAATTTTGTTTGCTGCTTTAGCGGGTAGGACGCGCAATACTTATCGCAACAAAGTTAAAAAATATTTGTTGTCTGGGCAAGTTATGACATGTAATATTGTACCGGTTTTACTTTCGTTTATCGCACCGACCGCATTTGTAAGTGCTTGCTCAGCAATGAATAAAATGCTACTACCTTCACATTGAAGTGTTTTTTTCTCGATTGAACGATGGAGTTCGCGATGTACTAGCTATGTTCGATAAAATCGAGTCTAGATGTTATTGCAGCTAATGCACGTTTTAAAGAAATGTCTTTAGGGCCAGAATCGCGAGCACGTGCGAGAGCGCAAGCGGGACCGCGAGTGCGATGGTGTACGTAATCGCGATCGAGTATTGAGACGAGACCACGATCGAGGCTTATGTCGGCGTCGGCGCGATCTGCTACGAGCGCGCCTAGCACTGCGTGATCTAGCACTTTTCTCACGTGAACGGGGTGAACGTGGCATTATGGGTCAACTGATCACTGTTTGTCGGGCAGCACGTGGGTTTTAGTTGTTGAAGTATCCCACTTCTGATTTTAGCAATCAGAAGTAGGTTTGATTAAAAAAAACAAAATCAAACACGTCTACTTTAATTAACACTTCTTAAATTACACAGAATTAGCTTTGAAAGAGAAACAGTAATCAATTAACACAAAGAACACGAACAGAGATCCACAATTACACAGATACATCTCACCATCTGCAGATCACGTCGATACCAGACCAACCAACTACGACCGCTCGCAATGCAAAAGTGTGTCCGAGGCTGAACGACAGCGCCATATTTATAGAGGTTGGTCTGAGTTGGTCGGGTGTCGTCGCAATCTACGACGGTGGGGTACATTTCCGCTATTAATATATTTATAAATTACCCATCACGTTGTTTGTCCGCGATTGACTCCTAAACTGCTTAACCGATTTTAATCAAATTTGCACACAGTGTGCAGTTTGATCTAGCTTAAAAGATAGGATAGCTTAATTCACAATTTATCCGTTTTTTATATCCCTAATGGCAAAACAACGTTTGGCAGGTCAGCTAGTTGTTTGATTCATTAGTTGCGGCGTGAAAGAGTAACAAATTTCCATCCATCCATACTTACAAAATTTTGTGTTTGTAATATGTGTAGAATTTACTTATTAGGAGCTATTATTATTATTATTGCAAAACGGTAATAAATACTGAATCGTGCAGAGTTTTAGATGCTTGCTTTATATCTATTCAAATTCCAGACACACTCACCCATACTTATTTATATGCACTTGTATAAATATTGGTATTAAGGAAAACATTGTGAGTAAATCTGTATGGAGGCATTATCCATGAGTAAATCTGCACGGAGGCATTATCCATATTGTTCTTAAAGGTAAAAAATGCCCACAACCAAACCCCTCATTCTGAGATTAGAACCTTGCCTTGTTGAAACTATTTTTATTTTTACAGGATCAAAATTCGCCATAATCCACGGCGACACGGCAAACATTTGCATAAGTTTCTACCAAGTGAACACGGGACAGGCCCCGACTTTGCTCAAGAAGTTTGAGAGGACACCCTTCAACCACTTGTTCTGGTCTCCGATGGGGCAGTTCATCGTGCTGGCCAACCTCGGCCTGACCGGAGGTGCCCTGGAGTTCTTGGACACCAATGACTTCACTATCATGAACGTGTCTGATCATTATCAGGTCAGTGGAAGGGCATTTTACTAGCAGTTTTGGTATAGAAGTAGCGAAAGGATGTCTGTTAGGCGGTGGTCTGTAATAGACGCTTTAGGTCGCATCCGAGGCGACGCTGTACGCGGCCTATGAATAATCATAATCATAATGAATAATCATAATCATCAAGGTACCACAACACCCGGACCCGAGACAATGTAGAAAACTTATTTTTTTACATTGTCTGGGGATCGAACCCGGAACCTCATAGGTGCCGGCGCCTTGAAAACCGGCACGCTAACCACTCAACTATGGAGGTCGTCTATGAATGCTTACTATGGAAATGTACTAGCGTGGTCTCTCTAAAACGCCTGACGCGCCGCACGAACGAGACTAACGCGTCTTTTTCAGACCACCGCTTTAGTCATCTATTGTAGCCCCTGAAGGAGCATTTGTGTTCTGCCATTTCGCTATCGCTTCGCCTCTGTTAGGCTGTGGTTGACCTGCGATCTGACTTCCTGGAGTTCTTAGGTACTGAATATGACTACTGCCATCAATGGTTTCATTATTATTAGTCAATGAAAATAATTAATTACTATTTCCCCCTTCGAGTGCGTATTCATTGATTAAACATTAAAGGATCAGTTCTTACTGACGTCACACATACAATTTTAGGATCCGCCCTGAGCCGGGTTTTTAATTTGGCAAAAGTGTAAAACAGCACTAATGTATGCGACCGCCAGCGCTATGTGCTGTCAGTGGTACCGAAATGTACGACGCGCGACGCCATATTTGGGAAATGACTTCAACATAAGTTACATCTTTCCCGTCCTCTTAAAGCGAAATCTACGACCCTGCCCGTGAAATTCAAAATTTTCATGGTTTTTTGCAATTTGTACGCTAATTACACATCAGAGGTTTATGGCAGTTGCGATAATGGCAGTATCATCTTTACATGATTATATCAAATCTCGGACTAATTTCTTTAACTCTACACTTTCAAGAAGAGATTTTTTATATAAACACGTGATTTTGGGATTCCCGCAATTTGACTGCCATAAGCCTATTACGTCTAATCAGCTTAATAAAAATAAGATTCCGACGAATTGAGAACCTCCTCCTTTTTTTGAAGTCGGTTAAAAATCGCGAAAAACCACAAAAAATTGAATTTTGCGGGCACACGTGTGGTCTGCTCCTTAATCAATTATCATGTGTGTGTTAGATGTCTGGCATCGAGTGGGACCCGACGGGCCGCTACGTGGTGACGGGCGTGTCGTCGCTCAAGTGCAAGATGGACTGCGGCTACTACCTGTGGTCCTTCCAGGGCAAGATCCTCAGGAGGTGAGATCACGCTTATGTGGCACTGCAAGCAACTTCTTCATCCATTGATGTTTTGCTGTCTTATTTTTTAGTATTCGCACGGTAAAGTAGCAATGTAAATCAAAATTAAATGAGATTTCTGAGTGAGCAAAGGAAGGAAGTTGAAGACTTGAAGGAAATGAAGGTATTATAAGGAAATGAGCACTATCCTGTATCTATTCCTGATCTTTTTACACGACTGCCCAAAAAAGGAGTGTAATGTATTCAGGGTTCATGTATGTATGTATTTATGTATGTGAGTTTCTTTATTCCATTATAACTTCTGAACGGCTGAATAGATTTCGACATATGGGGTATCATTAAAATCCTTACATCATTCCGAATAACATAGGCTTATTAGGGTTCCATACCAAAATGGTAAAAATGGAACCCTTATGGTGAGACTTTCTCCGTCCGTCCGTCCGTCCGTCCGTCCGTCCGTCCGTCTGTCACACTTGATTATTTCAGTAACTATTAAAGCTATCGACCTGAAATTTGGAATAGTTGTAGGTAATTGCGGCGCGACGTCATTTCAATCATAAAAAATTGAAAATCTTTTTTATTTTTATTTAAGTAAAAAGGGGGGAAAACCGGGTCGTCAAAATTTCAAAATGAGATAACAATATTGAGTAGGGTATCATATGAAACTTGTGTATTCTAAAACTGATTTTTATTTATGATAGTTTTCGATTTATTGGGCAAACTGTCGAAAAAAATACCGTTCCCCCCCCCTTATCTCCGAAGATTACCAATCGAAAAATCTGAAATAATTATGATCAATAGAAGTAAACGTATATTTTACAGGAAAAATAAAATCAACTCTCTAACTATTATACTTTTTTTGATAATAACAATAAACCGTCAAAAACAAAGTTATGTTTGCGGTTTGCCAACAAAAGTACTATCCTGAGTAGTACTAGTTCATGAATTTACGAGTATAATTTACATATAGATGTAAATTATACTCGTAAATTCATGAACTAAAGTGATTCTTTTAGTGTCAAACTTCTTTTATGGTATGGAACCCTCGGTGCGCGAGTCCGACTCGCACTTGGCCGGTTTTTTTTTGTTAGAAAAAGTCGTTTTACCGCAGTCGTTTTTTTAATTTTTAAATTATTTGCTTGTTATTGTTTAGTTGATATTTAGTTATTGGTTTGTTAGGTCTACCTGTTGTTAATAACTATTATTATGGAACACCTTCCTTGCATGTTTATGATATTAATATGAATGAACACTCCTCAGGGTGAACAAGGAAGGCTTCGCGCAGTTCCTGTGGCGCCCGCGGCCGCCCACGCTGCTGTCGGAGAAGCAGCAGAAGGAGATCAAGAAGAACCTCAAGAAGTACTACTCGCAGTTCGAGTCCAAGGACCGCATGCGCAGCAGCAAGGCTAGCAAGGTAACGCGCCTCGCTCAATGAACATGTCGCTCAGGGTGGACAAGGAAGATTCATTTATAATTGTTTATGGACGTCGTTATTTTATCCAAGTTTACATAGGCTTATAAAATATATAATATGGACGAAGGGTGTAATACAAAATTCACGAAAAAGTGTCCCGAGAAAACCTATATAAACGAGGGTACATGAGTATTTTTATAAACAAACTAAAACATTGTAATTTATGTCTTAAATCATTACTTCTTCTTCTTAAACCATCTGGACGCTAAGCGTCAGGACCGGTAAGCTAGGCCAAAACCATCCTACAACAACACTTATAACAGCAGTGGTCAGCTGTACCGCCACTCATGCAACAGAGTTTTCAAATTTAGTTTTGCCAGTCATATCCGTGCGCACGCTAGAACCTAAAGCCAAGGTGTCGCCATTGACGGATACGTCATGGAGGACATCTTACAGCCTAATTTTCAAACACGAGACTGAAGTACGATTGTATGTCTTTTCGCGTTTTGTATGTCATTCGGTTCGGACACTTTTTAGCGCTGACCTCAAATCCTTAGTTTATAAATCAATGCTAGTTTATAAAAAGTCTTAAGAAAAATTTAGTCAACTACCCACATTGAACGCGACATTGTTTGAACTCGCAGGAACTGGTGGCGAAGCGCACGGAGCAGATGAAGAAGTACGTGGAGTACCGCGAGATGAAGTCGCAGGAGTGGGCCGAGCAGAAGCCGCGCCGGCTCGAGCTGAGGAACTGTAAGTTACACTCTCTCTTCAAGGATGCGCTGAACTACGATGTCTCCATACATTCGTAATACCAAAATCATTTGTAATTCGTGCAAATTTCGATCATGTTGTGGTGTTATTCGGGTTCATATAGTAATAATCTATGCTCCTGGCCATATTAAGTTCGGAAATACTGCTCTAAAACGTAATTTAAATCAATTTTGATCAAAATTGTTATAACTCGAGTTCCGTAATACCAAATTTGGTACCACCCTACCAGCAAAGGCGTACCGCCAAGCGATTTAGCGTTCCGGTACGATGCTGTGTAGAAACCGTTGGGGTGAGTTCACTTACCCCTTCCAAGTTAGTACGCTAACATCTTCGACTGCATCATCACTTACCATCAGGTGAGATCGCAGTCAAGTACTAACTTGTATAGCGTAAAAAAAAATTGGTATTTGGTATTTCGAATGTATGGAGACATCGTAGGTAACAGGACTCTTAAGAGGGCCCAATTCGGCACTTTCTCCGCACAAACGTAGAATTAGTGATTACTACATTACTTGACGTAGTACTGGAAGTATGTTCAAAATTAAGTATAATATCGATTTATATCATCATTATCTAGGTTTAATGATACATAAAAAACAAAAAAAATATTGATTCTAAAGTTACCACATATTTTGGAAGTCGAACGATATCGCTAGTTGCTTCCGTCGGCATTGTTTCATATGTTCGTTTTTTTTTCTGTTACAGACGTAGATACTGACGGTTTGGACACAGACCCGTCGGGTTCGGTGGAGGAAGTTGTAGAATTCTTTATCAAAGAGGAACAAACGGTCATCGAGTAGTCGCCATACCGCCCCACGTCCAGAGGTCGGGCCACAAACAAGCTCCGACCTCCGCCAAAACCGGTTTATACCGGTTCCAACTGCTTTAAACCGGCTCCAACTGGTTAACACCGGTTCTGAGCGGTTTCAATCCGTTCAAACACAAGTTTAAACACCAACTATAAGAATAACAACTTTTTTTTAATAAATAGACAACATATAAAACATTAGAAGTTCTTTTTTGTATCAACTATCCCTCGAATTATATTAATAGTCACAAAATATACACGTAAATAATAATTCCGATATGTGCAGTGTAAGATTTCGGTTTATTAATAACGCAATAGGTAATGTTTATAGAAGTCGCATTAAATTTATATGTTTCAAACGTACAATGGCCTTTTACTACCTGTTTAAATAATAATTATTGATAGCTTTTTTATTTTTATTCTTTTATACATTTACAAATAGAATTGTGTATGTTTTTATTTATGTTATGTACAAAATAAATAGCTCGATGAAAATGGGTTTTTGGAGTACAGTTCCTTTAGAAATTCACAAGAAAATGTAAGTTGAAATAAGTTTTATCACAATCGGTGAAGTAAATAAAAGATATGCTAACTATAGATTATATTTATGATAGAACAGGCCTGAGGGCTGAGTACTCACCAAACAAGAGAATCTGCAAATCAATCAATTTCTGAAACGTATAGAGACTGTATGAAGCATATTTTTAAAGTGCTAAATTATTATAACTACCAAACATTCGTTTCGGTTTGAAGGGCGCTACTGTAGTCGAAAAAACTATACAGGGCATAATGTGAATAATCTATACTTATAATAAAACTGTAAAGGGTCGAATTCTGTACATTGAAGATATTTTGAAAATTTTTGTTGGAGGACAATATTTAGTCGATACTGAAGCCAAAACTGTAATTTGTTTAATTTTTGTCTGTCTGTCTGTCTGTCTGTCTGTCTGTCTGTCTGTCTGTCTGTTTCACGACCGGGCATCACGGCTAATCCGCTGGATGGATTTAAATGAAACTTGACATGATTATAGTTCATAGCCCGAGGTAGGACATAGGATACTTTTTGTCCCGAAATTCATCATGGTTTCCCTGGAAGACGGCATCAAAGTCCAAACGTTTTTTAGTTATAATTCATTAACGCGTTGTCCGATTCCATTCATTCTTTTTTTGTTAGAAAGGAGGTTCTTTAAAGATTATTCCAATACGAATCTCATCATCATCACTTTTGTAGTTCAGAAATTACAGACATCAGAACCTTTAAGTTCAAGTAGGTAGGTGACTTGAAACTCGGAATGCACAAAGAACCTAGGGCTAGGACGTAGGGCTCAAGTAAGACTGGAGTACCCTTACAGCCGTAAATAAATAGGCTTAGCAGGAGATTTTGTATGGTTTAAAATTTTTCACTTTTAGGGTGAACAAAAATCATGTAACTGGCGTTATCGCTACGTTATACCGTATAGCGCCATCTCTACAATTTATGTGGAACTTAAATGTAAAACTCTGAGATAGGTACTACCGAATTTTTTTAAATAAAAATTAACTGTCATGTTATTTATTGTTTCCTGACTTTATATTAAGATGGCACTGTTAAAACAGACATGAACAGATTTAAACTTTATCATCCGCAATATGGAAAGGGTAAGATAATGGTTCACAAATATTTTTAACTCTTAGGTCTTATCGATCCTAACCGACTGACTGTCATCTAAGGTCTTTTTATACGTAAGGAAATATATAGCCATTGTCCATTCTGATGTTTTGGATTGTATTGAGATGAAGCAAAGATTTTTAAAAGACTCTTATATTATGTTGGGCTGGGGAATATTGTTAGTAGAGTAATTTATCCCAGTGATACCTACCCGGCCGAACTCTGAAACCTATTCTCTACCACCAGTACAACTTTTCACATGGTTTAATAATTTTTGACATATTTCGTGGTTTCAGCATAAAAATCACAATGAAAAGGACGATTTTAACTGTCGATATTTCGATACATTGGTACAAGTCGTGGTCACGTAGTGACCACGACCTGTGCCACTGGGTCGAAATATCGACAGTTAAAATCGTCCTTTTGATCTTTCAACTACTTATTAATGAAACTTTATATTTTTATTAAGAAAAAGGAGTTTTCAAAATCACCACAAGATAACCCGTGCAAAGTAAGAACAGGTTTCTGTACAACATCACACCAGAATCCCGCGAAAAATCAAGGAATTCCAGTAGGAAAGTATATTATGTAAAAAAATCGTAATTCACGCGGGCGGAGCCGCGGGCAACAGCTAGTATATAATATAAAAAGTTTTACTCACCATTCTTTGCTGTAAAAAACTGACAGAGGTGTCAATTACGGTTATGGTGTCGCGAGTTCCATGGTTTTTCCCATCTCAAAAAATGCCCAACGTAGAAATTGCCTGAAGAAATTTTCAATAGGTACAAAATCTAACGATCTTTCGTTTGCGTGCTGTTTCGTATCTTTTGTTCTATTTATCAGTGAGTGGCAGTTCGGCACAGATTTAAAACGCAATTTACTATGAACGTAACGTATCCTAGTGATCTATATTATGTCGCCTAGCTATAGTTTGGCAACTTTTTACGACGAGACATCATCATGCAGAGAAATGTCCTCTTCCCCGCCACACTGCCCGCTAACCGCTGACATCTTAGTTCCTTGCCTCCCCCTGCCCCCACCGTCTGTCACCCCTCAGGAGGGTCGCGCACGAAGTTGCCAAACTATAGTGCATCTCTGAGACTCAAGTCTCTGGTGAACAAGTTTCGTAAATCGCTGACATTATAGCTTGACCGCTATAAACTTGGCCCTCCCATGGTCTGCGGGACGCGGGGCGGGTGTGCGATTACCTATGTATCGGTGACTCGTTAGCTCAGTAGGTTAGAGCGCCGATATACAAATTATTACCGAATAATCCACGTCGCAAGATTAATATCATCGTGTGTAGTGTCAGTCTTTGACAGCTGATTATTAGAGTGCACTGATTCCTATTCTATGGATCCACAGTGAACCTAGCCTGAATTATTGTATAGAATGTTTAATCCATAGAATAGAGATCAGTGGTTGAGTAGCTCCCGCCCCGCGTCCCGCAGACCATGGGAGGGCCAAGTTTATAGCGGTCTACATAGATCACCAAGATACGTTACGTTCATAGTAAATTGCGTTTAAAATCTGTGCCGAACTGCCACTCACTGATAAATACAACAAAATATACGAAACAGCATGCAAACGAAAGAGACAACAATAATGCTTGCGCTCGACGCAGACTAACTTACAGTTGTAGGATTTTTGAGTCTTCACAACGCGCGCGCTTGTCACATATCTGCTCCTTTTTATATATTAAAATATTATAATGTTATGTTGCCGTTTATATATTATAATATACCATTGGGTCTAGCTGTAATTGACCGACGACGTGTGTCGTGTGGCGGTCAGCGCGTGACACGCGAGGGGTGAACGAGTGACGGCGACCCCGCTGAGCGTCTGATGTCTCGCCGTTAGCGTGTACATGCGAAAAGGCAACATGCCGGGAGTGCCGGCGGATGACGGACGTAATCTTGCACTATTTATAGGTACATCAAAAAACAAAAAAAAAGTAAAAGTTTACGTAAGTTATATAGTTAAAGAGTAGGGATAAAGTGAAAGGCGCTCATCAGAGCAGCCAAAAGTTTTACCGTGGTTTCATAAAATCACACAATCCTTTTTTTCGCAATTATTAGACCAAAGATTATTGAATATTAGACTAACTATACATTGTAGATAAAATTTTGCGGGCATAATAATTATGCATCTAGGTACACGTTTTTAATATAAACTTAACTCGAAAATTCCCAATCACTTCATATTGGTTCCCAAGATATTTATTTGCAGTTTCCCAGATTTCGAGCTATCGGGAACCAATATGAAGCAAATGAGTAGGTACTATCGTTCAGCAGAGTTTTTATTTTAGTTACATATTTTGTAGATGCATAAATGTTGTGCCCCCAAAACTCATTACCATGATAATCCCACGCCTGCGAAAAATAATTAGCCCACTATTTCCGAAAAAATAAATAAATTTGAATTTTGGCTCCTGGAGGGTACCTATTCCCGCGCTTCGTCCCGACACAGGAACATCCTCAGGAGATGTAGCTTGCAGCATCTCGACCATTTATAAATTATTATCAGTGTACCTATCAAATTTATCGCTGCCAACGGGACTTGAACCCGCATCCCCAGTTATTGCGGCTGCGTGCTCCGCCAATTGAGCTATGGTAGCAACTACGGCTGACACCATAATTTCGATACACATTGTTTTGAGTCATAGGCAGACTGCGAAGCCATCCATTGGGAAACTACGGTTTCTCAATCCAACCTCGTGTGTGAAACACGAACAAAAATATAAATTGTAAAAATCTTGAACATTTCTTTGATTTTATATAGGTACAGGTAGTTTTTCAGATAGCGGATTAGGTATAGCAAGACAATATTTTAATCTCTCTAGTCTATATGTTTTATACTTTATAATTTGTAAGTATTAATTATATTATGAAATCGAAAGTTTGTAGGTACCTATGTATGACAGAAGAGCCTCTTTGTAGAGGACCGCTTTGCACCATGTATGATGTAGGTAAGTATTATACGCATACGGTAAGGTACTTGCCTACTTGTTAATGCATACGACATGAAGTATTGACCACATTAGTTGAGTGTCGGAACTCGGAAGAGCTGTGAGTTACGAAATGTTAAACATTTGTTGTGCCGCGCCGCTCGCGTCTTAGTGCAGTCGAGGCAAATATACGAGTACCTACGTTCATTTAATATTAAGATTAGGTATCTACAGGAATAACTTTATTTTATGGTACCTGTGAATTCTGTACCTACGTGTGTGTACAAACCTATAATCTTATTGACGACCTCCCTGGCGCAGGGGACGCGCGCTCGGATTCGAGTGGGTGGTCGCGGGTTCTATTCCTGCCACGGGCCACTTTGGAATTTTATAATTTCTGAATTGGCTCAGGTCTGATCTGGTGGGAAGCTTCGGTCGTGGCTAGTTACCACCCTACCAGCAAAGACGCACCGCCAAGCGATTTAGCGTTCCGGTGCGATGCTGTGTAGAAACCGTTGGGGTAACTTATTCACATTTTGTCCATTATATAAAAAAAGACTTGTGGCACTCGGAGACTGCCGCGGTAAAGCTATTGCGTAGCATTTTAAGCTAGGAGCGGTGGTGTTAGGTTATTTTCGTTACGGAATTTCTGGATTCGGTCTCCACGCTCAAGGCCCGCCGCCCGCGATAGAAGCTATGCAATAGCTATGAGCTTGTAGCTGGTGCGAAGAGGTGCTACTTGGGAGAGAAGAAAAGTAAACGAGGCGCTGCGCTGGAAGGACGAAGATAGATTGTTTTTGTCTAGATATTTATGCTCATAAGAACATTCATACCTACTATTGGTAATTTCGAAATAAAAGAAAATGTTTGTCACATAATAATATAGTCGTCTGAATAAAATGACGGTGCAAACACTGTTGTTTTCGTTTTGAATTGTGATCTCTCATTGAAATTCAGATTTGGGGTTCACTCGCAGACGCTGAATCGAGATAATTATATCTAGATATATACCTACCGTGTTATATAAAAATAGCAAATTGCTCTCGGCCCGTAGTTGTATACACTAACAATTTTGGTTCTACGACTTTTTACTCGATATTTTGAGAAATATCAAATAATGTAGCTATAGATTGCTCTAGAAAATTTGGTATTTTGAGTATCCCACGGGAACTACGGATTTTTTCGGGATAAAAAGTGGCCTATATTTTAATCCACGTTATAAGCTATCTTGTTCCAAATTTCAGGCAAATCGGTTCAGTAGTTGAGGCGTGAAGGATTAACAAACACACACACAAACTTTCGCCTTTATAATATTATATACTTAGTGTGATTATTCAATATTTTACATAGATACCTACTCTACTTGTTCCTACAACCAAGAAAAACTGCACCTACGTAGTTTAAAAAAAAACAGTGAGTGGGGTTTTACTTAGGGGTTTTGATTACTTAACATTTATTTCAAGTTGGTACTTACTCGATAAAGTAGCAACGTCATTGGAAAACATCGTTGCTTGAACGGTTGCTAAACTTATTGAATTCCCCTAAATTATACGGGAGTCATTAAAAAGCTTTTTCACGTAACCGGAAATATGGGCTGAAATACGAAAATCCGTTCCAGTTTTCAGTAATACTTGCCTACGACCTTGATTATGAGTATAATGCCTACTGGCTACTCCATTCTTTTCAATGTGCGCTGTGGAGGCGGGAGGTCATAGACTCTTGACAGTTTGGGACGTAAATTTTTAGGGTTCCACATCCAAAGGGTAAAAAACGGAACCCTAATTCTGAGACTGCGCTGTCCGTCCAACCGTCCGTTTGCCACCAGGCTGTTTCTAGCTACCGTGATAGCTACACACTTGAAATTTTCACAAATGATATATTTTCATTGCCGCTCTAACAAAAAATAGTAGAAAATAGAATAAAATGAAGATTAAAGAGGGCTCCCATACAACAAACGCCATTTTTGGTCGTTTTTAGTCTATATGGTCCAGAACTCTCTCCTTGTACCTATATTATTACTAAGGTAGTAGTAGTAGGATATTATTGAGAGTTCTGGATCAATATCTCGCTACGTTATATAGATAATGGTACGGAACCCTTAGTGCGCGAGTGCGACTCGCACTTGGCCGATTATTATTAATAATAGTCGGCTAAGCCTTAGACTTAATTATAATAGGAATTTTAAAATTAAATTGTTGTTTTTCTATAATCCGCTAAGTACTTGAAAATAATAATTATGGTCCAACACTATAGTATAGGTATAGTATATACGAATTGCATTGTGAAGCCAACGTCTCCCGAGGAGGTCCCGGTGTCGGGCGGTGCAACGATATTTATATCGTTGGGGCGGTTTTCCTGCATATTGGACCATACCGATTATTTTCAAGTAGGTAGAACAAATAAACAATTTCGTTTGTCCTGCTTATTATGTATTTCCGCAAAATAACGCCTGCTTCCATTCAATAATAGGAATTAATATTTTAGTGTATAGGTAACTGGTATAGCCGAGGAAAAACTAGTTTGTCTTGAAACACAGAACAGAATACCATAACTGGGGTCTGTTTGCGTAAGAAAAACGTATCCATCGTTATCTTAATCGTTAGTGAATTCTGCCCCCCGATAGGCTGACGGAAATCAGGGAATCAATCAACGGGCGGAGTTCGTAAACGATTACGATAACGATGAAAACGTTTTCTTAACACAATCTAGCGGCAGAACCTTACGGCCTGCAATCTGGTTTGGCCGGTAAAATAACCAATAGAAAAAAATAAAGATTCCGACGAATTGAGAACCTCCTCCTTATTTTCAAGTCGGTTAAAAATAATCCTTTCCTAGTTAATCGTCATTATCCTGCGACATCTCCGAAACGAAGATTGCCCCTCAACAATTGCTCTCACTTGCCGGGCACTGAAGGACTTCATCGTGTTCTTATACTAGGGAAGCGTGAATAGTAAATAGCGAATAGTGGACAACATCGCATACATTGCTCCGATCTCTTAGTAAGTAGCTTATGCACTTGTGTTAAGGAAATCAGAAACAACGAAGGTACCACAACACCCAGACCCGACCAATGTTGAAAACATATTGTTCTACATTGCCCCGACCGGAGATCGAACCCGGAACCTCAGAGATGGCGGCGCCTTGAAAACCGGCACGCTAACCACTCAACCACGGAGGTCGTCGAAAGGATTGTTCGCTGTACCTAGTTTCATGTTGCTAAAATAATAATTATTTGATTATGATTACCTACCTATGATTGCCTCTAGGGCTTCATCGTCACTGTGAAGTCAAGTTTGTCTCTACCCCTCTTTACGTCTCCTCATGAAATGAAATAGGTACTGACTTATGATTGAATAAGATAAAAGTCATCAGGCTCGAAAGAGGTAAGCAGGAAGCGATACGAAAAACTACGTGTTTAAAATAAACCTGACGTCATCAGTAGCCTTATTAATATAACAGAATACGGCCATCCTGGGCCAAACAGCCGATGTCTCTGCTACTCTTACGATGCCTATAAAAATAACCATTATGATCGCCTGAAAATAAGGGAATCCCACCGTCAAAATACCATATTTAAAAATGGGTCAAATAAAAATGGTCGGGCTCGCGCACTGAGGGTTTCGTACCACCAAGAGTATATTCAGTGGTCGAAGTGGGCCAAGAGTATATTCATGAAAAAGTTCAATTTTTCACGAACCGGAACTATACCTTCAGTGCTTCTATTATTTTTTTGGACTTTTTTACGAAACGGAACGCTATCCCTTCACAGTACTCCTATTCATTTTTTTTTAAATATTAGGTCTTTTAACTATTTTTTATCTATTGGAAGAGCCACAACTTTGCAATAAAATGTACCATCTCAATTATTTAATTCGAGCACTGAGTATATTCCCTTTATAAATTATAGTATTAAAGTATCTAAACTAAAGACCCCGAAAAAATACGTTTGTTGTATGGTTGCCTCCCTTAATTTTTTATATATTTACTCGTACTTGTACAGTAAGTATATCACTATTTTAGTTCTGTGAAATTTTGAAGCGTCTACCTGTTACCAATATCGAGCAAAAACAAGCAAAAAAATCATGTTTGTTGTATGGGAGCCCCCTTAAATATTTATTTCAATCTATTTTTTAGTATTTTTTGTTATAGCCGCAACAGAAATACATCATCTGTGAAATTTTCAAGTCTGTAGCTATCACGGTTCAAGAGATACGGCCTGGTGACAGAGGGACGGACGGACGGACAGCGAAGTCTAAGTAATAGGGTTCCTTTTCTACCCTTTGGTTACGGAACCCTAAAAACACATACGTAACTGAAGATTTCAGTGAATGAACGCGCATGAGCGTACCGCCCGGCTTCGTCCATTCAGCGGCCGCCTTCAGTTTCAGTTTGCCTGAAAAACTAACGTCGCCCGCACGCCTCCCCGCGCCGAAACTGCCGAACTAATTTGAATTTATTCCATACGTAATCTGTGACTGTGAAGTGAACCTACCAAAGAGGTCGAGGTCGTATTTAATTTTTATTTTTTTTAAAGTGACCAAAAGTTTTGTGTTTTTTTTTATCCGTGGGATTTTCGGTAAGTTGGAAAGAGTTATTACAGATTATTTTATTGTAATAATAATAATTATTATTACGTGTTACGAGTGTGTATGTCTGAATGTTATCTTGAGTGTTTTGTTTAAATAGGTTTAGCTATAATTTAGATTAAGCGCGCAATTCTTGTCTTATTACTTAACTGTAATTTGCCGTAATCTAAATGTGCCTTGTATCTAACTAACTATGTTACATACCTATTAGGAAGACACTGTCTCAAAATTTTAACTAAGGGTAGAGCTTTGGGGTAGAGGGGTAGAGAATCCTACTCTTATTATTATTACAGAAGGAACAGAAGGAAGGACAGATATTACAGCTGTCTTATCACACAACTTCGATAGAACATCGATTGTAACAACCGAGCCCGACGGCATTACGTATTCTTCGAGGCACGGGGCTGGTACACCGCCAACTTCCTAACTCCGAGTTTATAGTACCAGTTAACTGGGCATAAAAATCACAATCACACTAATTCGAAAGTTTGTATGTAAATTCATGCCAAAACTACTGGGCCCATTCTGTATCTCAGTGATCATCACTAAGTGACCTTCAACGAGCTTTTTTTACATTTATTATAATCCATTGAGGGTTTGCCGCAAAATATTATTTTCTATTTCTTAATAAAGCTTCAATGTACAACAAACCATAGACAACAGATTGATTTTATCACTGGAAGTGTCAATTTTACAGAATACGGACCCTGAAACCATAGATTTTATCTTTAACCATTTGTTTGAAATTTCGATGAAAAAAGCTTGCACCTTGCACTAATTTTAGAACCGAAAAATATCACAGATTTGCTAAAGACCAAAATCTACGCGGGTGAAGTAGCGGTCAAGCATAATATGAGCACCTAAAATATTAAACCTACCCGGGAATTGAACTCAGTACCCCGTTAGTCGTGATCAGCAATATATCCGTCAATACAAGAACTATGCAAAGAAACAAAATTGTAAGTGCATATCCGTCAATATAAGAACTACTTATGCAAAGAAAATTTTTTTAAGTTAACCAGTGAATGCATGATAAATATCTAAATAGAGCTAGAGATTACATCTCAAATGAATATGTAGTAAAACTTATTATAGGAAAAATAAATAAGTAAATGGAATGTTCATTATACGTATAATTTACGTGTGAAATTATTATTTATATATTTTGTGTTTTTCTCATGTTGTTCTGTGTTCCCTTCTCGCGTTGCTTCGAAATACATTCGAACTATCCGCTTCAATTATTAATCTGTTTACGTTTGTCGTATTTATTGTCTTTTATTTATTAGTTCATTAGCTTTTGCCTTCGACTTTATCTGCTTATTTCGGCTTTTAAAATCTGTGAGGATAGAACAAGTTGTTGGATACATTGGGATTCGAATCTTGCTTCGGTTTCGTCATTGATTTATTAAGTAAGGATTTGAGGTCAGCGCTAAAAAGTGTCCGAACCGAATGATACAAAACGCGAAAAGACATACAGTCACATTTCAGTCTCGTGTTTGAAAATTAGGCTGTATAGTAATGGTTCAAGACATAAATTACAATGTTTTAGTTTGTTTATAAAAATAATCATGAACCCTCGTTTATAGGTTTATACTCGGGACACTTTTTTCGTGAATTTTGTATTACACCCGTCGTCCATAGATTTATAAGCCTATGGGTTTCGTTATATAATCTACAATCTACATAATATATTCGTGTAGGGTAGAAAGAGCTTAATATATCTGTAAACGGTGGAGCTAAATAATAACGCCTTTTTGCTATTTTCAGGGCTTTCAAACGTAAAGCAAAGGATTTTAGCGGCTTTTCTTTTCGAATTCGTAACGGCGGCGTCCTTCCTTGCAAATTTGCGCGCTGTCAATCCACTGACGTTACCGCGTAGCGCCCTCTGCTTGACGTTTTGTTTTGCACCTCGTTTATTGAAGCATTCAATTTTGGAGATACAAACACAGATTAAATTAACAATTTTTAAACTATTTATAAAACGCAAATTAAAATTTCCGAATAAATATTCGCGTCGTTAACATAGCCCACCCCAGTGCTGGGCTCAGCACTCTTCTCCAACTGGCAGCTTGGCGACGCGAGCTGTAGATCGTCTCAGCAGCCCCGACTTCGTCCGCACGTCCACCACGCGCACGCGCCCATCTCTGCCTGGCAGGACCGCTTCGATCACGCCTCTGGGCCAAACTCCTCTCGGCATGTTGGGATCGACGATCACGACGACGTCGCCGACCTGCAGGGGTTGGGACTCATGTTGCCACTTCTTCCTCGGTAGCATCTGCGGCAGGACCTCTTTCACCCAGCGCCGCCAGAATTGATCGGCTAGGAGCTGCGAGATGCGCCACTGCTTTCTCAGGAACTGGCCGGAGTCATCGAAAACCCCGGGTACTGGAAGGTTCGAAGAAGTACCTAAAAGAAAATGGTTAGGTGTGATGGCCTCTGCGGTTGTAGGTTCCACAGAGACGTGAGTGAGGGGACGGCTGTTGACTATTTGTTCCACCTCTGTCATCAGTGTCATCAGCACCTCTTCTCTCGGTGTGCGTTCCTTCAGTACAACCTTGAGCGACGTTTTCACACTTCGGATTAGGCGTTCAAATGCCCCACCCCAATGTGGGTTCAGGGGTGGCTGGAAAACCCACGTGGTGCCGTAGTTCACGGCCTCGTTCTTCAGCATGTCTTGATCCAACTCCTGCACTGCCCGTTTTAATTCAGTGGCTGCTCCTCTTAGATTTGTTCCGTTGTCCGAATAGAAGAACTTCGGCCAGGATCTTCGTGCAGCCATGCGTCGCGCAGCAAGAATTAAGGAATCAGTGGTAAGTGAGTGCACTAACTCGATGTGCACGGCTCGTATGGTCATGCAGGTGAATAACACGCCATACCTTAAATTATGCCCCCGTCCCACAGCTACCTTCATCGGTCCAAATAGGTCCACCCCGCAGTGCGTGAACGGCCGCTGGTGATGCGCCATCCTCGCTTCGGGAAGATTTCCCATCCTGGGTGGTTGCGGTTGTGCCTTGCGGATTCTGCAAAGCAAGCATTTGGATACGACGTTTTTCACAGTCGGGCGTAGCCGCAAGATCCAATAGGTTTGCTTTAATTCGTTGACTACAGTTTCTTGATTACCGTGACTGTGAGCGTACTTTCTATGGTAGTGCATTACTATGAGCTTCGCTATGTGACTACGACCATCCAATATTATTGGTTGTTTTGTGGCTCTTGAAATTCCAGGTGCAGCGTCGATGCGCCCGCCTACTCGGAGAACACCGTACTCATCGAGGAACGGCGTTAAGGTGAGTAGCTTGCTTTTCTTGTCTAATGTATTTTCTTTTTGCAGGTGCTGGAGGTCTTCGGAAAACGATTGAGCCTGTGCGTATCGCATCAACAGTCGTTCGGCGCGCTCCATCATAACTCCGTCGACTTCTCCGTTGAGTTTCTTACATTTATCAACAAACGCCAACACCATGCACGTAGATTTTAGGAGCCGTATCCACGAAGAAAATCTCTCCGGATCGGGACACGCAGGTGAGTGTATGGGAATATCCTTTATGGCAGCCACATATTCCAATCTATCTGAGACGATTGGACTCGTTCTCGGCAGGTCTGCAGGCCATTCATCGTTGTCACGGCATAAGAAAGAAGGACCGTAGAACCACTCGCCTTCAAAAACACTCAAATCGCAGCCTTCTCGGGTAGCGACGTCGGCTATGTTTAGCGTAGTAGGTATGTATCGCCACTCGCTCGCACAGGTGAGCTCATCAATTTCGCCTAGTCGGTGAGCGACGAACGCTTGATAACTGCGAGTGTTGTCTCTTATCCAGTGCAATACGGTAGTAGAATCACTCCAAAAATATTTCTTTCCAGGTTTAATCGTGTGATTTTTAATCACAGTTTCAGCGAGCCTAGCGCCGATTACAGCAGCTTGTAATTCCAGTCGTGGCACAGTCAGAGATCTTTTAATTGGTGCCACTTTGCACTTGCTAGCGATGAACGAAACGTTTATCTTATTATGGTTTACCCATCTCCAGTATGCCACTGCGCACATCGCCTTTGTAGAAGCATCGACGAAAACGTGCAACTCCAAATGGTCATAAGTGTAATGTTTGTCCGCGTCGCTTAGTCCCTTGTGCTTCTCGCCCTCGCGCGTAGCTGTGTGATAAAATCGAGGTAAACAAACACGGTCGATGCGTTTAAGCAATTCAAGCCATTCGGTCCATTTGGCATAAAGTTCATCAGTAAGCAAATCATCCCAGTCTATGCCCGCTGACCACGTCTCTTGTAGGATGATTTTCCCTTTAATCGTAAACGGTGAAAGTAAACCAAACACGTCGAATATTGACATCACCACTCGTAGCATTTCCCTCTTGTTGGGAATTTTTTCTCCTGAGACTATGTCGACCGGAACGGAACACGTTTGAAGGAAACGTCGAAACCCAACGTATCATTTTTTGGCCACCAGATTAGACCTAGCGTACGTTCTGACAGTTGTTCAATATTGAACTTTACGGCTGTTGGTCCTAAGGTATCAGTTGGCATGCAACTTAAGACATCCTGAGAGTTGCTTGTCCAATTTCGCATTTCGAAACCACCCTGCGAGTGAATGAAAGAAATATCTTGCATCAGTTCTTTCGCTGTGTCTTCGTGTTGAACACTCTGAATGTAGTCGTCCATGTAATGTTGTTGATATATTGCGTGGACTGCAGCTGGCTTCGATGCTTCGTACCTCCGTGCATTCTTATTTTTAATAAACTGCGCAATGAACGGAGAACAATTGGCGCCGAAAATTAAAGATGTCATGGCGCACACTTTTATATTTTCATTAGGGTTGTCACGCCACAGAAAACGTAATGCATCTTGATCTTCGGCTATAATTTTAATCCTGAGAAACATGTCTTTTATGTCTCCTGTTATTCCAATTCTGTGTTCCCGGAACCGCATCATTATTCCCAGCAGAGAAACCAGTAGATCCGGACCCTTTAACAGGTAACTGTTGAGACTCACGTGTTGGTATTTCGCAGCGGCATCAAACACGAGCCTCAGCTTCCCTTTATTGGGATTGTCTACGCCAAAATGTGGTAGGTACCAGGTTCTGGGGCTTGAGGGCTCTTCCTGCGTAGTACGCTGGCGAAGTCATTCTCAAACAAATGATCAATCCTGTCTTTATACCGCGCAGCGTAGCCGGAATCCGACTTCATTTTCCTTTCCACATTTTTTAGTCTCGCCATCGCATATTGGAATGAATCAGGCATCCACGAGTTGCAGTCTTTCCAGGGTAGACCTACATACCATCTTCCTTCCTTCAATTGGCTAGTTTTCTCCAGGTGAGCTAAAGCGCGCAGGTCGTCGGCGTTCTCTCGTGGCGCAGCAGTTACGCCAAGGGAATCAATAGCGAAATAACGCCGAACCTGCTCATTTAATTCGCGGAGTTCCTTCTCAGAACTAGATTCGCAGTCGAGGCTTTTAGTAAGGAGTGTGGAGTGCATAAAACATTGTCCTTTGTCTAAACCATGCACACACCACCCGAGAGGGGTAAGTGTGGCGTACGGTTCCCCTGGCTTTCCTTCTAGGACTTGCATTGGCAGAAGTAATTCATAGTTATCTTGCCCTATTAGTATCTCAGGCTTAAATTGTTGTAATTCTAATTCGTTTCGGATTTCATTCAGATATCCGTATCTCGACAGATCTATATCAGTGGTGTCCTGCGACGGTAAATGTAGCTCCATTGCATTCGCAGTAAACGTAAACAGCTTACCATCTCGGTTTGATATAGTTAATTCTACTATCTCGCTGTCTCGCTCGATCACATCAGCGAATGCACCGCACACACGCATAGTTTTTTTGCGCCCGCGCAACCCCACTCGCGCGACGAGTTCCGAGCTGACCATCGTCAGTGTTGATCCACCGTCCAGGAGTGCGCTCGTGTTATAAGTTCCCCTCGGTCCGTGTAGCTGAATAGGTACCACCTGAAGCAATGTTTTGTACCTAGGTTCTCTAATATGCGTAACAGTTTCCGTGTTCTGTTCTTGAGAGGTCGTTGCGGCTGTATTCTCGCGTGCGGTGTTTTCGCTTCGCGTGTTTTTAAACTCGTAATGTAGTAGCCGGTGATGACCCAGGCCGCATGTTCTCGATCCTGTGTCGAAATCGCAGACAGGAGCGGTGCAAATATTCTCTTCGTCGTGCCTAATTGGAAGTAAACATTTAAAGCATAGGCGATGTTGTTTTACGTGGCGCCACCTATCCTTACGTAGTGCCTTCTTGAAATATTTGCATTCCGGTAAACCGTGCGGTGATCCTCGGTGACAAAATCGGCATTTTTTTTGCTCCGGTGTTTCGCTTTGCAACATTACGTGATGCTGCGACCTACCCGGTTCTATCGATTTGCGTTTCAAATAATTTTGATCGGACTTACTGCAAGTAATAATGTTAGTTGCCGTCTTCGATGTTTTCACCGCTTCCTCGCGTAGAAAATCTGACAATATTACTAGTTTCGGTTTAGATTTGTCGATGATGAGCGGATAACTGTAGTCGGTCCATTTCGATAATAATACTGTCGGGAACTTAGACAACACGGCGGACATTATGTTTATGTTTTTTAGGTATTCATCCTCACCGATTGCCAGCACAGCTGAGACGAAATTCTGGACTTTCACCGAGAACTTGACAATATCCTTGTGATAATCCGGTGCCATCGCCGGTAGCCTGTTGATATCCTGAGCTATTCTATGGATTATTACATCTGGGTTACCGAATTGCAGCTCTAGTGTAGACATAACGACGTCAGGCGTTGTGGCGCTTATTAATAGCGCCGTGACTGCTTCTTTGGCCGGTCCCCGAAGACAATTTCTCAATCTCCATAGGTTTTCTCTAGGACTGAAGTTACACAATGCCGTGGATTCCTCATAGGCTTGCTTAAAATGCAACCAATCCATCGGATCTCCCGCAAAGGTAGGTAAATCCTTTTGTGTGCTAATACGGCTTAAAAGCTTAGCATTTGGTGCGCTGTTTTTAGAGATGGCTGCCATATCCTTAAGTGCGCTAGCCATCATCGCAATCGTACCTTCAGTGCCGCCGCTCACTGCGACGGGCGGGCACAGCTCGCCCGAATTCTGAACATCCTGCTGGACGGGCTGTGCTAACTGCTCGTGGCTACGCTCCAACCAATTCTCCACCTTACTACGAACGCTACGCACCTCCTGCTTCTCCGCTATTGAGCTACTGCGTGAACTGTATTTGTCATCTATTGCCGCCATATCAGCTTGCAGCCGCTTTTCAATCAGCTGCATCTCGATGCGCGCCTTTGCCTCGGCTGCCTCTAGTTCAAGCTTCGCTTTCCTTGCGCGGATTGTGCTTGACCTAGTTGACGAACCTTTGTGCGAAGCGGATCTGTGCGAAGCCACTTCGTGGCCGCTAGTGTGAGCATTTTTCCCACTACAACCTGCTTCCTCTTCGCCGAAAAGCCTTTTCCTCACTTCCTCTTTCAGTGGCGTATTGTTAAGGTGCTCCGTTGCTACATCCTGGCTCTGTTCCTGCTCCTTGGCTGGCGCCTTCTGTTTTCTTACGGTGGCGCGCGTCGGGTTTACCATACTTGGCGGTGGAGTTTGGAACATACCTTAATAGATCCGGCTGAAGTGACCACTTTGTAAACGGTGGAGCTAAATAATAACGCCTTTTTGCTATTTTCAGGGCTTTCAAACGTAAAGCAAAGGATTTTAGCGGCTTTTCTTTTCGAATTCGTAACGGCGGCGTCCTTCCTTGCAAATTTGCGCGCTGTCAATCCACTGACGTTACCGCGTAGCGCCCTCTGCTTGACGTTTTGTTTTGCACCTCGTTTATTGAAGCATTCAATTTTGGAGATACAAACACAGATTAAATTAACAATTTTTAAACTATTTATAAAACGCAAATTAAAATTTCCGAATAAATATTCGCGTCGTTAACAATATCTTTCTTTCTCTAATATATAAAATTATCATGCCAATTTGTGTTACCATAATCCTCCGAAACGGCTGGACCAATTGTCGACGTGAAATTTTCTGTGTTCGGTAGGTCTCAGAGTAAGTCGTAAGCTACTTTGTAATGTAAAATAAGGTTTACCGGGTTAACTAGTAACTCAAAATATTTGTTACCAATATCACAATTTAAAGATATTTTATTATACTATATATCTTATATAAATCGTTTATCGTAGCCCTGCAAATTGCTGCTATTTCTACTAAGGCCCGGTTTCCACCAATGCGGAGCGGAGCAGAGCTGTGTTTGAGTAACCAATCAGATTGTGTCATTTTGACATTCCCGAAAAGGGAGTTTCGGGAATGGAGAAATTGATCACATATCGGAATTTCCTAGATAAGTGCGTTCTACCATCAATCAATCAAGTCACTAAGTAAGTATCGGTCACCAAGCGCATCATCACTTTCCATCACGTGTGTTATCAGTCAAGCTCTAGCCTATTAGAAAATAATCGAGTGTGACGGAAGGACGGACGGACGGAGAAAGTCTCACCATAAGGGTTCTATTTTTACCATTTAGGTATGGAACCCTAAAAAAGTGACTTATCGAAGACAACAGTCATTTCGATACATTTTTTCAATTTTGTTCCGAATACTTATGGAATAAGCGATCGACGGTACATACGGCGTGTCGCAGACGTGTTTCTTTTAATAAATCTATATATATAAAAGAATGAGGCATTTTGGTTTGTTCCACGGATTCCGCCTAAACTATAGGTCGTAGAGATCTGAAATTTGGTGCCTAGGTAGATATTAGGTCATGAATTCGTACTAAGACGGGGATTCCAGAAATTCAAATTGTAAGGGGTAAAAATCGTACATTAAAGGGATTTTCCCATACAAAAGTGATTTTTTTTCGTTGTTCCAGGAATTCCCGAAAAGCTAAAAGTCGTAGAGCTGTGAAATTTGGTGCCTAGGTAGATATTAGGTCATGAATTCGTACTAAGACGGGGATTCCAGAAATTCAAATTGTAAGGGGTAAAAATCGTACATTAAAGGGATTTTCCCATACAAAAGTGATTTTTTTTCGTTGTTCCAGGAATTCCCGAAAAACTAAAAGTCGTAGAGCTCTGAAATTTAGTGCCTAGGTAGATATTAGGTCATGAATTCGTACTAAGACAGGGATTCCAGAAATTCAAATTGTAAGGGGTAAAAATCGTACATTAAAGGGATTTTCCCATACAAAAGTGATTTTTTTTCGTTGTTCCAGGAATTACCGAAAAGCTAAAAGTCGTAGAGCTGTGAAATTTGGTGCCTAGGTAGATATTAGGTCATGAATTCGTACTAAGACGGGGATTCCAGAAATTCAAATTGTAAGGGGTAAAAATCGTACATTAAAGGGATTTTCTCATACAAAAGTGATTTTTTTTCGTTGTTCCAGGAATTCCCGAAAAACTAAAAGTCGTAGAGCTCTGTAATTTGGTGCCTAGGTAGATATTAGATCATGAATTCGTACTAAGACGGGGATTCCAGAAATTCAAATCCTAAGAGGTAAAAATCGTACATTAAAGGGATTTTCCCATACAAAAGAGATTTTTTTTTGTTGTTCCAGGAATTCCCGAAAAACTAAAAGTCGTAGAGATCTGAAATTTGGTACCTAGGTCGATATAAGGTCATGAATTCGTACTAAGACGGGGATTCCAGAAATTCAAATCCTAAGGGGTAAAAATCGTACATTAAAGGGATTTTCCCATACAAAAGTGATTTTTTTTCGTTGTTCCAGGAATTCCCCAAAAACTAAAAGTCGTAGAGACCTGAAAATTGGTACCTAGGTTTTTATCAGGTTATAAAATCAATTCGTACTCAGTTTTTTCGGGGATTCTTGAAATCCAAATTTAGAAAGTGGCCGCCATTTTGAACTTTTTTGTTACTGGGCCGATTGCTCTGAAAATCGATATTTGAGTATCGCAACAAGCATGAAAAAGGAATTTGTGGTCAAAATTTAAAAAAAGTGGCCGCCATTTTGAACTTTTTTGTTACTGGGCCGATTGCTTTGAAAATCGATATTTGAGTATCGCAGCAAGCACAGAGAAAGAATTTATGGTCAGAATTTAAAAAATGGCCTCCATTTTGAACTTTTTTGTTACTGGGCCGATTGCTCTGAAAATCGATATCTGAGTATCGCGACAAGCATGGAGAAGGAATTTGTGGTCAAAATTAAAAAAAAGTGGCCGCCATTTTGAACTTTTTTGTTACTGGGCCGATTGCTTTGATAATCGATATATGAGTATCGCAGCAAGCATAGAGAACGAATTTATGGTCAGAATTAAAAAAAGTGGTCGCCATTTTGAACTTTTTTGTTTCTGGGCCGATTGCTCTGAAAATCGATATTTGAGTACCTACCGCAACAAGCATGGAGAAGGAATTTGTGGTCAAAATTAAAAAAAAGTGGCCGCCATTTTGAACTTTTTTGTTACTGGGCCGATTGTTTTGATAATCGATATATGAGTATCGCAGCAAGCATATAGAGAACGAATTTATGGTCAGAATTAAAAAAAGTGGCCGCCATTTTGAACTTTTTTGTTACTGGGCCGATTGCTTTGAAAATCAATATTTGAGTATCGCAACAAGCAAACAGAAAGAATTTATTGTCAGAATTAAAAAAAAGTGGCCGCCATTTTGAATTTTTTTGTTACTGGGCCGATTGCTTTGAAAATCGATATATGAGTATCGCAGCAAGCATAGAGAACGAATATATGGTCAGAATTAAATAAAGTTGGTGCCATTTATTATGGACAGACGGGCAGACAGTGTAGTCTCAGTAATAGGGTTCCCGCCTTTTTCCCTATAGGTACGGTACCTTAATTGAACTACGAGTATATTAAACTTTTTGTAACAACCTCATATTTTCAAAACCGATAAGTGAAGATAGCAGCAAGCACAAAGGAAGAATTTGTCGTCTTAATATTATTAAAATAAATGGCAGTTAAGACAGGAATTTTAGTAATTAAATGCCTGAGGATGTAAAGCAGAGGTTAAACGCGAGCGAAGCCGCGGGCGTCCGCTAGTATACCTATAAGCCAATTTGATTAAACATAAACAATAATCAAGGAATAAGAGCAGATAAAACTCACGGTTACACTGAATATAATGAAAATAGATTTTCTCCAGAGAAAAAGCTGCGACCCTTAGAAATGCATCACTTTTTTTAATTTAGCTGACAGGGATTGAACTCATACAGTATTTTCTTGAAAATATCAAAGGAACTAGCTCCAGCCCTTCAGCCCTTGCTTATTCTAGCCTATTCAATGGCCGGCAGTAGTATAGTTATATCTTTGTGAAAAACTGCAATATTTGTGAAATAATTCTTTCTTGTAAATTAATTTTCTCCTTTTTGGAGAGAGAGTCTCCAAAAATTTAATATCTACAAAGGCTTTCAGAAATTACTGAATTTTCATGTACTACCTTTATGTCCCCCGTCAATCTACGTAGGGGTATGCTAACCTAGGGTACCCAACGTTATAGTTAGGTAAGGTTTCATCATACTTCCTTTTTTTGATTTCTACTCTCACAAGACTGCATTAAAATGTATTATTATTATTTGTATAGTGTATTATTATTTATTATTTCCATTTAGTAAACTGGAAATAACAATATTGCAAGTGCAATTCTTGTTGAATTTTGCTGCTTGTTTTTTCCAAATGTAAATAGATATCGGTAGAACAACCTGCGGCACACTTCCAAGAGATGTATCACTATATCCTTTAATTTAGGTGACAGGGCACGGGGAAGGGCGTATTTACGTAGCTGAACAACTAATAAGATGTTATTTGTAGCAATATTAGCTTCAGTATTAATTATTTACCTACTATATTATTAAATCCTACAGTGGTAGCCCTTCGGTTCAGACAACGGTCTCTGGTTAGGGGGATCGAATCCCGGCAGGCACCCCAAAATATTTTTTTTGTAACATTATTTTTTTTCTTTTAAGCCGGAAGTTACGTCACTTTTATGTGATTAATATGTTGACAGCTTAAACAGTTACTGAAACATTCACCGTGACGGACGGACGATGTCCATGATGGTTCCATTTTTACCATTTTGGTAAGGAACCCTAAAAATTCGCTGACATTGGATTGGTGGTTTACTGCAATGTTATTACTGCTGATCGCTATCATGACATGATATATCGGCGCGGACGGGGTTCGCCGGACCTCTGTCAGTTACCTTCATCCACGATCCAGCATATATTACGGTTTTCCATAACGTAATATAAAAATTGGTCAAGTACGAGTAGGGATCGTGCTCTGAGGGTTCCGTAGTGTCAACCCCCAAAACACCTCTGCCCACCAAATTCAAAAACGAGCAAAAAATCTTTTGTTGTATGGGAGGGTATTTGGTATCTTTTTTTATAGACTGAAAATGCAAAACGAATCAGGAAATCCCCTCGGTCAGGGGAAACGAGGGATTATGTAGGGCTTGCAACCAGTAAAAAACTCCAATACAGACCCGCTGGTGGAAGTACGGAATTCACTTTGGTATGTACCACGCTCCTGCTAGGTTTCGATCAGCCATGTCAGCAGCGCGTCATATTATCATCAGCTATTTTGTATCTATCTCACTTTCCACTAATTTTTTTTATATTTGTTAAGCTTGCGCTTGACGACAATCATGTCTGATGGACAGCAATGATGAGGTCTAGGATGAAGAGCGCTTGCCTAAAAAATGCCTATTTTTTCCTCTCTTGAAGGCACCCAGAATATAATTGGGTGGGAATACGGAAGCTGGAAGGGTGGAAGCCACACCATAGTATGCTGAAAATCAACCACATAAGGATGATGTCTACTATACTAATTCTGTTCTGTTTGTTGTTGTGTATGTTGTGTGTTTTATTCTGTGGTGTACAATAAAGAGTTTATCTATCTATCTATCCATCTATACTAAGCAGGTAGCGATTCCTTACCGATTCGATTTCTGAATTTCAATGAATATACTAATCAAACTCAAAGGCAGTGTTAACTAACCCATATTCAGTACAGAGTTGTTAATTTTCCCTGCGAATCTCACAATTGCTCTTACAGTACATATTTATTAGAATGAATGTCACATAGAATCCTTTAATTAAACGAGCATTCGTAGGGAATTGGAACATTTACACAAAGTATCCAATACAAGCAAATAAACACGCTGCAAATTTAAATTGAACTGTGTATTTGTAATTTGCAGGAAATCGTTCCTGCTCGTAAAATTAATAAATAAAATACAGAATAATTGAATATTAACCATCAATTACACCACCTTTGTTAATACAGAACTCTATCATTTAATTAATTTTGTGATAACATAAATTATGTTGTGGAATAAATTGTTTGTGTGTATTCAATTTTACTAGAAATTGAAATGGTCGATATTTTTTCGTAAAAGAGTTTACCTTAATAATAATATAATGTGTGTGAGACATGATCATTGATCATTATAAAAGTAAACAAGGAATCTTTCACTATACAATTATGAATTGTACTCGTAAAAACGTGGAAGATATCTTGATCGTGAGGTTTCTTTTCTTGCTTTCTGCACTCCATCTCCACATTTTATTTTTTTATCATTTAAAGACGAGTGACGAATGATTTTAATTGGCGATTACCAGATTTACTTGCTTTTGTGGTGATAAAAAGGCCTTCAGGTTTAAGCTAGGATTTACTCGAAGTGAGTCGACTGAAAATTTGTACAAAAACCTATCCATACTAGCCGTGTGAGACGCCATTATTCTTCTGCGACAGGTAACACATACACATCCGTGGCTTTCCCCATTTTCCTAACGCTTTACAATGCTGCGCGGTAAGATTTGTCTTCGTTAACGTTCCTTGGAGCACTTTTCACATTCCGAAAAGAGATTGTTATGGTTTTTGTGAATGTTTGAGTCAAGATTTTATGTGTCTACGCCTTCTTTTGAAATCAAAGTTCTACTGCATTTTGACATAATATGTATGTAAGTATTAACTTTTTGAACTGAAAACTTCATTAGTTGCATAGTGAAAACTTGTATACTATAGAGGTGTCGGTAACGATAAAATTTTCGAGTTTCCCCCATCTAAAAAAAAACTGTTTTTTGAGATGGGGGAAAGTCTCGAAATTGTTACTATGGTGATTCTAGCTAGTATAAGTGATTGGAGATCTTTTACACGCTCGATCTTTTTTCCTCACTGTTGAACGTAAACTGTAACATTTTATTTAATGGGATCTAAATCTATCACCTAATATATAAAATCCGCCCGACAAAGTCCTCCAAAACGACTGTATCTTTTTTTGTGTATTTTGGAGGTCTTGGAGGAGGTAAAGGATGTCAGCTTCAATAAAATTATTTCACATAGGTCCAACTTACAAGCACTTGCGAAATGTCAGACTCTACCGCCACGCCACGTTCGCGAACTAGCATTGCACTATTTTTAATACTCCTAAGTCAGAAATACCATTTTATTAATATTTGGTATTTTCCTACAAGTAAGTTTTATTTGTATACGGTTGCCGGGTCAGCTAGTTTTCAAATAAAATAGTATCCCCGACTTTTAGACTCTTTCTTCAAATCTTTACCTGACAATTACGCACACAACAAAAAAGAAATCAGTCGAATCGTTTGAGCCGTTCTGAAGAGCTGCTGGGTGGTACATAACAATAATATGGCAGTTGAGTTTTATTTAGGAAAAGCCTTTTGCATAATCTTTGACATTAGGAGTGGTTGCCTCAGTTGGTCCCATGAAGTATCTTGAAACGGGGTCAATTGATTATTTTTTTTTGTGAAAACAGTGCATTTTATTTCTGACAAATAGGTATAGTTTTCAAAAAAATTAGGATAGTTTTACCATAGCTGCTTTAACGGGCTAAATGGTTTGAATCAACTTTTGGGAGAATTTTCTATGGAGAAAATTTTGTCCAATCGTGATTCTGCTTCTAAGCGATTTTAGATCAAAGATTCAAAATACATGACGTTTAAATTTGAAAGTAAATATCTCTATAGCTTTTAAACTAAACTTCACTATATGGCTTCTACGCCGTTGATGATAGCTGCCCATTCTACCTTGAACGCTAAATCGAAAAACTACGTACGTAGTTTGAAATTTGGAAACAGTTTGGTGAACTGTTAGGAAAAGTTTAAAAAACTACGGGAAATGTTGGATTCGTTGATTTTAAACTGTAAATCTGCTGCGTAATCTCTTTAGGTATTAGCAACCATATCTAAAATGGTCTGGGATAGGTACATTAATTATACTCGCGCTGACTAGTATAAGCTTAGTTATTGATTTATGGGATTCTGAATTCATACCTATTTATGGTATCCCATTTATGCGCTTTTGGAGCAAATATACCTAGTTTGTGAAAATTGTTCATTTTGATCAAATAATAAAATAACTGAAAGTGTAAATTGTCCGTAAATCCATAGGTGAGAACTAGAAAATAATTTAAAGAATTCATTGCTTATCAAATAGGGGATGAGGTTTATCGCTCAATGTATGGTGAAAGTGAGCGCTATGTATGAAACCCAAAACCCGTAACCCGAAATAGGGTTAATTATATTATTATTATTTAACTCGACACTGATAAAAATGAAGCACTGCCCCAAAATGGGTATTTTAATAAGTGAATGTTTATGTTAATTTTAGGCGACTCAAGTATTATAGGCGGATTAATTAAAATATCTCTTTGAGAAATTGAGTTGACAATAATTTAAAAAGACTAGATTTTCCCTATGTATCAACTAGAGTACTAAAGTAACAATATAATGCAAGACATAATCATATTAGTGCCTCTAGGAAAGAAAGTATAACTCGAGTAGTCGTTTCCTTTAGTTTTTTGGTTTGTTTTTTCTTTCCCTGAAAGGTCCCGTTTTTCAGTTATGACTTTTATTACCTACTAGAGACACTGATTTTACTTATATTGTAATATGTAACAGTGATTCTAATTGTGCAAATCAAATATTTGTGGAACTCTCACAAGATCACGCCAATAGAACATTTTCAAACCTATGACATTCTTGTCCACCAAAAAAAAATAGCTGGGTGAGCATTATAAGTTTAAAACATTACTAAAATAAGGTTTATAAAAACGAAAAGTCTTTGGCAAAATATTCTCAGTCCGGTGACATATTGGAATTCCCATTAGGACGACGCTAAATGCTCCATGCCATTAGAGGCACTCGGGAAATTCGACTTGTTCAAGAATTTCGGATAGTTTGGGGGTTGCAACGATGTTCCGAAGCATTGATTACATACCCCCTAGACTCGTCTTAAGTAAGGCAAGGCCCCGAAAACACCTCCGGTGAAACTAACCGAGCTTGTCAATATAAACTTATTCTTTGGTCTACTAGTAGCAACACATCGGTGTCACCAAAGGCGAAATTCCTCTAACATGGCCGTACCATCAACACAGGTCTCTTGAAACTCATCTACGATGTCACGAACGCTTAGCCTACCACATAACTATGCCTTTATAGCCGACACAGGAGTTTTACAGGACGTTTTACAGGCCGTTTACAGGAGGGCGACCAAAAAAGTGTCCTAATTTCCATAGCTTACTAAAATCGCTTTTATTCATATTCATGCTTCAATAGTTATTGAATAATAATAGAGATTTTTTGAATAGTGTTTATAATCAAATGTAAGTGCCCAACTGTCACCTACTTTTGTCATTGAGTTCATTCCAACCATTCCAGTGAGCTTCGTTTTCGTGAGCACAAGAAGCTTTATAAGATTAAATTTATATTGTTGATTGAACAAACCAAAGTAGTTGTCTAAGAGTTAATATGTGGTCCATGCTGCGATGGCAAGGCGAGTCGCTGACCGACAAATCGTTCTATCATGTGGTACTTCAGAAACAAATTAAGCGTATCGCTAGGCTTCCTCTTCCATTTAAGAAACTAGTGAAAGGTGGCTGCAGTAGCGACAAGAAATTGTAATTAAAAATAGTTTTATTACTAGCTGTTGCCCGCGGCTCCGCCCGCGTGCAGTTCGTTTTTTTTTACAAAAATGTTTCCCGTGGAATTTCTTAATTTTTCCCAAGAAAATGAGTGGTCCCTGGGTTCGATGGACCCGTAAAGGAGTCTGCTTCCAATCTCTCCTGTCAACGTGCTATCTTCTTTCACAAAATTTACCTATATCTTCTTTGGTCTTCCTCTACTTATAACAGTCTGTTGAAATCACTTATGTTACTCAATTTGCATGGAGTAAGACAGAGTGGGGCGTGTCATCGTGGATTGTAATATCTATACTAACCAAACTTATCTTATTCTGAGATGATACCAACGCCCAGATATTGTAATTAAGCATTCTGATGCGCTGCTGTGTACGTAGCAACCCGTTCCTGCTACGTACGTGTTATCTTGTATAGTTATACCTAGTTGCACGATCAAAAGGACGATTTAAACTGTCGATATTTCAACCCCGTTTTGATTGTGCTACGTAGATAAGTAGCTATAGGTTTTTTTAAACATCCCACTGGTGCTCTCAAATTTTTCAGGATGAAAAGTATCTTAAATGTTGACCGAGCATATATATAAAGTAGGATCATTTAAATCCGTTACTTGAAAGACGCCTGCTTTTCCTGTTTTTGTAATGTTTTCTTTCCCGCGGAAACTCGATTGGATTAATAAGTTTTACTATATATATATATTGTTAAAGAGGCAACATAAGGTATCAGCATAACAAATTTTACTAAATTAAGTTCATTAGTTGTTGTTTACAAAGCTGTTAAATTAATTGCAGTTTTTTAACTATCCCACGGGAACTCTTTATATTACCGGGATGAAAAGTATCCTATATGTTGACCAGGGACATAAGCTACCACCACACAAAATTTCATTGGAATCGGTCCAGCTGTTCCAAAGATTAGCCCGTACAAACAGACAGACAAACAGACAAACAGATAAACAGACAAACCGAGAAACAAAAAATTTGAAAAAAATTTAAATTAGTTCTATTTCACTTCTTACATCCCCCTGACTCCGTTTTTAGCATTTTTTTTATTTGTACAGAAATTCGACCTCTACAGATTTATTATATGTATTGATTGATGATTGATGTAACTGTTGATCCGTATGCTTTCCTCAGCTGATCAAGTATGAATTTTGGAAAATTTTCCTTATTAATATCTGGTCGGTTTATAAAAAATTAGCTTCTGTGGTTAATTTCCGCTTTCTATTACCAAGTTTTAAGTCAGTAAGTCAATAATATTATAATAGTAGCAGGAAAATCTTAAAATGACAATATTTTAGTTGTAAATAGGTAGCCCGCCTGGTCAGGTAGGCGATGGTTTCCGCGTGCATAACGTCTTATTAGTCTTACTTAAAGTTCATCGTTATCAGAAGGATAGAAATGAGGTTTTTTACAGATATTGTAGATAACACTTTAAAGCCACTCCTGAGTTGGAATTAATTAATTATTATCCTAAAACAGATCTTAAGTATCAAAATTGAAATTCTTTAAATATTAAATTGGGTTCCAAAATATGATCACGATTCATCTCTGAATTATCTCTGACGAATAGATAAAAATAGTAAAGATAGGCCGATCCGAACGATTTACGTAAATCTTTTTCATACAAGCAAACAGTAAAGCAACTGTCAAAATACCGCCGCCGCCGCTGAGCGAACTACCGCGTGGCCTTATATAGTTGATAATAATGACACCCATAAACTGGCGACATTTTTTCGCGCTGTTCGCCCTGTCTTTAGTATACAAGTCTGTGCTGTGACTTCACCGTCATTATATTATCTTCGCGATAATAATACGTAATTTTGAACTTGCGAAATCATTACAGCTATTTTCAGCAATTTGTCTCTACGGTGTGGAAATTTTAAGCAATCAAAAAAATCTTCTCTTTGAAATTTTCTCTCATATACGAACGTGACTTGAGAAAATATTTGACTACATATTATTTGAGTCTAACTTTTGCTAGGTATCTCGTTAGTATAACCACGTATAACTAACGTGTACGAATATTCTCAGTTCTTGCCATCGTTCTGGTACTTTTTTAATAAACGCGCTCACAACGTTTACTGACAAACTTTTAGCATTAATTTCGATTTCGTGCGACTCCAAAAGTTTCTAAGCTTTACTGGTATGCAAAAACTAAAATTGATATTTTAGTTTTTGCATTTCAGTATATTATAACTGTTATTATAGTATATTTTGCCGACTATAACTGTTTAGTATTAACATCCTAAACAGTTATAGCGCAGTAGTTGAGACATCCGCTTTCGGAGGAGAATCGGGGTTCAAAATCTATTAACAACCTTTGACGCTTTAGAGTTAATTGGCTTCACTTGTCTTAAGAGTTAAGGAAAACCTCATAAACTTGCATGCCTAATCTCTCTATGTTCCACAGTTATCCAAAAATGTGTGAAGTGTTCTCCAAAAATGAGTTCTCCACAGTGTTTCCAAAAATGTGTGAAGCCTACCAACCCGTACTTTACCAGCATGGTGGGCTATGACTAAGCTCTTTTCAGTATAAGAGGAAACCTTAGCAAAATAGCATGTAGTGAAAAAAGTTTGGGGTATACTAGCATTAAAATCTGAAAACCCTGCAGTTACGCGGTTTTTCGTAGGCCGGCTACGAATTTGCTACGACATAGGTACAATTTTTTATACATACTTAATATTAATTTACAATATGATGTATACGTATGCCTAATTTATAGATAGTAAGTATGTGTAAGACAATTTAAAAACTTCTAGTCATAGCTTTTCCAATTTTCCCATTTTCACGAAAAACCGAGCATTTGCATGAATCATTCAGGCAATTCAAAGGACATACGTGGTCCTATATCCATTTTTATTGGATGAAAATGTTAAATATTTGACTCTTTGGACTGCTCTTTTTGAATTTTATGCATTATAATAATAAAGTTGAGAAATTTTGAGATGGTAAAATTGTCGTTAGTACCGCCCTTTCGCAATGTGCCTATGTGAGTAATGTATAAAATGAAATAAAGCTACCTAAGAGCTTCATTTCATTTTATATGTATTATATACCTACTACCTAATCGTAAGATAATTAATATTTTTCCTGGCTTACTTTTCAAAGAAGCTTTTTGAAGAACGGAACACATTTTGTTCTTTTGTTCGGTTTAAAGACCTTAAGCCTGTTAGTTTACATTTTTTAACAATTCTAATAGAGTTGTGCGTTTATATTTAACTTTTGTACCTATTTCTTACATCATTTTAATAATTTCTTAATAAGTTTATAGGAAACTAAATATAACTTGCTTATCGGTGAAGGAAAAATTCGTGAGGAAACCTGCATGCCTGAGTTCATAAAAATGTTCTCGAAGGTGTGTGATGGCCAAAACCCTTTCAGTCTGAGAGGAGACCCGGCCCAGCAGTTTTAGTCCACAAGTGATTGAAATGATCATCGCACAGATAGAAAATATTTATGTACCATTTATAAGACACAGTCTAATTTTCCAGTCCCGATAATGTCCAAGTTCGGTTAGCGGAGTAACTCAACAAACAAACAGGACCAACAAATTTGATTACATCGACGCCACGTTTTGTGACGCCTCATAGCTTCCAATCAGGACTGTTTGGTGCTAACTTGTTGTTGTAATGAAATTAAATACTTGCTACACTATAAATTGCACATATACTTACAGTACGTAAGAGGCCCGCGTTAATTTAGAGTTTTCACTAATGCTACTTAAATCATGATGAATAAACCTTAATTATTCTTATTTCTTAATTGTTTATCTATCTCCATTTCAATTTTATATCGCAACTAGCAGATACCCGCGGCTTCGCACGCGTAAATTTTAGTTTTAACTTTTATACGGGAACCATCCATTTTCCGGAATAAAAAGTACCCTTTGTGTTAATTTACATGAAATCTATCTTCATTTCAACTTTTAACCAAAATTTTCAGTAGTTGTGCGTGAAGGAATAAATTTTCTCCCGCATAAATATCTGTTTTTCCCTATTATCACGAAAACAATGGATTTTCCCGAGAAAAAAGTAGTTGATTCTATTATATCCTAATATAATCTATCTCCATTCCAAATTTCAGCCCAATCGGTTCAGAAGTGACGGCGTCGTGCCGTCACTTCTGAACCGATAAATTTTCCGAGATAAAAAGTAGCCCACGTATTCAATCCAGGATAAAATCTATCTTTTTACCGAATTTCAGTCATATCAGTTCAGTAATTACTGCGTGAAGTAGTATTTTAACCGCGTGAATATCAGTTTTTCAGTTTTCCAGCGGACACCATAGATTTTTCCGGGATGAAAAGTAGCTTTTGTATTAATCCAGGATATAATCTATCTCGATACCAAATTTCAGCCAAATCAGTTCAGTAATTACAGTATGAAGGAATATTTATTCGTGGATTTCTGTTTTTCACTAGAAACCATGGAATTTTCCGGGATGAAAAGTAGGCTTTGTAATAATCCGGGATAAAATCCATCTCCTCTCCGAATTTCATTGATATCAGTTCAGTAATTACAGCGTAAAGTAGTATTTTTGCGTGAACATCAATGTTTCAGGTTTCCCGCGAAAACCATGGATTTTTCCGGGATGAAAAGTAGAATATCTATTAATTCTAGATATAATCTAGATCTCGATTCCAAATGTCAGGCAAAGTTCAGTAATAACGATGTGAAGGAATATTTTCCCCGCGTGGATTTCACTATTATCATAGAAACCATGAAATTTTCCAGGATGAAAAGTAGCCTATGTATTAATCCAGGAAAAATCTATCTCCTCTCTGAATTCCATTCATATCAGTTCAGTAATTACAGCGTAAAGTAGTATTTTTCGCGCGTGAATATCAGTTTTTCAGTTTTTCCGCGGAAACCATGGATTTTTCCGGGATAAAAAGTAGCCTTCGTATTAGTCCAAGATAAAATCTATCTCTAATCCAAATTTCAGCCAAATAAGTTGAGTAATTACGGCATGAAAGAATATTTTTCCAGCGTGGATTTCTGTTTTTCACTGTTATCATAGAAACCATGAAATTTTCCGGGATGAAAAGTAGCCTATGTATTAATCCAGAATAAAATCTATCTCTTTTCCGAATTTCAGTCATATCCGTTCAGTAATTCAGCGTGAAGTAGTATTTTTACCGCGTTTTTCAGTTTTCCCGCGGACATCATAGATTTTTCCGGGATGAAAAGTAGCTTTTGTATTAATCCAGGATATAATCTATCTCGATTTTAAATTTCAGCCAAATCAGTTCAGTAATTACGGCATGAAGGAATATTTTTCACGCGTGAATTTCTGTTTTTCACTATTATCATAGAAATCACGGGATTTTCCGGGATGAAAAGTAGGCTTTGTAATAATCCGGGAAAAATCTATCTCCTTTCCGATTTTCAGTCATATCAATTTAGTAATTACAGTGTAAAGTACTATTTCTCGCGTGTGAACATCAATGTTTCAGGTTTCCTGCGGAAACAATGGATTTTTCCGGAATGAAAAGTAGCCTTTATATTAATCCAGGATGCAATCAATCTTTATTCCGAATTTCAGCCATATCAGTTCAGTAATTACGGCGGGAAGTAGTATTTTTCCCGCGTGAATATCAGTTTTTCCCTTCTCCTGCAAAACCCATGGATTTCTACGGGATAAAAAGTATCCTATTTATTAACCCAGGATATAATCTATCTCCATTCCAAATTTCATCCAAATCGGTTGTGTACTTGCGGCGTGAGATTTTTTTTTTCGCGTGAATTTCGGTTTTTAACTTATCCCACGGGAACCATGATTTTTTTCGGGATGAAAAGTAGCCTATGTGGTAATGCAAGATATAATATACTTCCATTCCAAATTTTAGCCAAATCGGTACAGTAGTTGTGGCGTGAAGACGTATTTTAACTTGATAAAATCCAAACTTCGGACCCCCGTTTCACCCCCTTAGAGGGTGAATTTTGAAAAATCCTTTCTTAGTGCTCCCCTAGACCTCAAAAGGTATCTGTGTGCCAAATTTGGAGTCTCTAGACCCAGCGGTTTGGGCTGTGCGTTGATATGTCAGTGAGTCAGTCAGTCAGTCAGTCAGTCAGTCAGTTTCTTCTTTTATATATATAGATATGTGGGTTTTTGAATACTAAATTGATAAACATTAGTTGTTTAGATGCTAAGGCAAAAATTATAAAAGATCGTTGTCCGTTATACTGTCAAAGCTATGTGAATCCTGCTAACCCGCGGCACTTTGTTAGCGTGGTTGGTAGGTAATGACAAAACCTTTCCTATTTTGTTTCATTAAGGAGCACACCACGGGTGTGCCCGCGAAATTCATTTTTTTGTGGTTTTTCGCGATTTTTAAGCTGATAAGACGTAATAGGCTTTTGGCAGTCAAATTGCGATAATCCCAAGATCATCTTCACGTATTTATAATATAAAAATCTCTGCTTGAAAGTGTCGAGTTAAAGAAATTAATCCGAGGTTTGCGAGTTGCTCACTTAAAACTCTTTACTCGGACTAATTTCCTAGGATAGACATTTTTATGCAAAAATTTTGATATAAACATGTAAAGAAGTAACTGCCATAAGCCTATTATGTGTAATTAGCGTACAAATTGCAAAAAACCACGAAAATTTTGAATTTCGCGGGCAGACCTGTTGAGTTCGCCTTAAAAATTTATTAAAATTTCCATTTAATATATTTTTTTAGTGGTGATGATGGCAAAAGACCCGATAGATTGACCCTGGTTGCCTGGGAAAGGGGGTCGGTCGCCGATGTGGGACGCAACATGCGCTGGCTTGGATTCGTATCAGGGAGGCAGAATCAAAGCCGGGAGCCGCAGTTGAAACTGCTGAATCCGGTAAGCGTCTCAAATATGCCTCTATATGACAGAGTTATACATATTTGTCTCGTTTGCCGTGGAGACCCTGGGGCCATGGAGTAGAGCCTGTAGACAGGTGTCGCTCGATTTTAAAACGGAACCCTAAAAAAGTTCGTAATATTTATCCAGTTAATAAAAAGGCTTATTTTCGGAGTAGGTACGAGTACCTTCTGATTAAGAGAACTCCTAACAACTCGCGAGCACGACTTTCGAGTACGTGAACGCGAGGCGAAGTTTGTACGCAATCAAAGTTAGTTTCGGTGTGTTTGTACTATGTTAGGCATTCTCTTTGGGCGATTGTTTCGCGAATACATATTTCGTGTAACGCTATTGCTTGTACAAATACTTTATTAAATGAAATCATAACGTTACAGTATGGAATGTTTGTTTTATTAACACAAAATTTTTATTTGTGTCAGATGAAAAGTATCTCGTTTATACTAGGGTGGAAAACGCAAACTGTATTCATGGAAATTTATAACAATTTTTACTTTTTTTTATTCAAATGTTACAACAAAATTTATTCCAATTACTATACAAGTCTTGGCTCCGTGGAATGGTGCCAAGAATACTGGCTGCAATTCCGCGTTAGACAAGTCTGTCCAGTTAAGGCTAATAGCCTCGAGGATCGAATAAATTTTTTGGCTATAAGCAATGCTTCTAACTTCTTGTAGGGTTAATAATAACACTTTTTTGTAAGGGATCAGACCACGTCTACGACGCTAGTTTCTCGTAGCATTCTGCTACGAGGATATTTCGAGTGAATGAAACATCGTGTGCATGACAACAGAGGCAATATAATTTTGTGCAGAGTCATTAATACATATGATTGTATATTTTCAAAGTAAGTTCTTTTTTTATTTACAATTATGTAACTCTCTAATAGAGACGCATATTGGCGACGCTTATCGGATTCAGCAGTTTCAGCTGCGGCAAAATTAATTAAAAATTATAAACTTATTACAAACTAATATAATCTATAGAGTCTAGATTCTAGACGATCGAGCAAGTTCCGTGGTCGCAACACAAAGTACGCGGTCGTAAAGTAAAGTAGGTACACGACTTCTACTCGTAGTAAACTACTAGAACTCTACAATTACTTGATCACGGATAAAACGCATAAAAGCTTTTTTAAATAGTTTTTAATGATAGCTTGTTTTTAGTAACAAGAATTTCATCGCTCTGCATTATATGCCCGTACCACCCTAACTTTTTGCCCCTCATGCATCTTTTCCTGTCTTTAAATATCAACCATACAAAAGTCAGTTTCAGTCTTCAAAAATTTTATACCACGTTTACAGACAACAAGCGTTCTCAACTCAATTCAATTAAAGTAAGTACCAATTATGAGTTGGGCGGCGCCCAGCGGCGTATAACAGACCTCGACTGTGCGCGAGTCGCATGCAAATGCATTGTCCTGGTAATTAGTTCGTATCTCTCCTCCCGACTGCTTCGTGTTATTATGTAACTGGTGCTTATCTTATATTAGCGTTATAAGACTTATAAGTGACAATGTTATGTAGCCACTGGCGCGTTCATTTATGCTGTACGAGTGTATCGCGGGAATACTAGTCTGCTGGTTTAATATTGTGATCTGCAAATAGAAGTATCTTTTGCTTTTAGTATAATGGTGTTTATCTCTCATTTATTTAAAAAATCTAATAATATTTTTGAAAATGTTTCTAAAAACCGCAAAAATATTAAAAATGGAGTCCTCCACCGATCGCGGAACTTAATGGGCAAAGCTATCGGTGGTCAGGGTCGCTGAGTGAGGAACTTCCTCACAATACATTCCCCGTCTCCAAGACCACTGCCTTATGTATGCGGCACTTGATCCTATAGCCAGTCTACATTCTACATGGCTGTAATCTCTTGAGCGAGGTTAATTATTAGTAATTAGTATATCACCATCATTAGGCTGACAGGAATATGTACTGGTTGTAGTACCATGGTCTAATGGTGTCTTTACTATAGAATAAACCGCGTTCACAAATTTTCTTTATAAAAAAAATGGAGTCCTTTCACGCCACAGATTTTAATTCACGCATGCAGATTTCTTCACGAAGATTTCGCTACATAGTATTTATGAGTTAGGTAATAAAGTGCATAGAATTTAAGAAATCTCAACACCAACTTATGATTTAATAAAAATACCTTCTATGGAAAACACTGTGCCTATGGAAGCTTCAACGTAAGCTGTAAATTTTATCAGTGTAATAATAAATAGTTACAATCAATCGCTATATTTGAAAAAAATAACGATGGAACCATGAAACCCTACGAAAACTAAATACATACCGACCTTACTAGTACGCTTGCCAATTTATTTTTAAAGAACATACTCTCAATATGGCTGAATGATGAACGAGAGTACCTTCGTATGTACATCCCAAATTTCACATGAAAAATATACGATGTTCGGTACGAGATGTTTTCATTCATCGGAAAAGCGAAATACACTGGAATTCCTAAAATTTTATTTTTATCTATATTTCTGAAATCGGAACTTTGCTTGTTTTGCATAAAATTGTAATTAATTAGTAACTCGAGTAGAGTCGAGGTTTAAATTTTCATTGGCGAAAGAAGAACTCAGGGAAATAGTTAAAAGTCCAAATCAAACTATTTTTATCTTATTTTTTTGTATATTCTATTATTTTATTACAACGCAAAACCAATTATGATTCAAGTTAAAATATCAAGTATCACGATAAGCAAAGCAGAAATATTTGTGTGAACGTCTGGACTCGTAAGTACGGGACTCGTAAGTTGATACAATAACTTAGCTATGAGGTAGGTCAGAATATCTTGAAAGGCCAAAGGTTTCGTTTGGCTTTGTTGTACAAATAATAATAATCAAATACTGGATAGTTTTGAATGTCATAATAATAACGTTGTGTCTAGTTTGTATAAACAACGGCATTCTCTGTATTTTGTATTCGTGGAACAGTTCAACAATTTCAAAGATACAATTAAACAATAATATGTATCAAATTATAGTAGCGGTAAACTATAATGTCCGTTTTGTCATCTATCTGAACATATAAAAATTTACAGTTTTATCTACGGAAATAAATTATTGTACATTATTGACAACTATCGGGGCCATTAAAATTATTTATCGTATGTGGCGTATGAAGAATGATTTTGGTAAGGTCCTATTGTCAGAGTTACACCTACCTCAAAATGACTTGGAACTGAACTGAATTCTTTAAAACATTACTAAGGCATTAATAAATAATCTTAGTAAGTATACCTATGTGTGAAGAAAATAGCAATGGAGAAATCCAACTTAAGCCATTAGATTAACACAAAAGTATAATAACTAAAACGCTCACGTAGTAGAGATGTGGGCAGAAGCAAGATAATGCATAAAGGTCGGTGTGAATAAGTATTACTTACTCTTCCGAATACGTGCAAATCGCGAGTATCTTCTTCATCTTCTACTTTAATCGCTTATTGCTGATATTGTTAAACTAAGTTAAGAAACTTTTAGCAGCGTCAATTTATACATGCATATGTATAAAATTCAGAGTGTCAGAGCATTTTTGTGTTTATTCGGTAGGTCTAAGAATAGGATAAAGGATTTCATACCCTTTATTGAGTATATGAAAATAATGTATATGGCAAACAACGTTTGGCGGGTCACCTAGTAGGTTATACTATAAATACATTTATGACTCATTCATTCATGTATATCCTCACTAACTCATCATACTCAGTCCACATTCTGTAGAAACTTTAGACTTTCCCTCGTGATGTAAACAGGGATAAGCAAGAATTTCTCGCTGCTTACTGTTTAACACTTCAATGCGGCAAGGCTGGTTTTCTAGTCTTATTAAAATGTAATAGACCCAGTTACTCTAAGAATTTTAAGCGCGAATTATTACGACTGTTTCGCGTTAGCTTATAAATAAGCCGGGGAAATCCCTGTGAGATCCATCCTATTCACAGCACAAAGGGTCTGAAAAATGCTGCAGTACTAAAGGAAACTTCTTTATGTGGTCGCAAGTGGCCATTTGTCTCAATTTAGATATGCTATAGGACACGCTCACTTCCTTTCTAGTCCATCTCGAGAAATGAAGAGGCATTCTCATGCGATTTATACCTTATGTTGCTCGAAATAAAGCGCTAAGCTGCATAGATCTTATCTAGCGGAACGAGGGGTTATATGTTTTTCTTTTGTTCGAGCTGGTTTAATAGTTTTTGTTGATACTCACTAACACTTTGTGTTTCTGTTATTTTTTATTATTACG